>CM029538.1:8587336-9097482 GCA_017141395.1 Laodelphax striatellus
ACCTTGAAATGAAAAATTGAAATCGAAACTTATGTCCAGGGGTGATTTACAGGGGGGCCCTAACAGGCTTCCGTCAATTTTTATAATTATTTTAAACCTAGTTATTTTTGAAAAGCCTCTTTTACACTGTTTTTTATGTAATTTGTTTTCCTCTTCCTTGTTGCAGATACCTATCCAGCGAAATCCTATTCCTTTCACTAAAACCCTTCTGAACCTCCATCTTCCCCCATCCTTCCGTAAACTAACAAACTTTGGTGCATTAACTAAATAACTATTATCTCTCGATGTTTACAGCCGTACATTCTTACAGCTTCTTGTCAGGTAAGTCTTTATTTTATACCCCAAAAATACATAAATCTCATTATATTATACCCTAAACCATAAATCTTACCCATAATCATTTGATGGGTACCCCTATCGCGCTAATTATCATAACCAATTACTGTACATCGATAGCATCTCTATTTCATACATAAAAATGTTGTACCTTATAGTAGAAATTAATTAAGTTTTTCAACACTTGATTTTCACTCACAATCCATATTAAATTTATATTCATGTTCATATCAACAAATCGTATATTGATTTTTTTGAAAGAAAAACTTCAAACACTCATCAACTACTTTCAATAAATTTGTATTAATACAAAAATATTCATATTTATGTTTAGTATAGTTTCTATTAATTCACACTAAAAACTTCAATGTTTTTAAATAATAATAATTTCAGCAGAAAACTTTGAAAGTAGTTTATCTTCAACATGAAGAAATTATAAAATTATTGTTACGCAGATAGTTATATTATTCTTATTTTTCAACTGTATTTTCGAAGCATTTTAGCTGCCCAAAAATGTAATATCATTGGGTTGCGGTTCTTTTTTTCTGTTTAGAATTGTGTTTTTTATTGTTGATCAAACTGTTTTTGTTGTTATCATTATCATTGTTCTACTTTTCATCAATAAAAAGTGTTCCAAAACCTCGTAGACCCAGTTTGAGTCTTATAAATTTTTTGTAATCTACTATCAATTTTTCACATGTATTGTGAATTTATTCTCTCCCATTTTTTGTTTTCTAGTTTCGGTTTTGGTTTTTTTTATTTTGTTCCAGAAATGATCAGTTACATTATCAATTTTTGTATCTGTAATCTTAACTTAGAAGATCAACACGTGATAACTCTGTTGTCAGCTCAAATCAATATAATTCACAATTAATTGAAAAATTATATTATCTAATCCTTGTCTCACTAATTCCATAATCTCTAACTCCATCACATATTACGTATGAAACAGTGTAAGAGGTTCTTGAATCGTCATATCATGTTCCTTGTTGTTCATTTGAAACTGTCTCTATGTGCTTAACTTACTCGCATCCACGGTATTTTGATGACGTTTCTAGGATTCATGTCCCAATTCCAGAATTCCAAATTTTTATTCTGAAGACGAATAAAAAAATATGTACTGCCTACTACATTATAAAAGTTTGTTCACAATCTTCGACGCGTTATAGGCAGATTTAATCGATGCTATACAAATTTCATGTTTTGACAGACATCAGTTAGCCTAACTAAGTTACATAAGCTAAGCTACTAAGTTACTAAGCTACCTAAGTTGCATAGAATTGAATCTTCAATGAAAACTATTTTTTTAATTCAAATTATTATAAAATACATTATTAAAAATTATTCTAAAATTTGAAATATTTAAAAACATTTTATAAATGAAACCTATTCTGCTTAAAATGAAGAAAATTAGGACCTAAATTTTTCTCCAAGTAAAACAAAAAGAAATTCAAATTTGTTAGAATTTTCATACGTGTATGCGAGTTACTTGAATATTTCTGTAATTTTTCCATAATAGATGTTTGTGATTTATCTATAAGTATAAAAAGTGTCTATGATTGTGTAAAAAGTTTAAAAAGTTGAATATGTCTATAACCTCAATTTATATACACAATATTCTTCAACTATTCAAATAATTCTTCAAATAAAGTCTTCAACTATCCAGACTTAGAACCACAAAAGAAAATATAAAACAACATAGATCCAAACAACCCAAACCTAATATTGTCAAAACTCATATAGTTTCCATCGTGTATCAGTTTGACACCATAAACACCTCCCACCCCACCCCATAACACCTTTTTAACATTTCCTTCAGCAAATCTCCTCCCCCACCCTTTCAGCTCGCAATTTCTGAAAACCCCTTCAAAATTTATTCGCTGATCATGTACTCTGTACGCTGAGGAAGGGACTCAACGTTCCGAAATGCGTCCGGTTGTACTTGAAACGTAAGTTTTGTTGTAAATGTGCATTTTTATAAGCATCAATCTATGAATACTTGAAATTTAATTCATTAATTTTGTGAATGTCTTGATTCATGACGAACTGCCAAGTTAACACTATTAATTTCTCACTAAAATAACTAGATATTTCTACAAATAAGTTAAAATAACTAAATGCAGTCTTTTTTACTTGGTGAATATACTGCGATTCATTTAATTTGACGCCTGGCGATCAGTTATCAGCTGATGTTACGCAGCTTTGACACAATAATCCATAGACTTTTCAATGTCTTAAAGACCTTCAAAGTCTTTAAAATACCTTTTAAAGAAGTCCTTTTTAAAGTCTTTGCAAATAGGTTAAGTATTGTGTCAAAGCTGCGTAACATCAGTTTTTTACTGATCGCCAAGCGTCAAATTAAATGAATCGCAGTATACACTTTTTTCTACTCACTTGACTGGAGCGCTTTCGAATTGCTTGAACTCATTGTCAACTGTTGACAGAGAAAAGTGTATTCACTTGATTAAAAATAGACTGCATGTAGTTATTTCAGTGAGAAATTGATAGTCATTATGAGGCGAATAATTTGTAAATGATTAATCAAATGATGAATGTCTCCTAATGTTAATATGAAGTCATCCGTTACCCATTCTTCACCGAGGTTAATTTTTGATCCATCTATCAATATTAATAATTTATTCCTTATTCAGAGTTGATTGCAGGATTACTACTAAAGTCTGGATTTGTCAAAGTACAGTATGGAAAATTAATCACGATATAAACTGAAATTATTGCAAAAATATTGGGTACAACTACAGATTATACTGTAATTTTCAAAAATATTGGGTAGAACCACAGATTATACTGTAATTTTATACAGTCTCTGTAGGTAGAAAAAAGAGCAGTAATCTTACTTTGCATTTGCTGAGAAGAGATAAACATTGCACACTGAGAAGAGATAAAAGCTGGAGAGAAAAGAATGCTATTCCAATGCTTAATTATTTTATTTTAAACTTCACCACTGCAAGCCATGGATACTATGGATGCTTACATAAAGAAAGCTGGTTGCTTCCCAAGCGCTTTCTTACTAATGATTAAATTGAATAAACTATGCATAACTTATCTGTTTAAACTGTATAAGAGTTTACATACAGCTTCAGTAAGAGTTGTCTTCGTGAATGTCCCCTTTGTAAGTGTTCACTACAGGTTTAGTAAGCGCTTAAAACCAGCTGTCTTGGTGAATGCTTCCTTTGATTGCAATGGTGAAATAAACTTGGTACCTATATAATAATCCAGCACTGAAATTCTAATATTTTATGCAGTTGTAATTTTTCTCTCGGCTCTCTTTGATTGTACATAATATTCTTGCAATAATAATATATCTCTTGATTAATTTTTAATGCTGCGATTTGTCAATCTGAGTAGGAATCCTTCACTCAACCCGTGAATTCGGTTGAGTCGCTCCTCACCCACAGGCAATCGCCCATGTGAGGAGCCTTCTTCAAACTATTATGTATTTTTGCTGTGCACTGAATACGAAGAAGAATTGAAAATTACAATTGTTAAGTGCAATATTTATTTGCTGTTAATAAAATATTTCGAAATAGTGTATTCTACAAATTAATATTATTGATCTTTGAATATTCTAGTTTTCCAGCATTAATATTCAATACTCCATTCATTAATAAAATCCAAGTCCATCTCTGTACTAATTCGTTTTTTGTATGTTAATTTTAGTTTATTTTGTCGGATTTGGAAATACGTGAGTGTGTTTCAGATTGGTAAAATGGGAGGTGGACCTTTGGCTGGACTTGCCGCTTTGGGGCTGGGAGCAAATACTGGCGGATTGAATCAAGCAGGTAAATAGAATTTTAATTTCGATTCTATTTCTCTCAATTTAAATTGTTTATTATAACCTTCCAATCAGAATCTACTTGAATATCTTCAAAAGTTGAATTATTTTTTAAGATTCGCAGTAGATTTAGGTAAAATATGAATATGTGGTTGTATTGTTGTAATGAGTTTTTTAGAATGAAAACCAAAAATTGAAATTTCACCAATACTTGCGAAAACAGCGCTCGCGTTAGAATAAAAGCTAGATTTGGTTATGTCTCTTAATCACATCTATTCAGATGAAAACAAGCCTATATTCCATAAAAGAATATTACAAAAATAACCGCCGAAAACATTACAGGAACTCTTTCAAACATCTATTCAGATGCAAACAATCCTATATTTGCAAACAAGCAAATTAATATAAATGAAAATAATTATAAAAATAAAATGGATATTGCAAAAATAATTATCGAAAATATTAGCCTACTGGCACTCTGTGATGGTGGTTACGGTTATTACTGGAACTAGCAGGGTTATGATGTTTTTGACAACTTTAGTAATCATTATCAGAAAAGGAACGATGATTTATTCAATTTGATCCTTTTATAGAGTGTCATTGAGAGGATAATCTAGATTACTCATGATAAACGAAGTAACTTTGGTTGAGGATACATTCGCATCCATCCAAAATGATTTTGCCTTACACATTGAATATTATATAATACTCCTCTAGGGTAAATTTTAATCCAATAACCTTAACAGATAAAACACACTTTAATAAGGTACTAGGATACCTTAAGGCTTAAGGTAATAAACTAGGATAAATTGTAATCCAATAACCTTTATAAGTATAATGTGAAAGCACATTCATCCAATGTACAAGCTACTGTATTTTACAAAGCACTATTACCAATGAGGTAAGATAAATAGGATAAAGGAACTAAGTTAATGAACTAGGGTAAATTTTAATCCAATAACCTTAGCATAAGCATGCATGAAAGTATATATATATCTCTATTCGTACCACTGAGTTTGATGTTTTCTTCAAAACGGGGAAAGTTCCGTACTTGACCACGGTTTTTATCGATATTGAAATATCGAATAGAATCACCATTCGATATATCAATATTTCAATATCGATAATAACCATGGTCAAGTACGGAACTTTCCCTGTTTTCTTTAATGCGAACCTTGCATCAGATGAATAAAAGCAGACTTCCTCATTTTTGTATCAAGGCTTTTGTGCGTGTTTCGTCAATTATTTGTCGTTTGCAATACAATAATAATGTGTGGTTGTTTATTTATTTATTTATTCACTTCCAACGGCATACACCAATATTACAGAAAATACAGAAGGAAAAAATACATACAAAATTTAAATAATTGAAGGAAAACATTAATAAGTAATAATGTTGTTATTTTATGGCAAATAAATTTGATTAGTTTGATTTGAATAATGAATAATGGTTGTAGCTGCTCTAGCGGCGTTGGCAGGCAGTCAGCTGCGCTCGAACAACGCGTTCCGCAACCAGCAGAACACCAATCAGCAGACGCACGAGATGACCGTGCCCAACGATCTCATTGGCTGCATCATCGGCAAGGGCGGCACCAAGATTGCCGAAATCAGGTTAGCATTGGATGCACACTCCTTACCACTGAGCTAAATTATCCATCTGGAGGTAGCACTGATTGAAAAAGCTGGGTTCCGCCTATTTTTTTTTAATAGCATACTGTTCTTGAGAAAAAAATTTCAATCCTCACTTTATTGCCAACTTAATTTTTTTGGTACTACATACTGTATTAGAAAAAATTTCATCCTCACTTTATTACCAACCTAACGAAATTAGACGGAACACTAATCCTGCTATAGTCCGATTCACGTCAAGAAGTCAGCATTGTTTATATGAGGAGCATTGATGCCAAGTTTCACTGAGAGAGAAAGAGAAAACTGCACCAAACCTGTTTGTTGGGCACTGTGCGACAACAATGCACAGTGCGGCAACTATGCACAGTGCGAATAGGATAGAGACATCAGCAACTGCCTTGTGCTGAGCAAGGATAGCAAACTCCCATCTAAGCAATGCTGACTTCTTGACGTGAATCGCACTATAGCAGCCCTAGCTTGTGCTACCTCCAGATGGATATATTTAGCTCAGTGCTCCTTACAACGTCACCATCAAATACTGGACTTCTATTTTTCATTTGACTTCCATCCATCATTGAATGATGACAAGGGTAGTGAGTAGTGAGTTAATTTTTTTGACTATATTTAATTTTGGTACTTTTTGAACCTATCTGCTAGATAGAGTACCTATTGAATAAGTTTGCGTCAAATTTGAGGAGAGCAAGCAGTGCTTTGCGCTGTGGGCTTACTATAGTGGATTCTGAAGTCCTGTCTTAGGCAGCTCGTACACCGGAGCAATAAGCAATAGGCAATTAGCAACATTTGGATCATATGATCGTCTACTCTATAGAAACAAATAGTCCAATCCACACCTTATGCACACCGGTGTACGACCGGGGTTACACTCGATCTATTTTTAGTAATGAAATTATCGTTTTGTTTGTAATATCGTTCAATCTTTTTGACAATTCTCTTTTTTGTCCACTACAGACAAATTAGCGGAGCCATGATTCGTATCAGCAATTGCGAGGAGCGAGATGGAAGTGCCACCGACCGTACAATTACCATTACTGGTACTCCGGACTCGGTCGCTCTAGCTCAGTACCTGATCAACATGAGGTAAGTCACTTCATCGCATCAATTCACTACCCGTTCTCAGTTTTCCTGGATGTGTGTCTCAAACTTGATACAACCCAGAAAAAACAATCACTGTTTCCATTCCTCGTTCCTTGTAAAGATCAAATTGGGTTTAATCCTTGTCAATTTACTTTTTTCACGTTTTCTGGGTGTGTCAGAAACAAGATACAATCCAGAAAAATTGGTTAATCGATCATATAATTGTTTTCATTCCTTGCTTCAAGATTAAATAGGTCTCCTAGGTGTTCAATCCTTATCAATTCACTATATATATATTTTTTAATTTTCTTGGATGTGTTTCTGAAACCAGATACAATTTACAAAAAACAACTGGTTAATCGGTCACATCTATAATATTGTTTTCCATTCCTTGCTCCTTGATCATAGATTAAGTTGGGTCTTCTAGGTGTTTAATACTTGTCACACAATATCCAACAAGATAATAATAGTGACAATTATTTTCATCATTCCTCCCTACTTGCAAAAATTATCTTGAGTTTCCTTGGTATCTTTTTTCCTTGTCCAACTTTGTCCTCCACAATTTTACTCCAAAATTGTGTCTCGCGTAATCGGAGTGTTATCTACAAAGAAACTAGTTATGAATATCGAAGAAAACACCACATCTTCCTAAAAATCTCCTTCACTACCTTCGTAAGCTCCCTTCGAAAGCATCTTAAAGCTCCCAGTCTCTCCTTTCACCCCTCAATATCCTCATAACTCTTGCAGCTGATTTGAACCTCAGTCAACCTGTCCAACAATGAGAGATTTTCCATTGTTCCAATGAGAGACTTATCCAACTTCCAATCCTGGCAGGAATCCCTAGATCGATCCTTTTGTTTGACCGATATTATTTTATCGAATTGGTTTTGGTTTGTTATCCCTACAACACTCACCAGTGTATCAACCCATCCATTCCATGTCCAGGCTCAACCTCTCTTTTTATTTTGTAGTCATTCACCGTTCATGTGACCTATTGTACTGAACTATCCTGTTTTCAATACATCTTCTAGTCCACCTGATAATCTATTAGTCCATCCTGCAATGTCCTGGATCCTTCTATAGTTCACAATAATGTATCCCCTATGCCTTTTCACTTGAACTCCTCCATTGATCCATTCACATTAGAACCTACATTTGACGTGATTGCAGTCAAACCTTCCTGCCACAAATCTTGATTAGCCTACATTTATCCACCCATCATATCTCACGAGTGATCCCCAAAGAGTTGAAGCTTGAATTCTTACGTTTAAAAATATCCAAGTTCACATTTAACTTATGCTTTGATTAAATCTAGTGTTCTTGTTATTTCGTTTGTTGCTATTTAATTTAGTAAACGTCCAATTCTCTTTTAAATGAGAAACTTGTTGAAGCCCCGTTTACAATAAGCAGGATATATTTCCCCATTACTTGAAACTAAGGATTGATGTTTATAGTATTAATATTCATCATTATCGTTTGAGTTCTTGTTATCTTTGAGACTTTGCATTATTTTCAGTTTCTGTAAATTATAATAACAATTTGTTGGTAATAATATGTTAAAGAATAGTTTTTATTTCATTTTAATAAAAAGATTAATGGTAAAAATGTTAATTTTTTGACTAGTCAGTGCTAACCAGCCCAGGTGCTGACTGCTGAGTTGAATACGATTTGAAATTTAAATTTTTCTAAATTAATTCTTCGCTTTTCATTTAATTGGAATTTATTTAAAAGAGTTGATAAAAATATTGTTTGAAATGTTATATTAATTAATTTTTGAAGAGAGAGTACATACTCTGATTTTAATTGATTCTTCTTTTATAAACATACCGTGAAATTACAAAGGATTAAATATTTCGAGATTCAATTATACTAAAATATAGAATATCATATAGTATTGGAGTGATCATTACAATTCATTTTTCGAGTTTTTTCCATTATTGGAAATATCATTTATGAAATTACTGTATTGGAATAAATGAATAGTGTTTCTTAGATGATATAAACAACGCATTTTAGTATGCGATGTATAGGCCAAATTTAATAGATTATCCCTTCAATATATCACTCGCTCCTGTCTTTTGACCATTCCTGGAAACAAAACATAACATTTCAAACAAATCTTGAAAATATCCTATCCATTCCAATTTATACATTTGATTTATTTTAAGTTTTAACCTTTTCATATCCTAGTTAAGCCTGTTCTTTAAGACCATCGCCTTACTACCTCAGACCACTATTCCTCATTGTACGGTAGCCATCAACATCAAACATTATTGTAGTGTAATCTAATTATGACGCAGTATACCTATAATATTTGACACATCTAGTGTTTTTATTATTAAACTAATTATTGTAATCCTTGGGGAAACTGTTGGAAATCTACAGTGGGGAAACTACTTGGAATTAGACAGTGAATAGATTTCTTCACTCCCTTAGCAATAATAAATTTTATTCAACACAAAAAAATACATTTAACAACACAAACAATACATATTTCTGAACAGAATGTCTTATTAAATCTCTTGAATTTTTGTTGGTGGCGCTTCCATGGTTGCCCAGTGTGTGAAGGCCCTATGGTGGTATATTCTAAGCTTTTGGTACCTGACAGAAAGTGAACCCACTTGAGTTCGGAACCCACCTAAAGCTGTAGGTCCACTCATCCTTGCCTTTACCCACGCACAAGCTAAGAGCTTATTTGGGCATCAACACAGAAAAAAATACAATCTCATTCACATTATAAACTAAATAAAATTTTATTGCTTACTAATTTTTAATTATTTTGTCTAGAGTTAGGTTTCAATTCAAGTTCCAGGCAAATATAAATACTATTTGAATGAAATCACTCATATATAGTCAAATATCACTCATCAGAGTGATAGTTTAGGTATCACAACATCTCACCAGACATTGTGTCAAAATTCAGATTTATTTTTATTTATTTATCGTATGGCTTTTATTGGTGGGGAGACCCTTACGGGTAGGTTCCACCTCGCCTCATTGCACAATTTTTTGTGTCTTAAAATTCAGATGAGTTTCAATTGGGGGGATAAATGATGTTGATGTTGATGCTGTTGGCCGTTGAAAGTGGCGATGGTCTCTCTCACACACCTCCTAGACCTTCTCTCTCTCTCTCTGACCTTGTTTCCCACTGTCGCTCCTTCACAGTGTCGAACTGCAAAAAGCCAACCTTGATGGCCAGAACGCCGAAGGGGGGGCGGGAGGAGGCGGAGGCGGCGATCAAGATGGCGGACAGTCTAGCGGAGGCGGCGGCGGAGGCGGAAACGCCCTCAACAGCACGATTCCAATCGCTCAGCTGTTGGCTAAACATGGCGCACTCAGCACTTTGGCTTCGGCGCTGGGAGGGGGTCTCACCGACCTGCTGGGGGGTATTTCCAACCACTCGCCCCCCATTCAGACCACCGGCGTGCATCGCTCTCGCTCCTACGGTCAGCGCATGCGCAGTCCGGGAGGCGGCGGCGGACCTTCCCGCTCACCGGCCACCGATTCCAAGTTCACCAAAGATCGCAAATTCCAGCCCTACTAGGTCAAATGCAACCTTTTCAACGCCGAACTGTATCCATCTATTTTTAGCTATTCTTTCCTATTCTCCATAGTTCATTGATTGAATATATAGATTTATTGCCATAAAGAACGCAAGAATACTGAGCAAATAATGTCAAGGTTAGGTTAGGTGTAACAGGTATAAGAAGAATACAGAGCAAATAATGTCAAGGTTATGTTAGGTATAATAGATTATAACAAGAAGTAACAGATTATAACAGGTGTAACTAGAATACCGTGCAAATAATGTCAAGGTTATGTTAGGTATAATAGATTATAACAAGAAGTAACAGATTATAACAGGTGTAACTAGAATACCGTGCAAATAATGTCAAGGTTAGGTATAACACAGTACAACAAGAAGCAACAGAATATTAAAATTGTGTAACAAAATATGACATGTATATACGGGTATACCTAACAAAGTATGACAGGTATAACAAGAATATATAGCAAATAATGTCAAGGTTGATTGATTTCTCAACAACGTGGCTATGGTGCAATTGAGCTTAGTACTGTAATTTTATGTATTATTGAGACGAATAGGAAGTATTTTTCAAACAATTGAAGTAAAGATTTGATTTGAGAAACGATAATATTTGATGGGATTCTTCATCTCCAATATAACTGTATCACTATTATTCGTATCACATACTCAGCTACCATTCTATTCTCTCTCGTCCAACAGATGCTAAATATATTAAATATTCAATAAAATAAAATAATATAACTTTCTCTACTCAGTATCTCTAACTGAAAATCTATGTAAGAATCAGAAGCGATTACGTTAATTCGAGTAAATTGAGAAAGTTTGACTAAGGAAGGAGCTCATTCGCATTATTTCGACTATGAGTTTTTAAGATTAGATTCATCAATGTGAAGATTTGATTTGTGAATTCATATATTCATTTGCATTATTTTGACTTCTGCTCGACTGGTTTTAGATATTGATTATTATTGAGTTCATTTATAGCTCACTATCCATTTTATCTTGTGAAGCTAAAAAAATGTATTTGAGTTGAAGTAGTGACACCTTATCACTTGTAAATACTTTCAAGTAGTCATCATCATAAATCTCATTGTTAGTCCAAAATAATACTTTTCGCTGAACTATTATTGATGATTTATGACAGAAAGTTCAGTAATTACATAATGAATATTATAATTGAATTTTTATTCGGAGTTGGAAGGGTTGATTAAAGTTATGACTAATTAGGTACACTTATAAATGATTAAGGAATTATACTGTTCTTTTGAGTCGTTATATTCATTTATATTTATATTACTCTATTTTAACTTTTCTGAAATTATAAATAACTTTATTTTACATGCTTAATGCTATCGAAAAACAGTAGTTGATTATTCATAATTTTCCAAGTAGACTAAATTATATTGTATTATCAATACTTCTATCAATATTAAGTTTGATTCATTATATTTCATGATTTATTTCTGTATGTAATATTCTGATTATTTGTCAGTTAGTTTTATATTTACTCTATAACTTCTTTTTTGTTTTTATTCTCATTTTTTCTTCTTTTTAGATAATGTACGCTCTTTTTCAATTCCATATTACTCGTTGGCAATTTTATATTATTAGTACAAAAATTATATCTTTTTTCTTCACCCATACAATAATAACAGCTTAGAAGTGTTCCAAGTCCAACTTATAAGTCCACCTCTTGATCCATTAGCGCGATTGTATTCTATTTTTAAATATTTATTTAGATTAAATTAGGTCTAATTGATCTTGAAATGATTATACAAATTGTATTTCTACAAGCTATGTGATTACCAATAATCTGATGTTGGTTAATTAAGACAAGATACAAAAATGAATTTCAAGTTGCTGATTTTCTTTGAAGTACGGTACTGTATTGTGTTTGAATTTTGTAATAAATGTTGGAAAATATTTACGTTTTTGCTTTGGTTTAAGTTCCTCTAGTGTAGTGTTTCACTCCTATTACAGTTGTTTTCAAACATACTTGGTCATAATTTGAAGATTGAAGCCTTTTTTATTTCCTTTTAATTTCAAATGTAAATAATTCAACGATAATTTAGCTTTCGATTGAGAGAATTTACACTTCCTAAAGGTTATTAATAAGACATAGTTTAATTCTAGATATTGAGAAACTAATTGAAAATCATTGAGACATAAAGTAGTTTTAGGAATTGATAAAATTATTGAATTGAGAACTACTGTGAAATTCCATAGAATATATAAATTTAATATCTTTATTTTCATTAAATCAATTATTTATCAAGTGAATTTGAAAACAATTGTATTAGAAGTATGGTTCAATCTTAGTTTTAGTTATATTAAGTGCTTTCCAACGGAAACTTCAATAAATTTATTCAATCATCAAAGCTCACGTTTGTTAAACTCCATGAAATGGTTTCTGTGAATGCTTTAAATATTATCAGCACTTCTAAACTTGAGTTTAGTAAGCGCTTGCACAGAAACAATTCAGTGAAGTTCAACGGACATTAATCTTGACATAAATATTTACAAAACACTTTCAACATGTCACATTCATACCTTGTTTACACGTTGCCATTGGCATATGCTTGTTGAAAGTTGCCAGTGCTTCATTTCTAAAATTATACGCTTTTCTATTCTTATAAGTGGCAATAGAGTATCATTGTATGATAAATGGCATTTATTCTTATAAATTGTTCATAAATTCTCAGATATAAGTGGAATGGCAACGGAAACCTTGCCAATCGACTCATTCCTAAGAATTTATGACCATTTTATTCGAATAAATGCCATGTATAATTCAATACTCTAATGCTACTAACTAATAATATCAAATTCACTTTGGCTTTATAGCTAAGTAGCAAGCTACTTTAATATAAAGCTACTTATAATATTATAAAAGTCGAATATCAATAAGAACAAATGAGCGTTTCCTCACCTATTATTTTACAAAAGAAACACTGGCAACTTTTGACCTACATATGCCAGTGTCAACGTGTAATCAAGGCATATAAAGGTCGAGTCAATGGCAGTTGATGATTCAACTAATGATTGAAAGAAGTTGAGGTCTATTTTCAAACAATTATAATCAATGACACAATTTTAACAATAATTTATTCATGAATTATGTAAAGATTTATAATGGTTCAAAAATAATTTAAGGATTTTATAGAATCTCTTGTACAGATTCAAATACTGTACTCCCATAGATTGAAGGTACACTCATTTGTACTTGAATTATACAAAAATACATGTAATAGTTCAAAAATAATTTAAGAATTTTATAGAATCTCTTGTACAGATTCAAATACTGTACTCCCATAGGTAGAAGGTACACTCATTTGTACTTGCATTATACAAAAGTATATTTAATAGTTCAAAAATAATTTAAGAATTTTATAGAATCTCTTGTACAGATTCAAATGCGTATGATCATAGACTAACCAAACAAAGGTATGATGTTAAGAATTGTGATCGATGTACAAGGTTTGTTGAAATAAATGAGCCGTTCCAGACTCCTTGCCAACATCCAGGATTCCAGGTCCAGATCCCACCTCAGCAGAATCACCTTGGCTCCTTTCGGTGTGTGTGTGTGTGGAACAGCACTCATTCTGTTTTTGTTTTCAACTGAGCCTTTATTTAAAAACAAATCTGATCCAACCTAGAGAAGGCGTGCCTCTCTGCCAACCTGAAGTGCCACCACCTGCCTCTTCCTCAGATCCCGAGACCAGATCCTTACATCTTCAATTCACCTGTGGTAATATCTACTGAGCTCCGGTAAGCAAACTACCTTCATGCATTTTATCATTTCCAACCTTTTCTATTTCTTATCACACCTCCTTAATTTACCGTTAATTTTGTTACAACTTTTTATTTTCACAGAGTTCCAACTTATTCCTTCCAAGTTATTGTCTTCATTGTACTCATTGAATGCTCAGGAAAACTTATTTACTCCCACAAATTGAAGAAACTGAACACTTGCATCAGAGATATTGTGGAACTTCTCCATAGTAGGTAACAATTGAAAACAATTTTTCCTATTCCACATTAATGTGGAATAGTCAAAATTGTATTTAATTCTTACCTACAATTGAAGAAACAATCATTCATGAATTGTAAGGTGAATCCAAGTGAAGGTTTGCATTGGAACTGATTTGAGGTTATTTTTCCTAAGTATGTACCTGTACAGAATATTCCAATTTTTCTTGGTGATACTTTTATTTATTATTTTGTAAACTTTGTACAAAATACACTTTGTACTTTTATTATTTTGTAAATTTCTTGTGTTTGTATTGTTGTAAGACTGTTTGTTATTCTTTCTGCCTAAGAAAATGTTTGAAGCACACATATCAGACAATATAATATGGAGAAAGAAAATCTATGTCTCAGGACAATCTATTCATAGAATAAGCATCAATCTTGAATCAAATTAACCCAAGAACATAAATTAGGGGACCTCTTTGAGTCACAGATAATATTCATAATTCATTTATTCATCTATTCATTAACAAATCATGACAGTGATTACAGTGATATTCATTTAATTTGACGCTCAGCATTAGACAGATAGAGATTTCTTTCTTTGCCATCTTACTCTACGGTCATCAGCAACGTCGAGAAATGATATCTCTCTATTTATCTAATGCCAAGCTTCAAATTAAAGGAATGTCACTGTACTGAACTTTGCTAACATGGAATCAAATGGCCAGCTGTTCGGACGTTGTTTTTGGACAAAAACTTTTCCAGTGGTCGACAAGGCTTAAGCAGGCACAAGCTTGAGGCTTATATGGGCATCTACCTTAGCAAAAAAGAGGAAAGCTGACTTGAGAGGAAAAATACAGTATTTTAAAATGTATCACTACAAACTTTTCATGAAACTTTCAGCATTGTGCATATTCGGTTTCACTAATTTATTTCAAAGCAAAAGGATGTACCTACAAACAAATATTTCCTGAGCATTCAATGGTATCCTCGCTATAATTATGACAGCATTTGAAATGCGTAGAAAAATGTACATTACTTTCTTGTAGTCTATTATTCAGAACTTCCACCTTCCTTATAAAAAATCCCCCAAAATCTTGATTTATTCAACCTTCCTCTTGTCAATTAGTGTCTGAAAGATCCTGAACTCTCCTGCATAATCCTAGTTGAAAAGGGACCCAAATTGTGTACAGGTAGTTGATAAGAATAGCACAGATTACCCTTATTGCTTGAAAATGAAGTGTACATAAATCAATAATCCATTTCTCCCCTCTTATTTCCCAACCTGCTCACTGAATCTTGCTATTTATGTTCGTAATACAAATTCCTGCCTCAGTATGGTGTTAAGAAAAGTAGATTTTAGATTCATGTTGATGAAGTGTTGACTATCGATAAAAATTTATGTAAATATCATTTTCGTGTCAATTTCTTCATGTTTGATAATTCACTGTGTACTTATTTTCCCATATTATTGATTGTACAAACACTAAGATATTATTGAATAATTTTCTTTGGCAATATATCTGGATTGTTTGATCGGCCGGATTCACTTTTACAGATATAAATTAATTAGACTTAACTCCATATTTTTCTCACATGTTACTCTTATACACCGTATCCAACTAAGATTTAATTGTTGAATCTGTTTCTATATCTGGAATAAAATTATTGGCGGATCATAGTTATGACAATTGATCCGCTTAACATGTACCTATTTCAGTCGGGATCTTGAGTAAAGTTAATCTATTCTCAACCTGGAACAAATTATTTTTCTGATTGAATTCATGTTATAAACGTTAAGCGTTTTATTATTTTTCAAATTTTATGTTGGAAGCGTCAGTGTAGGCTTCTTGTACAAAACGTCGATTACTAAAGTAGGAAAGAATACAAAATACTTTTTAATGAGTGAAAAGAGTAAACAAGTACAAAATTGTAATTGTTAGCAAAACCTTCAATAATGTACAGTATTGTTGAACCTTTTCCCCCCGCTTTATCGGGCTTTATCTGCAAAATGAGGTTTCTTCTGATCAGTGCAATTATGAAGCTCTATTCTATAGTCAATATTGAGTCAAACTGGGATTAGATTAGATTAGATTATGAATACAACATAATGTCAGCTTAAATGCTATATCAAGATACAGTAGTTATTTCAAATTCAATGAACGTCATGTAGTAAATGTAATACTGTACAAGTAATGAGGAAGGAAGCTTATTATTAAAATTACTAAGGAAGCTTATTATTCAAATGATAATATACAATGAACTTATAATGAATGAATATACTTGATAAATATACTTATGAATATACAAGGGAATGAGAACTTCTGTACAATAATTCGATCTTGGAACCTTTGGATTATCAGACCGGCGCTTATCGCCCTCGGCTACGGACCACTATACTGTACTGTACTAATTTTTAATTAATTTGTATTTTTTGTTTGTTTTCAGGATATCAATGGAGACAGCGGGAATGCCAATGCCAGGCTACCATTACATAACGCCGAATCACATTGTGAAGGCACCCATTCACTAATGTCAACAACAGCCAATGCAGCTACAACTTTACGGAACGGGAGCGGGGGGAGGGGGACTACCAGGAGCTGTTCTACCAGGAGCCGTAGGAGGTCTGTCTGCGTTTCAAATGCAGTCGCCGCCGACTGCAGCTGCCTGCAATTTGCACAACTTGCAGCCAACAACAACTTCATCAATGTATCAGCCCTATCAGCAGTATCATCATCAGCAGCAGCTACCACAGCTGTACCATCAGCATCATTCGCACCAATCTCATGTTTCTCATCACCACACTGTCTTCTTCCTCTTCGATAACTCATTATGAATCCACTAGTTATCTATGCAATTGAAACTCTTATAGTAATGTACAAATTGGGCAGCATTTAGACAAATTCGCTATATTGATTGAAACTGTCTTACCTAAGATACCCTTTTATGCGTGCGTTTTTGTACGGACAATAACTACCGCTACGGACAATAAAAACCGCTGCTTGTTTTTTTACGGATAATATAAACCGCTGCGTGCGTTTTTGTAAGGACAATAACACCCGCTGCGAGCGTTTTTGTACGGACAAGAACAACCGCTGCTTGCGTTTTTGTAAGGAAAATAAAAAACGCATCGTTTCTAAAGGCGCGGATACACGTTTCATAGCATGCATGCATACTGTACATCGTTTGGACCGACACTTCCTATTCAATTCAATGAGAAAAAATCGGTCCACACGTTGAACAGTCCAAACTGTTTTTATCGTCCGTACGAAATCTCATGCATGAAAGCACCCTAACCTAAAACGATTGGTTGTAGTGCTCCTATACGAAGCGTTATCAAAATTCTGAAAGCAATATAGTTGTACTGATCCCTAAAATGTGGTAGGAACCCCCACCCCACCCTTTCCGAATTCCTAGGAAACGTTGGTATTGTCTTTTATCAACATGCTTCGTATCGGTTGAACGGATTCCAACAAAATTTGATAATCAAATCCCCAATCTTACTTTATAATACTTCTTGGAAATTATGATATTGTCATTTATCAATGTACAAAATGAGTACTTGTATGAAGTGAGATTATTCTCTTTAGCTATACTGTATTCATTTTGGTCGTTGTAACTTCAAGAAACCTCATTCTCTATGAAAAAAAATTAAAAATGTTGGTATTGAAACATATCAACCAAATCTATATCCCTCTGAAGCTGTGAAAACGTTGATTTTGATCAACTTAACATGTGAAACCCTCATATCGTCTTCGACTTAGAATAACCATATCAAACTTTCAAAACACGAGTAAAATTTACAATAAACATTGTAAATGTTTATCTCGATAATGATTAAATTATTTCATTTTAATATTGAATAAAAAAAATCTTCCTGATAAGTCAAAATATTGATCTCTATTAATAGGTATACCAACTAGATCTTCTGTGTAGAATATTTCCTTCTGTGAATTTACAACCTTTTTTGTTGTGAACTTACTAAAACTTTTGAAAAATTTCCTTGGGTGCTTGCACAGTGAAAATAGAACATAAAACAAAAAACAATTACGGTCAGAACTTACTCATACACATGGTGCGTGGAGTAGTTCAGACCGTGCAAGTACTACATCAAGCTCCCAAGCATTTATCAATCTATTTTCTCTTCACGTCAAAGAATCAAACTTTTTGGCGTCAATTAAAAATACAATAAATCCCTAGATTTCTATAAAATAGGCTGTTTTTAAAATGATGAAAATTGACAGTTTTCCATATTGATTATTACCTAGTTGTTTATGATATTAATCAAATACCTCATACATATTAGTAGAATATCCCTCTTGAGCTTGTAATACCTTTAGGTAAGCCCTCCTGTAGTGAATTGATTATATTTAAATTGCTGCCTTCGAATTAAGAGAAGAGTGATAATTGTTACACTTGCATTTCAATTAGTAGCGGGGCCAAACACATTTAACCCTACTTCATATTTTCTTGCAAATTAGCCGAAAGTTTTCAAAATGTTCTAGCTCTTGTAAGTAGATTGTTTGTGGTTTACTGATTTCAAGCAGTCTCTGTCTTTCAGCGAATCTATTCATTCATTGATTCTAGTCTATTTAGAAATTGCATTGCATAGCGGGCGTGTTATGCATTGTGCGCGCGCATATTGTTGATAGTTGTTGTTAATTGATAAAATTGGCTGAAGCCTGCTGAAAATATTTTTATACAGGTGAAAGGGAGAAAATTGCAGACAATGAACGTTCAGCTTTGATAAATGATACAAGAATAGCGAAAAGAAAAGTTTTTTTAAAGCATTGATCTTATCTCTGGCGTTGATTTTTGGGCTTGGAGATTTTTATAACGGTAGGTTTTTTAAAGTTTAAAGTACAACCGTATTTGAAACTTAGAAGTAAAGAATAGATTGTAGTCTGTATTGTTGACGCTGCTTGTGCTGCTAATATGCTTATAAAAATATTGTAATGAGAAACTGTTTGCAATCTTAACAATCTCGTACCTAGGAAAATGTACCTGTGCAGTACTAACTGTCAGGTGGAAAAATGAGAACTCTCAAAGGAACTGGCATGAAATGCCGGTCGCATTGCATTACCAAAGTTTAGATTTTAGAAGTTCTGAGGAGAAGAAATAAATTGAATGTTACAAAATATCAGCCACCATAAGTTTAGCAAATATCGAAGAGCGGTTGCTGATATTTTCACGACATGTTGACAAATCATATTTATACTCTTAGAAGCCCTAGTTCTTGATATGCTTAGATGTTCATCGTTTCAATATTCAAGTCTACGTAACTTTCAATTGTGTATAAAACTATATTTTCTCTCTGATTTTCTGATTGATATTTCGAAGCAGTTTGTTAAATGTGGGGTTAAATCTAATATAAGCCAAACAATCACGGGGGAGTTCAAACTAATACATTGTTGCAATAAAATTGATGAATTCTCGTATATAAATTGTGATAGAATGTAGAAAATTGAAAATTTAATGGGTTTTTTTGGAGAATGCTGCTTTATGTTGCTTCCTAAATTCATTTGTGAAAAATTATTTTTATTAGATGATTAGTATTCATCTTTTTTTAAACTGAAGCTCTAATAAGCTTATTTTCTAGTCATATTCCATATATATGATCAATATTGAATAGTTGTTCAATTCTTACACCAAATCATGGTATCTATCTCAACCAATATTGAGTGCTCATATCGTTTAAACCATGAGTTTCAAATTTCTTTATTAATCCAAGCAATACAAAATTTTACCGAAGTCTTCCCTTTTATTCTTGAAATGAACAAAAATCTTGTTCATTTTTGTAATAAATCTCAGCTTCCTTGAAAATATTTTAGTTAAATCTCACCAAACGGTGAATATTATTAATTTAAGACTGTTTGAAACTTGAGCATTTCATGTTAGTCAGATGAACAATATCAAAGATCAATTTAATTAGGGTGATACCAATCACCATTGTGAACAAAATTGATCAAATTATGGATATTACGTGAATTATTTTCCATATCGTTGTGATAATCGGTTTATCCATATCAGCATTCTAGTCATTTTAATAGTATTGTAATATTTGAAAAAAATTATTGGAAATTTTAAATTTATCCACGGGTTTACACCGTAATAGAAATTATTTATCTCGTTGATGTTTGTTATGAGATAAACTATGTGCCAAATGAGATGCCAAAAACATTGTGTAATACTACACACGCATGTGAAGCATTACTTTAGCTGTATGCTATCTTATATTTGAAGATACAGTACCAACATATCTTTTAAAATATGAATTAAATTTGATCAAGTAATATTAATATTTATTGATAATTTTTATGTTTGAATCTACTTGTGCTTATTTCGATTAGATATTGTTTTTAAATTATACATTGTATTAGTACTGTATACAAGTCTGTGTAAGTTGCAATATTGATATAGTAATATTGTTTTAAAATGATCAATCAATATTGGTTGTTCGTATTATTATTGGCATATTTCAATGTGCTATCTTCTGTCATTGGATCGCCTGTTGAATTAGTACCAATAATTACCGTATTATTCAGTTTAATACACTGGATAGATGTTTTAGGAAACTTATAACTGTAAATATAGGATACCATTAGTTTCTTATCGAAAGTATCTTCTAATGCAATGGATACTTTGAACTAGTTCTAATTATCTCTTAATAACAACTTTGGCAAAATATGCTTTTGCAATTATCGAACAAAAGTGGAAACGAAATATTGAAAATGATGAGTCATTCTAAGAGTGAAGTCAGGCAGATTTAAAAACTAATTTATTTCCTATTGGGTCAAGTCCCGTATTTATTGTTTACTTGTACTGACTTAATTTCGTGAGCTCTCTTTTGTATAGAAACCCTGTTTCTGAACAATTATTAAGATATTTAACTCCAATAAAAGTTTTTTAATTGATATTTAATTACTAAGCAATAAAAATTATATTTAATTGGTATTAAGCAATACCAACATTTTATTGGATTTAAGCAATAATAAATTCTGGTTTCTATCATTCTGTTACAGAATTTCTGGAAACAGAATACTGAAAACATAAATTTATGTTTCTGGATCTTGATTATCAATTCAAGAAAATTCTTTCTTGATATTACAAGTTGCCTCCAATTTATTCACCTGTGCGATATCGAGGGTTCAAAAAAAATATTACATTATTACTACTCCTTAGAATGAGAAAATACTGAATTAAATCGTAATTCAACATGAAAATTGTTACCTGCATTTTTAAAAATAATTATGCTGTCCTTTCTCGTCTTGGACTAGACTTGTCATTTTCATGACATTAATGTCAACAACATTGATGTAATATTTTCAGCTCCTGGCTTCCAATCATATTATTCTACACTTAATGAATTTACAATAAGAAGTGTGCCAAATTTTCATTACTCGTATTCTAAGTGCAATACTAAGTGAAAGATTGATAAAGAATAATAGTTCAAAATCTATTTTGATAGAAGGTATTGTTTTCTGTGCCAAATTTGAATGGTTTGTTTGACTTCCTCTGAAAATTCCATTAATGAAATAATTAATGCAATTATTTATTGTTGGAAACAATGAAATGCTTCCAATCACCTTATCAATAAGCAATTAATATGAAGACAGAAATGTCTTTCCAAGTTGTTGAATATGTTATCTATTCAAAAAAGTTGATCCACAAGTTTCTTGAGTAAATAATATCAATGTATTTTTAAATCTCCTGTGAAGAATAATGTTTTCCAGGTATCAATTGTGTCTAATCATTGTTTAAAACCAAATAATCAATTTCTCAGAAAGTAGTATACTCGGTTGTTAATTCTTCTATTTTAACGAGAATTTCTCATGAAATTTGGCTACGGTTACACCGTTTGGCAATGTTGATGAACTCTCAGGTGGGTTAACATTCGAAAAATACAAGTTCACGCTATAATTCAAATCGTGAAAAAGTTCCCACATTGATTAAAATACACCAAAAGTCACGTTCGTTTTAGTATTTTGTGATTTGTTTCATTTCTACCTGAAAATATTAATATTTTAGGCACTATCCTAAAGAAAAAAATACATTGAAACTGAAAGACTTTTTAAATTTAATTTCAATTTAGACAATCAGTAATAAATAGTGTTAATCGTTAGTGATATTTAAATAAATGTTTGTGTTTAGGAATCTGTGTCATTTAAGAGTAATGCATAATAAAAATGCTAATCAATCAATTTTTGAATGTCTAGAGTTTTACCTTCTGAAGCAAGCACTATTCGTAGTACGTATATTAGTGATTCAAATAATTAACAAACAAATTCAACACTTTCAAATTGAACTTTTTCTAACAGATTTCTTAATAATACAGTAAGTTGGATTATTACATTCTAACCACAAAATATTGTTATATTTACACATATTACTGTTTTTATGCACTGTGGCAGAGAAGTTTTATACCGTATTCTTTTTCAACTTGTAAATATTACCTCACCTCATCCTTTTTTCCACAAAATACACATCTTGTTAGAATTTTGGAACATGCAAAACAGAGACATTTTGCATTTCATCAAGATACTTCTCAATGTAAGGTGATTGTCCTTGTTCTGTAGGATGAAATGTTATGATATTTCAATCGTTTCAATATCATTTAACACATTTTTCATCTGCATGAATTAAAATCTCCAAGCTAACGTTTTTTCTTGAACGAAAAGGCAATCAAGTCTGTTTTCAAAATTCTAGTCAGATGTGTTCAGTGCATGAATCAAATTTCAATAGACGGGCATTAATTTTAAGTTTATCCTCATTTGTTACAGTTTACAGTTGACATAATCTATTTGTAAATACAGTTGAATATAATAATTTATTAATAGCTTTATAGTATTCTCATCACAATGTTTCTCATCCATACCCTTTCTTCTCCAGGACGTTTGACAACGTTCCCAATACATTTATCCACCTTGCTTCACATTTTCTTGATTGTCACTCTCCATAAAATTCCCCTCCAGATGTTATGTGTAACCCAACCTATCCTTCCCATCTATTTTCCACACCAATGTTGAAAAATCATAGTATTCATTCACTTTATCTCGGTAAATATTCATATAAATAATATCTAACCTTAAGTAAAAAGACACTGTGCATGTATTAATTGATATCCTAGATCAGAGTGCGCAAAGCATTAGGTGTATTCGTAAACGTTGTATTAATTTGCAAGCATATCAGTGTAGTATTTTTTCGGAAAACATTACATATATTTACTCGTCGTTCATTGTGAAATTTGGTTCACTTCCTCAGAGATATTTCTTTTCGATCACATTTATTAGGTGTAATATTATTGAAGTGGGAATAATTTAAGCCTATTAATCACTTGGATACCTCACGTTGTGGATTTGACAATGCAATATTTGGAGCACTGTTTAAAAGTTTTGTGTCAAAATCACTTCCAAGTTATTAGTATATTTCGTTTTTTTTCGATTTCACTTTTTAGAATAGTTTTCGTTTGAATTCCGTGTTGATAGAGTGCGCCGCGAACGCCATAATACAGAATACGGCGATTATTATTCTATATATATTATATATATAATCATCCCCTCCCTGCGACCCCGTATCCAAGACCCAGACCCGACCAAAGACCCGAGAAAAATCATTTAGTTGGAAATGAAAATTGTATAAATGTTATTCAAATTTAATGTAATATATAATCGATTCTCTGTTTTTATTAAATGAAAAGAAGTAATATATTTTAAGATAATGTTTATAACGCAAGACCAAAATATTAATTATAAGCTTTTAAACGCTGACTATTATTGATTGATATTGTATTTTGTTACTGAGTTTGCATGCGTGAGCGAGTGAAAGTGGGTGAGCGAAAGTGCGCGTGCGAGAGACGAATGGATTTGCGAGTTGCCCTTCATTGCCAGATGTGCGAGCATTCGATATTAAATCATTAGGCTGGTTTTTGTGTTCGGTTCTACATTTGAAACTTGGGTTTTTGCTCTTCAATATAATCGATTTTAATTCGTTTGTTCCTCCAGATTGGAGAAAGTGAAATCTTTTCAGGGAAACTTAGGATGTAGAAGGCTGGTGATAAAAGGGAGCCTAACTCCTTCAATCAATCAGAGTTACTGGTAATTGATGTAATAGGCTACCACGTAGCATATTCTCCTATGAGAAAGCAATAATGTATTCTTCCATATTCAAAAGTTAACCCAGAGCAATCTGATTCTATACTTTAAACAAGTAGTACTTATAAATTTCTATTTTCTGTTTTAATTGTAAAGCTTATTGAAAAATGTAAAAACTTTTATACCGAATCACATGAATGCGGTGTTTATAACTGTATACTAATGTGTAGTACTTGTATACTAGTTTATCCTCTGTTTAGTAGAGCATAACACCCTCGACATCAATAATATCATTATTGTTGGATACGATCTTAGATCAACATGTTTTTGCTGCGTTTGAGAACAATCTATCAAATTGATACTGTAGTTTTAATTCGTGTAATTCTAGTCATTTCAAAGGCTTTAGATGTATAGCGAAGGTTGTGAGATTTTCTATGTCAACTATATAAATTTAAATGTTCATGTGATTTGGTAAATTCTTCATTTTACTTGATGTACTTTCGAAATTTGAACTTGTCTGTAAAGGTTTGATTGAGAAATCTATGTTACTTTTGTTGATAACTGTGTAATTTTTCTATTTAAAACGGCGAATGATTTTCGGATTACAATCTTCATTATGTAATGAATCATTAGCAATAGCCTAGACATCGGATCCCTCTGACAGGCAAAGTTTCGAAATCGTTTCATATGCCTATTTGATGAAAAAAAGCAATTGTTTCACAAATCGAAACTAATTTATTTGTGGATAAGGGCTTCTGAGACATTGAAAACCCATAATATCTGAGCTTACAATTTTCACTAGTGTTTCTTTAACTTTTCTGGAAAACTATTTCCGTTTGTATTATATTTTCGAGTGAAGGGCCATTTCAATTCTAGTCATTTCCATGATTACCCATTTCAAGTTATTGGATAATTTTCCAATTTGATGCAGAAGATTTTATACGATACAATATTTTGTATTCGCGATTTGAGAAAGAGTTTATCTAGTCAGTTTGTACTTAATTTTTAAATAAAATTCGAAAATTCTTCTGTTCGAATTGTTCACATAATTTGTTGCTTAGCATCATCTTCATGAAAGTAATTATTATCGTGGTAACCAGCCCGATTCCGTTAATTGAGCAAAGACTTTGTATTATCACTTTATATTTATATGATATTATTAACTGTGCTAATGAAGCCTTTAAATGTACAGGGTCAAGGGTCACCATATGAGTAATAAATAATTCATATATTTGTAATTTTTTAGGATATACTTGAATAACCATGTCTTTCATTTCTAATGATTTATTGAATAACTTCATATTCTTATATGAATGTAATACAGTACTATTGGCTTCAGTTCGAACAGTTGCTTTACTGAACGGAATTTCATCACTCTTTTATAACAGTGGTATATGTTTTTGATGCCAAAGGTTGGGATAAATACAAATCAATAATGTCAACAAGCAACTGTTCATTTTCTATTGTTTCAGTAACAATAATAATGATTATTTATCGTTTCAGTTCAATTGAAAACATCATCAATAATGCTATAATATTATTATACACGATCTCAGAACACAGCTGTCAATGGGTTATTACTGGGAGGGGGTCTAAAGTCATAATAATATTTGTAGGTTATGTTGTATTGTTGTAATATTATATAATATAATTATTGGTAACATTTTGTAATGTCGGATAAACTGTTCAAAGCAAACTAAAATGAAGTAGTAGTGTTTGATTGGTATTATTGAAGACAAGGATGATATCAAACAAATAGAACTAAAACTGCAAAATAAATAGAAATTTTATTAATGTAATTCATTGTTGTAGCGGATACAATAATAATTGTGTATGGTTGAGCTTGTTAGTTAATAGGAGACTGAAATCGGTTTCCAGTATTAAAGTTGGCGTTATTAATAATCGAGAACTTGGCAAGTGTAAGCAATTTTTTGTGTAGCAGAGCTTAATTAGCTCATTTAATCGCTGGTGTCGCTAGGCAAGCTTTCAAGATGTGGCTGCGCTATAAAAAATTCAAATTTAATCCCAAGTAATCGCTTTTTTGTGGTTGAGCTTTGTTAGTAGAATTGCTTGCTTTCTAGAATATATTAGTACCTACCACTAATAGTTTTGATCAACATATCATTGATTGATTGATTATCTAGTCAATAACTCACCATATCAATATGAATTCTTCCATTGTCCCAGTTTTAATTGGGTTTTAAATGATAGTTTTTAATAATTATTAGTATTTTATCCCTAGTACCTGACCATTATAATCATATTTGTCTAAATCCTTTACCTGTCACTTTTAGAGTTTAGGAACCTATCACATATCGACTTTGTTCAACCAAATATCCATATCAATATTATTTCTATTACCTACATTATTGTATTCAAAATCTAGTAAAGGCGTAAGACCATAACCAGTTCCAATGAGAAACTTTCATTGAGCTGTTTTAGGATGAAATAAAATTGTGTGTAAACTGGCGGCACCAGTTAAAAGATGATTACGATTTGATGATTATAATACCAAAAATTACACTAATTCGATGAATTTGTTGATCTCCCCAACAATATTTTCACATAGGCGAGCTACAGAAGTGGGAGATCAGCAGATTTGAAATGCTTTGAAGTGAATGTCAACCCAGTGTTAGCTGGCTCAATAGGCAAACAATATTCGTGGTATTTCATGATAGTAAAAGTATGGGAGAATCATGTTCTTATTTTTAGGCTGTGAGAGGTTTGAGGAAAATTGCTTAGTATTTTTGAGTTGTAATTGAAGTCATATCTATTGCCTTTAACATTTATGCTTGCTTTTCAATGATGATATTATTCACTAATAGAATCATTGAAAGTATTTTTGGCTATTTCAGCATTGTCAGTTCAACAATGTTTCACATATTTTTCGCTTCAGCTTTTAAAAAAATTATTATTAGATGTTTCATAATTATATTTGTGTGCGTTTACTTGTTGGTACATTATCCAAAATGTCATTTAATGATTTATCAGTATCATAGTTACCAATGATAAACCTTTTCCAAAAGGAAATTATGTTTCAAAATTTTATAAAAAAAATTCGGGTGTCATTTTTCTCTATTATATTGTTACTTATTTATTAAATTTCGCGTGTATCATTTGGTATGAGCAATAAAACGTTGAATGCAAATAATGAACATAAATATAGAAAGTGGTTCTCTCATTCTATTTAAAACGCAAGTAATTAGGAAAAGACAAATTTTCTAATAAAGGGGCAATAATTCTAATGTTGTTTAATAATAAAAATGAAGTTATTTTAGTGACATTAAAAGACATTATTCTATGTATGTATTTATTATTGTTTTTGTATAATGATTATTATTATTTGTGTTTTTAAACTAAATATCGCACGTTGTTCTTCAATACAAATTAGCTAAGAGATGTTAGTGAATCATTATTGATATAAACTAAAAAACAATATTGATTGTTTTTTAGCCTTATTATTTGGTTAATAAATAAAAGTGTGTATATTTACATTTTGTGTTTGATTTTCCTTCAACTTTCCTTTTCTTCTAGCCATGGAAGTGAATAAATGATATAGCCTACCAACAGAGGTGAAAAAGTAGAGAAAACCATGAGAAGTTTGAAAAAGCGATTTTCTTATTCCGAATACATCTTCATAACTCAAACTTTTTCATTTGATAATTCAAGATCCCAAATTCCTGCCATTCACTATTATTTAACTTTGGGATTTTCTCTGCTTTAAAACTTGAAAAAAATCATCTCAAGATGCCTCTTGAGTAGAACCAATAGGTAGTATTGCAGAATCATTTTATTTTACTGCATTATTCGTCAGACATGGAACTTTGAAATTTCCAATGAATGGACTCCTCACGATTGCTTGTTCAGTCATTATTCATTTAGGCCCCGGGTACGATACGAGCGGCGAGAGCGGCGCCGCTCTGATTTCGGGTCTCATTTAGTTGTGTGTGAATTTGTTGAGACTGGCCACGATACGTCTGAGCGGCGGGCGGCGATGAGCAGCGCCGCTCATGAATCCATTTCCAAACCGATTTCATTTTTAACGCCGCTCGCCGCTCACAAATAAATCCATAGTTTTATATCTATATTTCGTATTTGTACTAGGCTATATATACGTGTCGTATGTTCAAAGTAACGTGAGCGTTAAAAAGTAACGCTTGTATCGTAGCCACCCCCGCCGCTTACATGCCGCTCAGGTTGCCGCTCACCGCTCGCCGCTCGTATCGTACCCGAGGCCTAAGGCCTGAAGGCCTCCTTCAAAGGAGGAGGAGGAGGAGAAGGAGGGGTAAAAGAGAAAGAAAAAGGAAGAAGAAGGAGAAGGAAAAGAGGATGAAGGAGATGAAGTAGGGGGAGGAGGATGAGGAAAAAGGGGGAGGAGGAGGTAGAGAAGAAGAGGAGGAGGTAGTGAAGAAGAAGAAGATGCAAACAAGGAGAAGAAGGAGAAGGAAGAAGAAGATGAAGAAGAAGGAGAAGGAGGAGCAGGATGAGGAGGAGGGAGGAAGAAGAAGATGAAGAAGAAGAAGAAAGGAGAAGAAGAAGAAGAAGAAAGAGAAGAAAAGAATTGGAAGTTCTATTTAAATGTGAATGCTTTATTGATTCATCATTTTGTAAGATCATTCACCTCGTAGTAGATGAAGCAGTGTTGGCCAGTAATGTTGTTCTTGCGATTGTCTATTGCAAGGCACTGGTCGAAATTTCCCAAATCAACGGTGTTGCCTTGCAGGAAACCCGACTGTAACTGGGTTGAGGCATCCAGCACTGAGAAAAATTTAACAGAAATCAGCACAGAGAATTTACTTATATTCAATTTCAAATTAAATTTATTCATCAATATAATTATATAAGCAATGTGTTTCAGTATATGGACTTATGGACATGGAATATAACGACTTTGAAGCGCATGTCAAAGTTCTGTCAACCTGAGGCCGCACTGCTGGGTTGTTACATGAATGGTAGAGGTAAATGGTTTATCTACAGCTCATATACAAAATCCATAATAATAACACGTGGAAAATTGTCACAGCCTTCTTGATGAACCGTATCAACCACCTACCATCCACTAACTACCCACTTGCAGTATGGCCCACAGTTCAGAGCGCCCACTGAGGTGGTATCACCTCGATGAGCGCCGTTTCATTTAGTTTCAAATGTTTATAATTTAGCGTGTTGCCATTGCCACTCCACCTCAGTGGGCGCTTGACCTAAGGCCGCGCTCCAAAAATGATTTATGATCTAACCTCAAGCCAGAGAGAATGCACTCCTAAGTCGTACAATCTTTGCCTATATGGCGGATTCCTTACAAATAAAGGGTTTTCATCAAATACAGTACTAGCCAAAATAAATAGAACTAAAACTTGGTACCAGTACAGAAAATATGACCATTTCAGTACTGTTTATTTTGGCTGATACTGTTTGATCCATATTAATTATTATAGCTGTTGTATCAGTATAACATGGAGCCTACATGGAATAAAAGTTACATACTCTTTCTTATTTAATAATGAGTTATAAGTGGTATAACTTTACTCATAAATAATTATATTGCTACATGGTTCCTTAGTTTACTGGTATCTAGTCTTCGACTTTCTTCCAGCACAACTTACTAATCCAAAAATAATACAGATTATCAATATAATCAGCAATGATCTCTTATTGCTGATAAAATAAATTAGAATGAAAAAAGCTGATTTAATAATTAAAATGAATTGGAAGAAACTAAATGAATCAAAATTGAATAATGTGTATTGCCTTTGCTGCTGACATTGAGTGATGTACCTATAACGTACTCATATATTATATTGATATATTCATATCAAACTTACTTATTTTATTGCACCATATTATTCTTATTAGTGCACTGAAACCTTGATTTCACTCATATTAATGTACGGTATATTACAACCATAAAATATAAAGCTTTACACTGATCAGATGTTACTTACTTTTCAACGCCCAAGTCTCTCTCTTTTGATAAGCTTTTTGAAACAACTTCAAATCATACAAAAAATTGGCGAGTCCAACCCCAAATTCACCAAGAGCATTAACATTATCACTGGAATCGATGCCACTCATTAGAAAGTTCACCACAAAGCTGTACGTTTCGCCTTTGAAACTTGCCATACTTTCGTAGATCTTCTGATATCCTCCCAAATCGTCAGGTATAGTCCCCGATACTGAGTATATTAGCAACATTGTTGAAAAACTGAAGGTCTGTATCATACTTAGTTAGCCTTGAATCTCTTAAGATAATGCTTTGCTGCAAAAGAAGAAAACATACATTTTTTGGTTAATCTTTCATCTGAGATCTAAGGATAAATATAAACTTTTTTCTCAAGGAGTAATAAAAAATATGGCATATATTCAGGTATTGATCCCGATACTGAGTCTAGGCCTAATAGAAAAATTGTGAAAAAACTGAAGAACTGTATCATACTTGGTTAGTCTTGAATCTTTCAAGATAATGCTTAGCTTCAAAAGAGAAGAAAATATATTTATAGATTCTAAAGAGTCACTATTGAGAGTGTAAAAAACGTTTTTAATTTCGAGGAAAAAGATTGTTTTTATATTTTTATTTTTTCAAATAATTTCAAACTTAAGCGAATTCTAGGCTATCTATGCGAAGGCAGGATATCATCTACAAAAAATCGAGCATAATTTTGATAAGTTACATTATCTGTTTGACAAAATTGAAAAAACTTCAATAAATAATAACAACCGAACTGAAAATATCTAACGGAGCGTTATAAAATTTTAGAGGTAAGCAAACAAAATTAATATGCGTGTAAAGTTACGAATATAAAACAAAACTGATAGAAATAATAATTCATTGACAATGCTAAATGCATGACTGGTTGAGTGAAATTAAATAATAATAGATTTTTTTTTGAATTGTCAACTTCACTGTTGTAAACATTGTGCTAAAGTGGAGTTTGACAATTTCGGAACGTTTTTTCTCTTATAAAAAGATTCCACAACATCAATATTTGTTTTACAAATTTTATTGAAATTAAATAAGTGAAAATATTAAATAAATGGAATGAAATAATTGAAATGATAATTTTATGGAATAAATGAAATAATGATTGCACAGAAAATTAAATGAACACTGCAAAAATGACGAACCTAATTTTCCACATCAGTAAACACTACTGTGCTCAATAACACTGCAGTTATAATCATGAGGTAATAAAAATAATTGTGAACTGAATTGTTTCCCATCAATATTCATGACTGTTATTTATTCAGGTGATCTAAAATTGACAATGAGCTTTATACAATGGCGAATAGGTTAATGTATGGAACGAGGCTATAAAATATGAGTGACATCAGACCGGTAAACAATTTACACGTTTTAAGCAAAGAAATATTTAAAAAAATAAGTATCCTAATAATGAAATATTGCAAAGTAATAATGAAATATTGCAATTCCTCAACTAATATCAAATTCATAATAATTAGTAGAGCGAAAATCATCCAAGTTAATAGTTTTGATTGAGTTATTGAATATAATTTTGATAGACTTGTGTGAATTATTATCATATTGATTTGTATTAAGACTCTCATTTTTTTATCGTATGGTTTTTATCATTCAACCCTCATTGCAGAAGGATCATTTTATGCATGCGTTTTTGGACGGACGATAAAAACCCAGTAACTAAATAGGCCTACATATGAGCAAATAATGGAAGATTTTATGCTCCAACGTTTTTTTCTTCTATAAAAGCGTTCATTTACTCCAGTGTATTTAGAAACTAGGTGTTTTTATCGTCCATACAGTAACGAATGCATTGAAGGACTCTTATATATTTATCAATTCTGAAAACTCAAAAATTCAATTTATTTTTCTACTGTTGCCACTTGTATTGTTTTCAAAACAAAGCTTCGATTGTTTAAAAGACTTGAACAAAATTCCAAACAATCTGACAGGATTTGAAACCAATTAGATAAACTTTGAAGCTCTTTTATTTTATTTGATCTCAATCTGATCGTGTTTATTCGGTTTTAGAATTCACATGTAACACTTATCAATTCAACTTCTACTTACAATTCAAAATATTTACTCTTTATAAAAGATAATATATAAGACTGAAGTACGGTAGTTGATATGTAACACGTTTTATGGGAAAATAATATGGAAGACTCTAGGGGAGTTGATTATGTAATCTAACACTTAATTTAATGGAAGTTGATGTGCATGACTGTAGATATGTGTAGCACTTTTACAAAAGTTGACTAGATGAATTGAAAAGTATAAAACCTTCTTTGGAATTTGATTTAGAAGTCTGTTTAAAAGTTGATGACTATCACTTTTTATAGAAATTTATATTGTTGAGAGTATAGGTACTATCAGATCCAGGCTTTAGACTCAAATGGTCTAATCAGAGACACTCAAGAAGCATTTATAAAAGAATACCTTTTATATATAATCTTTGAAGCCATTCTAAGCCAAAATAATCTGATTCACGTATGAGGAAAAGTTGTCGAGAATAGTGCAAAATATTGTAACAAGCTAACTAGCATAAATTCCAGAATAGGCCTATATATCAAATGGAGAAATGTGAACAAGGAAAGTGACAACAATGAACTCTGACATTGGATTATGAGAACAGGAAGCTGTTAGATCTTAATAAACTGCATGCTGCCTTTGTGTGAGGTTGTTATTTGACAATTCAATTTTTGGCACTGGAATGGTGTCACAACAGATGCTATCTAGGTCAAGGTCACTGGCGCTCTGAAATACTAGGAAGAAGAAGAAGAAGAAGGAGGAGGAGGAGGAGGGAGGAGAAGGAGAAGGTGGAGAAGAATAAGGAGGAGGAGGAGGAGGAGGATAGGGAGGAGAAGGAGGAGAAGGAGGAGGAGGAGGATGAAGAAGGAGAAGAAGAAGAAGAAGAAGAAGAAGAAGAAGAAGAAGAAGAAGAAGAAGAAGAACAAAAGAAGAAGAATGAGAAAAGAAGAAGTAGAAAAGAAGAAGAAGAAGTAGAAAAAGAAGAAGAAGAAGAAGAAGAAGAAAAGAAGAAGGAGAAGGAGAAGAAGACGAAGAAGCAGAAAAAGAAGAAGAAGTAGAAAAGAAGAAGGAGAAGAAGAAGAAGATCGCCGTTATCAAAGAAATACAATTTTTCTTGATATATTTTTTACTAGTCTAAAATAATGTCATAGCTGACTCTAATAATGTAGAGTCAGCCTGATATTGTTTTCTTATCAATTAGGTCTAGATTGTCTGGATAAGAAAGCTCAAAGTGCTAATATCATTAGTGTTGGGACAATCTGTTAAATCAATCTTATTAATACAAATGCAAGTGGCAGATATCTTTAATCAATATCAGAAATATCAGCAGTTGTAGGCCTAATCATGTCATTTATTGAGCACAGTTTGTAAACATCATTATTCTTCCATAAATGATTATATCAGCAGATCCGTTTTGAGCCTCTGAGGACGGAACCAATTGAGTTAAGACGAAAGTATACTGATTACTTTTATAATTTCTACTTCCAGACCCTAAGGGACTGGTCACATAAGATTGGAGTTTGATTTACTTCACTTCTCTTCACATAGGGCCTGGCCTCACTCCTTCTTTGCTTGACTTCACTTCACATACTCGCATAGTATAAATATATTATATAAATCGTATGGTATATATAAGTAAGGTAAGTAAGTAAATCAAACACCAATCGTATGTGACCAGGCCCTAAACTAACTTCCAAGCTAATTCTAAGGTGATGCAAGAACAACATAAAACAAACATTTTAATGAAAAAATATTTATTCCAAGCATGCGTGTTCTAAATACAGTAATATAAAAATCAATAAAGATACATGCATTCTCTAATTATACAGTACATAACATATTAGTCAATAAAGATGCATGCATGCATTCATGCTCTAATTACAGTACATAACAAATAACAATATCAAGAAAGATAAATAACAATGTGATACAATATGAGAATGACTAGATTTAAGATTAAAGAGATTAAAAATAGAGGAAGAATGAAAAATATGAGAAGTTAAACCTTTCGTATATGATAGACGTGTTCAATTAAATAAAAGATTTTGGAATTAAACAGCTATTAACTTTTCAACATATCAAAGAGACTGTTGTGAGGCCATTTGTTGTCACACTTCTGATTGGTTAGCTCGGACAAATCCACCACACTTTTCCCATAAGATTAGCATTGAAATAAAACGCAAATCATTATGTTATGTTAAGTGATTCATAACGTACCTACAATTTGCCTTTGCCAGTCTCAATTTTCATTATTTTAAGGTTTCAACACAGTACCAAGAGTAGAGAGACAATTTTTAATGTTAGAAAATATATTTTTGTTGTTGTTTCTCTCGAAAAAAGTTTGAGAAATGAGTGAATGAGTTAATGTTTGCCTGTAATCCTTTATCAAATTAAAAAATTTGGCCAAAGTATGGCGGCGGCGGGAATAAAAAATGTTCCAATACAATTTTATGGACCCATTCACACCAATGACCACACTGTTATTATACACTCTCTGTAACCTCGGCTACAAAAGTTCATTTTTCAATATATTTGTTCAATCTATTCTATTTTGTTGGTTCATTTCAAATCTATCTTAATTCGTTGAATATTGAAAGTTTTATCATGTATAAACGGCTTAATAGGTGAATTAAAATTAAATTTATTCAAAATCACTTCAACTAAATTATGAATTATAATAGTCCAAATTAGTTTTTGCGATTTCAACAAGCACTGAAAGTATTTCTAACATCATGCAAAACAATTCATCATAATCCAGTCTCTGCTAAACTACTCATCAACAAATCAACCATTATCGCATTCACATTTTAAAAAAATTAAAAATTTCAAATTCAAATTCATCCCTACATTTCACTGTCATACCTGTCCTTTCTCTTCCCCATTACTTTTGTACATTTCCAGTCTTTCTTCATCTTTGTTTTTAGCATTGTCTCCTCTTAGACTAGCTAGAAATATATTTTCTAATTTCAACGTCGGAGCTTCAACTGTCAAATGTAGAAAAATAGCGAACACCACTGCATAGCAGATATCGCCGATTATAAGAGATCCCTGAAATAAAATTAAAATTCTATGAGAAAAATTCAGTTAGTGATGGATTTTGAATGAAAATATCAATTTATTTCAAGATTAATTTTTTTCTACAGTATAGGCCGTCGGTCCCGACTGCCTAAAACAGTTGTCATCTCTCTTATAATCACCCCTCTTATTACCCACGCACAAGCCTAGAGCTCATGTGGGCATCACCTTCAGAAAGAAAAAATCGACTATACATTATCAAATCAACTTTCAATTTTTGATATTTGCAGAGAAGTTAAGAGAATAAAACTTAAAAAAGATGAACAGACAAAACAAAAATCCCAGAGGCATGTTTCATAAGAATACTTATACTAGTCAATAGAGTCTTTGATCACTTATAATCAGATTCATTTAATTTTGGCATTGGATAGATAGATAGATATTGCCATCGTACTCTACGGTCATCAGCGACGACAAGGAATGATATCTATCTATCTATCTATCTATCTATCTATCTATCTATCTATCTATCTATCTATCTATCTATCTATCTATCTATCTATCTATCTATCTATCTATCTGTCTATCTATCTATCTATCTATCTATCTATCTACCGCATCTATCTATCCTTCTATCTATCTAACTATCTAATGCCAAGCTTTAAATTAAATGAATCTGATTTCTATATTCTGTTCTGTATTTGAATTTAAATTCTCAAGTTTTCGACTGATGTTGAATTTTTTATTTTTAGGAGTTTGAATTATCTATTAATATTTTTCAATATAAATTAATCATTTTGAGGGAATATTTGCAATTTACTAGTGAATTACCTGAAGGAAATCGGAGTATTTCCTGTTACTTGTTATGCTTCTGAATTGTAGAACTTGAACGAATGGATGAATTATATACAGACAGTAGGAGACTTTGCCTAGAGGTTGCAGGGCTGGTGATGACAGGATCTGGTTCAGAATTTCTGAGAAAAGAAAAGAAAATGAAAAGTATCGATAACAATAATTTTAAAAACTTTTTACCAAAATAACAATAATGAATGAATAGAGATGGGACTCTATTTGAAAGAGCGCAACTATGAAAACCGTGGAAGGAAATTTATGGATCTGATATTAATTCAAATTTCAATTAATTTCATTCAAACACATTACAAAAATATCATTTAAGTGCATCACTATTCACTCCGCTAATATCTATTTGAGAGGAATATAATTTGAAATATTATATCAAACATTTAATTCCTTTAACAAACAAATACACAATGTATGCCTTCTACATCAGTAATTCAGCACACACTGATGCAATGACTAATCGGTGTGCGTTGCTTCATAAGCAAAACTAATCTCGTCTTGTCTTGTGCCTTAGTTTGAAATGGTTTCATGTTTGCCTGTAATCACAGATCAAAATTTGGCAAAAGTATGGCGGTGGAATAATGTTCCAACACACTGTTATGGACACACCAATGACACTGTGATTCTACAGTCTCTGTAGTTACTAGTAAATAAGCGGTTTCTCCTGCTTGCAAACAAATTCAAATGTAATTTAGCAAGCAGTAACTTATTTTGAATAAACTTTGTATTTAATCAAAGAAACATAATAGAGCCTTTTGTTATACATCAAAGTTCAGAGTTGTTCAATATGACCCCTCCAGACACTCGAGCAATATCAACCTAAAACCTCCATCAAACTCTTTCCACTCTCACTGTAGCATATCAGGGGTAACAGTTTGATAAGCTGCTGTTATTTCTTGTCTCAAATCATCAATATCCATCCACCACTGATGATTTGAAAGAGTCTTTAATTACTCTTTAAAATGATGTATAACAGAAGGTTCTATGATGTTTCTTTCATAACATACAAATTTTTAAAGTTGTGGTATTCTTTTTGAATCATCCAGTATATTAGCTATCTTATAGAAGAAAATGCATTATTTTGCTCTATTATTTTTTTGTATATTTGTAATGTTTGTTTCTATAAGATGTCTTTAATGTATATATATATTTCTAGTAATATTGTTTTTCCGAAATGAAGAACTAATTGATTTGATTTTTTGTTCACATACCACTCTGTCCAGTATAGCAAACATATATGATCCATGCTCCACCGAGACCGAACAGACTGCGATGAAAAGCCTTGTAGAGACTGTCAGTGATTCGGTCATGCGTAAAGTTGCTCTGCACAAACGGATAGACCCCGAACAGGGCCACCAGAAAGCCCACTGTCACTGTTTTCTACAAAATAAACAAATAACTAATTAACAGAAAATATCAATAGATAGCCTATTGCCAATCCAAATTCATTTAGCCTATTTAACTAATTAAATAGAAAATAACTAATTAACAGAAAATATTAATAGATAGCCCATTGCCAATCCAAATTCATTTATAAAGAAGTTTTGAATGAGAGGAATAATTGACAGCATGAATTAACACTGTAAAGTCAATATAAAGTTTTGAATAATTTTTCAATTAAGAGGTCCTATTGAAAAATAATATCTTTACTATTAATTTTTCAATTAAGAGGTCTTATTGAAAAATAATATCTTTACTATAACTACTTTTGTAGTATGCTTTCTGGCTCATATGACCCTACTTTTGATTTGTGCCCCTCAAATTCATGGCCCACGCTACGCCTATGTCAATTCACCCACTTATTATTGAATTAATATTGAAATTTGGAGTGAAACAATTATTCTTCAGATCATCCTACAAATAATTTTGGTAACCAAAAGCCAACTATATTCTATTTTTCACTATTATCAAAGTAATATTCATTAGCTACTACTGTTTTTCTAGAACGTAGTTCTCCCTCCTCGTAGTAGACCCCCTCTTCACCCGCGCACAGCTAAAAATCTACAGAATTCAAAGATTTTTAAATTAGTCAATATTTATTTGAAATTCCCGGTCGATACAACAATATCGATCGTACTGTATCGACAGCTGATGAACGATTCGAAGTCTTATGAATGGCTTACTATTGAATTGAAGTTTGAATTATTACAATAAGCAAATTCATTATTAAAAATATTATTAATTCAACTAAATAAATTATTTTATCGATTGTTGAATGTTTTATCCGAACATTTTGGCATCACTGATTGATCAGCTGACTTGCTAGTATCAGCTGTGAGATGAAATCCATGCTCACTCACACTTCATTTCTTTCTGCTTCGTAACCGGACGTGTAAACATCGGTCGAGTTATATTCTGAATTTTTCGTAATATTTACGAGTGCTTTCAACTACAGTCTATTTTTAAACTAATACAGTGAAGCTCTCAATTATAACCAGTGTTCAACTCCATAATTTGGTGGTTAAATGAAGCAAATTATACTACAGTTTGAGTTGTAAAGTTTTGATCCGGCAATTCTACTATTGAGGTCAGTTGATCTTATTTATTTTCAAAGTGAATAATATTAAAGTTTTAAATATTTTCTAATCAGTTGAACTATTTAAAATTTTCAAATTTCTTTACATTTGAGTATGGTTGATATCTGAAGTCTACTTCACAAATTGGTCGAAGTTATTGAAACCGATATGGAGTCGTCATTCTCAACAAATATTCCAAACTTTAATATTCATTTACTCTTAGTTGATTTGATTTTGATTTGAGATCTCGTTATATTCCATTCATCAATACAATATATGTAGTTTTTCACAAATAGTTTTCATGAAATTTATCCAGCCATTCCCTGTGCTAATCTAACAATTCATTCAATAAATCCTATGGTTCTTTATTTTATTTAATCAATTCAAAGTGAAGCAGGTTTTACTTGGTTCAATTATTCCAAACTTTACCCTTCATCTTAGGAGATATTGAAGTGCTTGTTTTCGAAGTCTAGTTATCTTCACAAACTCATTGGATGAGTATGCTTAAGGGTTTTATCTTAACATTGTGAATATTAGACTATTATTTAATATCATAAAAATATTTAGCCTATGCATAGCAATAATTATTAACAAATTGAAAATACAAGCTAAACTCAAGTTTCATTTGTTTCAACAGGATGAATTTTTGAAAAATACAAAACAAACATGAACAATCGATTATTGGAAGGCATCAATTATGTATTGAATGGTAACCCCACTACAAAGGGAGGTTGAGGGTCAAGTTCTCAAGAGGGCCGGATGCGCCCTAACTTCGCCCTCCCAGGAATCAATTAAAGGCAGTCATTCAACACATTCAATACAAATAAAGATGTGGAATCAATCAAACCAAGATGTGGTTAAGTGAATCTGGTATCAGGTATCTTTCCCTTAAATTACTAGTTGAAGAGTTAGGCTAGAATTATCTAACATTGTCCCAGAGTAGCGGGTGGGGTATAGGGGGTGGGACGTTTATGGTTGTTAGTCATGTAGCATACTCTGACACAATCCTGTGCAGTACCACGTCATCATGCTAGTTTTGCGATGAGGGTGTCTTCTGTCTTGGTCGGGCGCTTTAATAGCAGCACCGCCATGCAGTGCAGATGTAAATGTACATGTTTTCACCATCGTGCAATGATGGGATATGTGGTACTGTGCCTGTGATTGCATAGTTGGATGTGAGTCAAGATAACAGCCATAAATAGGGATTGAGCTAGATAGGGGGTGGGACGTTTATGTTTGTTAGTCATGTAGCATACTCTGACACAATCCTGTGCAGTACCACGTCATCATGCTAGTTTTGCGATGAGGGTGTCTTCTGTCTTGGTCGGGCGCTTTAATAGCAGCACCGCCATGCAGTGCAGATGTAAATGTACATGTTTTCACCATCGTGCAATGATGGGATATGTGGTACTGTGCCTGTGTTTGCATAGTTGGATGTGAGACAAGATAACAGCCATAAATAGGGATTGAGCTAGATAGGGTGGGTCCCCGTAGGATATTTGCAGATTTCAGTCGAGTATCGTAGTGTCCTAGTCAGTGTTCTGTGTGGTAGTTCCACTGCGTTGTCACTATGATTGCGGGCTCGATTCAGCATCATTTTTATGACGAGGTGGTAACTGTTACACTGTAGCCTGTTGGGATCTATTATACAGGAGACTGGGAATTGCAAGTATAAGATTGTAGTGCCTTCAGCAAAGGGGTTAGAACTTAGGGAAGGGGTACAAAGATATTTTTGATAGCTTTTAAGCTGCATGTATATTATATAAGAGTCATTTCAATTTAAAATTTATACTTATTCAAAATTTTTGATCATAGCATTGCCTCCAGCCTTTGCTGGTTGGCATGGGGAAGGGGGGTTCAAGCTATTATGGCTTTGGGGCTGTATTTATTCTAGCCTTCATCATAAGTATTAACTTGCATGCTTTGATACGCCAAAAGGCGCAGATATTCTTGAGTTCTAACTCAAGAGTTGAATGATTTGGTACTTTTCTACACATGCTAGAAAAGAAAACTGCTTAAGGCACTCTCTCACACACGCTGAGGTGCAGATTCATGATTATTATTATTCTACTAATAGGATTTAAGTTAATTTAAGTTACAGACATCAATGAGAGTTAGAAACTCTTAATGAGTGATGTAAATGCAGATATTGAAATATCTGTTTATAAGACGCTCTCCTACACACGATAGGAGAGCGCAGTAGTGGAGGGCATTCTCTCACACACGCTGAGAAGTGCTGAATCATGATAATATATTATAATTATTTTAAATTGATTAGTTCTAGTTTAAGGAATATTTCACGTATAGTACTGTTAGAAAGTTAGAAATTCTTATAGATGCTGAAAAGTGCAAGTATTCTCAAGATATTGAAAAATCTTCATTTAAGACGCTCTCCTACACACGCTAGGAGAGCGCAGTAGCTAGGGCATTCTCTCACACACGCTGAGAGGTGCAGTTATCAATTGAAATCAATATGAATATCGATTGATTTTTATTAGTCAAAAGTTATAGATTAGACCACTCCTGGCGGTTCAGGCGTGAGTACTTATAAGAGTTTAGTTATAAGTTCCAGGTCGACTACTCAACTTTAATCTTGAAAATTTACTCAATTCTTCATTTTCTAAGTGTGTTTCAGATACAGCTTCGCTTTTCCAAGGGATCCAAGGCCAGGAACATTCTATTTTATGATATACTGTGTGCAAGGATTGAATATTCTGTGTTACATCTAGAACTGTGTGTAGTTACATGTTGGATGTTATTTATTCGCCTTCTTTGCATGTTAGATTTGGTATGGTGCATCTTTGGTAGAATTCAGAGCATACTTCACGTATTTAGCTTGATCCAATATTAAGATTCACACGTAAGTGTTTTGTTTCAGGATTGTGTTTTATTAGGGTAGCCTACAGAGAGTATATAGTCATGTATTACTATACACTCTCTGTAGGGTAACTATATATTCATCTAATGAAAGTTTTTGTTACAGATCACCAAGTTTAAGCATTCACTTCATTTACGCTACATTGCAATTAAAGAGTGAAGTTAATGGACTGGAGGAAGGACGTCTACTGCATATTTGTTAAAGTTGGAAGCATTGTCCACAGAATAATAATAATTTATTTATTATCATTCTGTTAATGCAATCGTATACTCTGTTTACTGGCTTCACCAACTTATACTAAATCGTTTCCAAATTCAATTTCCACTTTAAAAATTCTTATTAATTATATTAGATCGTTTGGTAATTTTCCATTACAATTTGAAATTTTATTAGCAAAATAAACTTCCTCTTGGTTTCTGCGGTGCAAGGAGGATGCAACTCAGGTCGACTTCATCTTCAAAAGGCATCCAAGAGGTTCTGTTCTTCTGGAGCCTTTGATGATGTTTCTTTTCTTGTTGGGTTAGGGATGGGGGATTGTAGAGGTCTTTTTGAACTTCGTTGTTGTAGGGGGGGGGGGTTGTTTGTATAGGCTCTTGAGGTCTATGAGAGTTACTTTAAAGTATTCTCATGTAGGCTTTAACCTTCTTGTACCGCAGAAGACCCAGAGGAAGTGATGTTATTTCAAAATTTTTATTCCAAATTGGGGATACTGTTTGGTTGGCAGGAGAGAGGTGATCTGTAGCGGTACCCCATGGATTGTCTCTCGACTCCAACCCTACCGCCCTCCGTCATAGGGTGTGTAGCAAGACAACAGTATTCGCCTTAGGTCGCGTGGCCCACAAGCCTTACGTCCTCGAATGGTGATGGTCTGGCAAGGTAACACAGAAATTTATCTGTATTTCCTTTGCTGGTACTACTCCGCGTGTGGGCCGGGCAACGTATGTCATGGGTTCCCTCGGTCTGGTGACATCTTTTAACTTTGAGTTTTAAGATGTCCCCGGACGGTGGGTTAACATACAGTGACTGCGGCTAACAAGGCTATGGCAAAGTTGAGGCTCCCAAGGCTATTAGATACTTTCACCTTCTAGTAACCTTAGTAGTCTCATCTTGTCTTCTTTATTGATAGTATACTCATGGCCTATTTGAAAACTATAATCAATTGAGTTTTTATTCAAGACAGATATGAGCTGTGCATATGCAGTAGCCTAATATGTGCGAAATTTTAGTTCTTAGACCATTGTGCCACGTCCAAAAATTAAATCATTAATTTCATTCATTAATCTTTTAATAATGGGTAAAATCTTTGAATAATGGTGTTTAATTATATATTAAATTTGTCCATATTATCTTTTAATTTTTTTGCTTTATGGATGATGCCCACATAAGCTCCTAGAAACATGCATAACGGTAATGGAAGGATGATGATGGGATATGAATCTTTAATAACCAACAATCTTTGATAATCTAAAGTCTTGTTTTTGGCCCATGAAAAAAAAAGTGCAACTATCTGTTTTGAAGTTTTCTCTAAAGCTGCGATTTACAGGGACAAATATATTGCATAAATATTCATTTATAAATAATAACATGATTATTTATCAATTTTAGTAAAAAGATAATCCAAAAACAAAGAAAAAATTCGTTTGAATTGTGAATATTTTTAAAATTCTATTTATAAGCACGCATCCTCCGTTTTGACTTGTAAAAATATTGGAACATATCTAGAACGTGTAATTGATAAGTATGCTGCTTTTCACTAGTAGCCCTAAGGGCCTGGTCACATACGATTGTGGTTTTGCTTTGCTTCACTAACAAAGACTAACTGGTTCAGTTCACTTACTCGCATAGTAAATGATCTCAAATCGTATGGTATAAATAGTAAGGTAAAGAGTGAAGCCAGCAAACCATTCACAATCAAGGTAACGACCATTGTAAGTGAAGTGAAGTGAAGCAAACCACAATTGTAGCTGACCAGGCTCTTAATGATAAGAAAGAAGAAGAAAAAAGATGAAGAAAGAAGAAGAAAGAAACGAAGGAAAGAAGAAAGGAAAGAAAAGAGAAGAAGAAGAAGAAGAACAAGAAAGAAAAAGAAAGAAGAAAAAGAAATGAAAGTAGGATGTGGTGGTGGAGAAGAAGAAGGAGGAGGAGGAGGAGGAGGAGAAGAGAGATGATAATGGCTAAAGAGAAAGGGGCCGAGATAAACATAGTGCATGTCAGTATTCAGTTTCTCAGAAATTGTTTTCAAGAACTGGCATTCCCCGCATTAGTGAGCCTGATCTGCAAACTCTTCTGTATGGGGAGCCTACCATACTACCAACAGGCATCAGACATTAAAGGAAGGAATAGCATCTGGGCTTGGAATTTGAAGGAGGTTTTTACTAATGATAGTGAAGGTGCCACTCATTTGGTACTTTTTTTGTGATCAAGAAGACCCAGTAATAATTGCAACTGCAATTAGAATATTTTAGGAGTTATTGTTCAAATTTAGAACCATCAATAATTGGACTATAAATAGGCTAAAATTCAATTTAAACTATCAATATTGATAGATAATTCTTTTCCAGCAAAAATTTGTTTTTGTTTCATTTATATTGACACTGTTCGTGTTGTATCGTACAATAATAAATAAATATTTCTGATTTGCCAAGGAATAAATATTGTATGAATAGTTTAAAAATTTTGGATAGCCTGGCTTTCCACTGCTATATATGTTTGCGCCCTCCATTCGCATGTGTACAAAAAACCTCCTGGGACCGGCACTGCCGACGTTGAGCAGAAGCAATGCTTCCTACGTTCCTTTTTAAATATAGCCATTTTAAATCCTCATTTTTGTTACAAAATAATGCTAATGTATCTCTACTGTCTAATAATAAAACTACAGAAACTATAATCCTATACATATTAGTTTTTGATAAGTAATTATAAAAGCAACAAAATTTTCAATCTCTGTAGCAGACAGGAGGGGCGGTCGCCCCCCCGCCCCCCCTCTTAATCCGCCCCTGTTAAGGAATCAAGAGTACAGTTGGATTCATTTAATTTGATGCTTGGCATTAGATAGATAGATAGAGACTGTAGAGAGATCTCTCTATCCATCTTTCTAATTCCAAGCGTTAAATTAAATGAATCCAGTTGTACTTAGTATACTTTTCCTTAGTAGTAGGTAGGCTACTTCTTTTTATCTGAATCTTAATTTGGTGAATAATTGTATTGTAACCATACAAGATCCAACTTTTACATTGAGTTGTAACCATTGACCACTTCGGTACCTGTACAGTGCAATACACGGTACTGTAATATAGTAATCTATTTCTATTTTAAATCTATAAGTTATAGGTTTGGTATTGGTCACAATATAGATTTAGGTATTGGTCACAGATTCAAGATCCAGATTATATATATTTTAGCCAGGACTTAGAATTTAGTAGGACATAACATTATAGTAAGTAAGTAAGTACACAGAGTGTATAGTATATTATAATACATTCTGTAATAGCAAAGACGATAGGAAACTATTAAGATTTGTCATAGAATAACTATAGTAGCAAGATTGTCATATTATTACAAACTCATGTGCTAAATAGATAATAAGTACAGTATATCATGAGTAAGTATCTTATTTTATTCAAATCATAATTTCGCAGTTCTCAAAGCTTCATCGGCATGGCGCTAGGTAAGCGCTGTCTGAAATCTGTCAGGGGTTTGTTTTGAAGCAGTCATCACTTTCTTTGCTGTTGTCTGTGTCTTGTTGTGAGTGCTTTTCTGGGGCAGGATTTGGCATGTCCGGCTCCTCCACCCCGTCTACAATGTCTGTTCTTCAGTTCAGTCCTCAGTCGGCAGAGTGGTTCTTGTTGGCAGTTTGTGTGTCAATTTATTGTTATCAACCTCAACGTTTCGTTTCAATTTAATTTTCTTTCACTTTCGGTGGTCTTGTTCAGTTCACGTGTTTGTTTTATTTAAATCAAATCAACTCGTCGTTTTTCGGTTGTGTTGATAATTGAGGACATTGACGTTTCAAAAAACGATTTTTCGGCTGATAAATTCATAATTTGAGTTTGATTTCTGTTGTAAATTTACAAGGCGGCAGATAATTTTAAATTCCAGTATTTAAAAGATTTCAATATTGAATATTGTTTGTTTTGATCTAGCATCCTCAACATATATCTCTGAACATCTGTAAAACCTCTGGTTCAGGTGGACAAAGAGCATATCTCACCCCTACTAGAATCTGTGGTATATAAACAGTCAGAGAACAGACTTATTGCTTCTCTAGCGATAGTAAACCATGAAACATTATAATAATAGTGTTATTTTTGATAATTCCACTAATACACAACAAAGTACGTAATTTGTTTGACATTCCAAATTGTCATGCCAAGTGAGTTAATAAAATGAGATAATCCAATAAAAACCAAGAAGATATTTCGAAATCCACCCACAAAAAACTAATAATATCCAAAGGATCTCTCATTATGCTTCTCCAAAACTGGTTAATATTGAGAACAAACTTGAAAACACTAGTTTTAAACCTTAAATTTATTGGAATATTGAGATATAAGTAGTTGCTTGAATTGCACCATTATCAAAATAGGTAAAGTTTTCCAGAACAACTGAAACCACATCTCAATATTTTAATAAATAAGTTTACAGGTAAGGTTTTGAGAGGATGCCCAAAATGAGCTAAAATGCGGGTTTCTATTCCTTGGCTCACGAAGAGGGTGATGATGAGGGATGAATATTTAACGACTTTTTTGGCAGTTTTGACCAAAGACTCCTAAAGTGGTATCATCCTAAACACGGTGGACGTCCTCCGGACATATTTGATATTAATTTATATATCAACTCTAGTACTGGTTCCACTCAATTTGGATTGACGTTAGCTGAGGTATTTATCGCCGTTCCGATAATACAAAAGAGTCCTGTTTTGATCCCTGTTGACTAAAAACACAATCATTTTGACTACTTTTAGACGAAGCCACCTCTTTCTTCGGGAGTGAGATGCTGTTAAGCCGTCGGTCTTGGCTGCCTAGAAAGTAGTTGTAATCACTCATCATTACCCACGCTCAAGACTGGAGTTCATGTTGGCATCACTATCACAAAAAATATCAATTTATAAATCAAATAAAAGACTATCTATTCATAAAAAATCTATAATTTAACTTTGATATTCAACCTCTAAATTTTTGACATATCACATAGGCCTACTACTAAGCAATGCTTAATAATGTAGTGTCTTTTGTGGTGAAATACAGCGTAAGTAAATTTATTGAAATTCAGTGTAAAATCAGCTACACCTACATTTTTTGTTTACGTTATAGGAACTCTCACCTGCTCACTTCTGGCAGGAGCTGACGACCGTGATTTGTATAGCAGGGATGTTGGCGCTAGCGCTGCCGGCCGCTGGTATGTAGGAGTAGTAGAGTGCGTGCTGCAGATAGGGAGTCGAAAAGACACCCTGCCGTGATAGGCCATTGTATCAGGCCTTGTTAGTGAGTGGCTGTTGGGTCTTGTTAGTTAGAGGGCTTTCAGGCCTTGTTAGTGTCGCGACCATGGGGTTTTGTGTGGATTTGCAGGGTAGAGCGGCCCACGAGGCCCTGATCAGTCGTCAGACGCGGAATTGCGTCTGCTGTGATGACGATGCGACGTTGGCGTGGCGGGTGAAAAAGTGAAGTGCGGACCGAAAGTACGCTATGCCTTGGCGTCCGTGTCTGCGCAAGGCTTGAAAAGTTGATCGCAGCGACGATTTAGCTGGCAGGCCTGGTCGCTCAGGCCTGGAAGGCAATGATGGATGAGCTGGACAATGCCGGACGTCTGTTCAGGAGCAACGCTGATCTTGTCGAGAAAGGAAACGCTGGAGTGACTGAACGCGCTCTGGTCAGGAGAAACGCAAAGGCCTGCAAACAGTACCAGGAGGAGCATAGAGTCGCATTCTCCAACAGTTCCCATCATGTGAGTAAGCTAACAATTTCATTCAAATCAAAGTTTATTCATAAACAATCAATTACCCTGGATTTTAATATGTCACAAATAAAAACAAAGCTGAGTTTATTCAAAGTTTATTCATAAAATAACCAAATACAAATTTTGGATTCTTTAACATGTGGCATAAAATAAAACAAAGCCGTTTTATGCGGTATTGAGTAACTTCTCAAATATAAATCATTAATGGCTGGTTCATGAGCTCGGATCAGGCAAGTCCTAGACTGAAACGGGTGGTTACACGTAGTATCGACAAACGTTTGTCTCGACAGGTTAGTGCGGGTTAGCAGCATAGAGAGCCCTTAGCACATGCAGTGCGTCGCGGAGGCTAACGTTTGTCGGATGTTACGGCTCACCCTGTTTTAGGATCTAGACGGCTATTCGGCCTGAGCTCATGAACCGCCCTTAAAATGAATAAATAAATATACAACTTGGTACAATTAAAATGACATGTGTTGAAGTTATGATATGATATGGGGTTAGTTTATTCTACCTTATTATTTTGTTTTGCCAGAGGTTTTGCCCAACGTAAGTTCTTTTACTTGGGTTTGAGCCCAAAAAATTGGTTTTAAAGATCTGAAGACTTTGACTTTCTGATTGACGTGCCCCTCATCACTCTAGTGATGCAGGTGGTGAAATAGAATGAATTGGACTATCATTTTATCTCCATTATATTCCTTTATTTGTGGTTTGAGTTGTGGAGGAGAATAGATAGATGGGAATAACTTCATCTTCATTAACACTTTTTTTCAAAAACATTACAAATGAGAGGAAGAGAGTGTGAGAGAGAGAGAGAGATACTATACTGGCAGTCGCCCAAAACTTCTTCAATTCTCAAATTTATCTACATAAATAGTCCAAATGTATAATGGACAGATAAATGAATAATGGATAGATAAAGGACTATGCGTGTTACCTTGTATTCCTCTTGTTTACTGAATGTCTTAGATTCATGTTAGACTTTGAGGATAAGATTATTGTCTTATCTGTGAACGATGCACTGTATGTAATATGATGTATGTACTTTTGATCGATTTTCAAAATTAGTCACCCATTTGGTTATTGTACTAGAATCGATCAAATGCAATCAGAAATGATTCAACATTTCAAATGTTTCAATATGAGTTTTAAAGTTTTCAAACTTGATAGTTGATAAAAGTAGAATGACCTTTATTGAATCATCCGGACTCCCGGACGGAACCTCAGCTCATGACTAATATGTAATGTCTAGCTGTTTTGATTAGGTCTCTCAGACAGGATACTAATCAATCTCTCAATGAAAGAGTAAAATCTAAATCAGTAGGAAGTGGTCCAGCAAACATCGATCATTTTCTTTGTGAGAGTGTCTTTTCGCTAGTATTTCTATCAAACTTGATGAAAAACAATATCTGTTTAGCATGTATTTTTCTGAAATAGGATTCTATGATACTCTTTTAAAACCATTGCTGCTGCAGTTCAATTTTCATATTTGTTATTTTTCAACAATCCTACTATCCAGCTTTGACAATTTTGAGAGCTTGGGAAGAAAGTTCAGTCGGTGTTTCGTATTTTCAACTAAAACTGCCGACATTTTTCAAAGATACTGAGAACTGGGAGTGCTCGGAGTACACTTCATGAATATTTCATTGTTCAAAGAAGCATTCAACAGCATAATGCACCAGCTTTCCATGCTTAATCATGTCGGGCATTATTCATTACAAGCGGTTACATGAATTGACGTTATGAACTGCAGTACGGTATCGAGTTTTTGTATTACGGTATTCAAGTTTTGAGAATAAGCAATGAATGGTAATTGAGATAATTTTGGAATTGAATAAATGGATTTAAATAAATAAAATGGGTAAGCCGGTTCAGATCAGTTGGCTGGCTATCGCTTCAATCGTCTCGGGTTTGATTCCTGTTCCGTCTGGCACTTTTTCACCGTATCATCCTTCACCTCATTACCCACGCACAAGTAAAACACTTCATTTGCATCATTTGAAGCGAAAAAATTGAGGTTTATTCTCTAGAATCATCAACTTCCTGGGTGATGACTCCGCTTCAGCCGTGAAAGTCATGTGTTTTTCTGATTCTATTATCGTCTGTCCTGTGATATCCTTCTGGCCAGAAAGGCCAGTAGAGCTAGAAGAGCTAGAAGTAAAGGATTCAAATTCAGGTTAAATTTAGTTATAAAAGGTTAAGTTGATTTAATTGAGGTTTAATTGATTTTATTAGTTTCATCGCAATCGGGGAAACAATCGTGGAGTATTTCTTCTTACCTTGGTCTTTACAGTACATAGCTATATTTTGCACAATCATTTACAGGTTTCATTTCGATTGTTCAAGTGGAGCAGATTATTACACAATATTTAGTATTTATTTTCGCAGAGAGTGGAATTGTTATGAATTGAATTGCGTACGGTCAGTAACTGCAAACGTGGTGAAATATCGAAAGCCAATGTTATAAATGTTATTTTACAGTGCTTTCACTTCTACCTCCTATAAACTGTAGCCTATGCGCCTGGAGGTATCTATTTAGACTTCTTTCTCACTCTAAGTGCTCAACTTTCTTTCTCACTCATACTCAACTTCTTTCTTTGTAAACTCTTCTTTCTCTAATCTCTTATCTCTTCTCTTTCCATTCCTCTTTTTCTCATTCTCTCGCTTTTCTCCTCTCATTATCCATCAACATACTTTTAAAATCATTCTTGAAATCTACTGAGAGTATTGCGGTTGCTCCTATTACTAATTAACAATATAATATTTTTTGAGATATCATCTCAATCAAATCTAATATTTAATAATAACTCTCCTCCTTGTTATGTGATACGTGGTATAGCAATTTATTATCATTCTTGTAAAGAATATGGTTTTAGAAATTTGCAGTTCAGTATTGACAGCATATATTCTCAAGTTATTACTTCCTCAATGAAATTTAACTTTTCACTGTAACTATTCCACTTGTTCTGTGATACAGCAATTTATTTATAATCCTTGTGAAAATTTTTGTTCCATCATTTTAAAAATGTTAATCAAATATTTTTATATATCACTCATCAGTAATGATAAAGTTGAGAGTATGCTACTTGATCTCGTATTGGAGCTCTATTAATTTTTTATATTATAAACCACGCTCAAGCCTGCAGCTCATGTGGGCTTTCGGTCAATCATGTGGGCATTTTGTGTTCATTACCCTCACAAAAATCACTCAAATAAAGTAATTACATCAATGTCTTATGTATTCTATATATTCTGAACTCATCTATGCAATAATTATGATTAATTAGAGTATTTGTTTATATTGTTGAAAAATTGTCAATCTTATGCGAAAATTTCTAATTGTTTTCTTTTTGAAATAGAATAATGTTATGTCATAGGGCCTAGTACACCACTTGCTGTTGGTATTATGTGCAGGTTTTGGAAGGTGATACCATCGTTTTGCCAAACGTGTTTTTATGTAAGCGGCAATTTCAAAAACAACTAGCGACTTATTTACTATTCAATTACCCAACTCTACACCTAAACGTCACAATTTTAAACGTTTTAACAATTTTAAACGTCTCAATTTTCTAATTAGGGTGATAATCGTGTGGCAGTTGAGATGAGCAATTAGAAGTGTTCAACTGAACGAATTGTTTTTGTCACAAGTGTCGAGTATCTGTACATACAATATTTTACATGTCAGGTTGTTTGGAATTTCCTACTATTATTCAAAAAACACAAGTATATTCTCGTGTTTTCAAACAAATAATATATATCAAGTTTGTACTCATTTCGGTTGATGAGTACAAAACCGAAATTGTCATAAATTTAGTTTTTTGCATGTTAATTATTGTACTTTGAAATAATAATTGTGCAAGGTTCTACATTTTGAGCGAGTATGAAACTAACAAGGCTTCCAGCATCAACATTTTTTAGATTGTAATTTATTTAAGTATACTAATTAATGTGTCGTAAACCAACAGAGGAAATTTCCAAAGTCACAATATATTAAGTGATGTCAAAAAATTTATCCAGACAATATAGTCTCTTAACAAGCCACTCATAGAGCAATTTTTTTTAATAGTACAATACTGTATAATATTAATATATTATTTGAGCACTGTGGGCAACTTGTTAATTTCTTGTCTTCTAGAAGTTTCTTTAAGACATTATGTATATTTATATAAGACATCATTCATATAAAAATTATGAAAAACTCTCGAAATGACATAGAGCATGAGATAAATTTTATAAAAATTATAAGATAGGAATTATCAAAGTAACTTGAAATGAATAAAATTGAAATATAATGGAATAATGAATCCAAGAAAAAAGACAGTACTGTACTGTACTGGAAGGCTTTTTCCTCTTGTATCATTATCGTGAAGTAAAATTTTAAATGCAGTTGTAGAATGTTAAATGCAGTTCTACTATTTCTACTATGCTTGAAATACTACATTTAAAGCTGTCTGGGCCATGCCCTTTATTCGGCCTAAATAAATAATAATTTGTGGATTTTTAGTCATTGGGATTTCCCCACTCATTTGGACTTTAGGCCAAATTTCTTGAAAGTTTATGCACTTAGCCCACTCGAAAACTTATATGTAGGATCCCGAGTAGGAAGTTCTTTACCAAGAATGCCTCAAGGTTAGGTTTTATGTCATTTAGAACTTGAGCTCTGCAAACTGGAGTTCGTTAAAAGTATATGTAGGTGGTCAGGTATTGTTAGCCAAATAAATGTAAGGAATTGATGTTCTTGACCAATATATAATCAATAGACTAACATGCTATACGTATCAAGGAAATGCATGGTTTGTAGAGTCTTCGAAATATAAATAATTCGTAAGAGGAAATACTCGTACTTCAGAAGTATAGTTTTTGCTTGTCCAACATTCCACTATTTAAAAAATCCCCAGCTTTGCTAATAGTTTCTGAATCGAAATTTATCAACTTATTTAGCTTCTACCCACTTTGAAATTTCCAACATCTAAGCCAAATAATCGAAATGCCTTAATTGAATTTTGTAATGAACAAACACTATTGCTTCCTGAAGTTTTCAATATTTACCTTTGGTTATTTTATTTCATTCATGAACAAACCTGTCTTCACCAGCTACTTGTCTCATTAATTCTTCTAAAAGTTAGTGTACAGTACAATGAAAATGTGATGCTTCGAAAAACCAAAAGTTGAGAGAGAACATAGGGGAATTAACTTACTATCAATGTAGACTGAAAACAGAGTCCATGAACTCACAATAAGTAGAATTGACTTACATATTCAAGTACAGAAATAACCTTGCAATGCTCTTGGTTTTTACAAATCTCTTCATTCAATGGCCAGAAGTATTGAATCTAATGATCACAATTAATTTCAGCATTGAATTGTTAACATCATCAATCGTTGGGAACTGATTTAATAGTGGGATTCGAGCAGCAGTTCTGTAACTCAATCAATTAAATTCTTTCGAGCTATTTCTGGAACGGATTCAATCTCTGTTCCAGCTCAAGATACAGTATATCAATTGAGTTTTTCGGTTGTTTTTTTTTTCTGTCAAAGCAGTAGAAGGAAAAAGGTGATGACCTGGAAAAATTGCTTCAATTTTCTGTAGAACCGTTTGTAAAATTAGGTCATCTACTGTTGTTCACTGAAAAGTCGCTGATTCAATAATCGTTTCATCTATTTTGAAAGCCCAAATCGAAATGCTGAGACGAGCATTTTCAATTAATTACAAAAATATATATATGTCAATAACTACAATGATATATAGATGCCTATTAACCTACATTGTACAACTACAGTTTCCTACTATTGTACAGTATTTGCTAACTCCTTCAATACTTAAATACTGAAATTACTATTTACTCTATTCTACAAGTGTTTGGAGTGAATTCAATCTTTCAGGTGTAATATAATTCTTTGTACCCTGCTTGGCTTGCGTTTTTCAGTATTTAATACTGTACTAATTCAATATTATCTAATAATATTTAATTATTAATTATTGAACTAACTCCAATCGAGTACAATCTTGCTGAAAATCGCAAGCCAGCAGAGTACAAAGAATTATAGCACCTAAAAGATTGAATTCACTTCAAACACTAGTTGAATAGATTTATAAATGATTTAGTCGTAGAAACAATAAATTTATGTATTTCAGTTACTGTACTTCAAATAGTTTTCATCTTTAGAAGTGAGATCCCCACTCGCTTTCTAAGGGCTATAATATAAGCAAATATGTATGTAATTAACTGAACTGATTCATAGTACTTGTTCATTATAATAATTTTTCTTAGATCTCGTGCGAGTTATTCATACATTAAAACTTTGTAAAATAATTTAAAATGTTCATGCTCATCCAATGTTTTTTATGCTGTTGTACGTTTATTTGAAAGCATTTTCATGTAGCCTTTGTTATTCTCACAATATATTTTCTCATCTATCTCAAACTATTGTTTAGTTATTCTCATGCCATTCATGGACTCCTCAATAGCATTCATGCTACTGCAATTGCTTTTTATACCAATATAAAAACCGTCATGAGCAAAGCAAGATTGCATAAACATAAGTCTTTGATATTACATGGTAAATTAATTTAGTGAAATTATTTTAGAGCTTAGTAGCCCTTGTTCTTCTCTTCTCTCCAATCAGAAAAACGTAAAAATCGGAAAGTTTCATTAGTTTTTGTAAAAATCCAGTTATTTCAAAAGAAATAATCATTCAAATGTAATAATGATTAGCCGTTGATTGTACTTATTATTTTCTAGTTAATATATCTTTTCAAAATGTTATTGTTTTCAATTCTACGTGATTAATTAGCTACCTTACAATCAAAGCCCAAGAAACTGATTAGATACAGTATGTTTCTTGTGATGTGACCTTGAGACTTTAGATTAGACTTCACTTCCATTGAAAATTCCAAATCACATCTAGGAAAACACTAATTTTCTTCTAATTCCATGTTATTTCAAGCTCATTTTATCTAATTTGTGAATTACTAGTGAATGAAGTTAGAAAGATGACAAAAAATGACATTTATTAGGAAATTCCTATTATTTGCTTCAGAGGGGATTAAGTTGTTCTGTTTGACGTTAATAGACCTTTTTCACAGCATATCAATGAAAGCCTACTTAGGAAAAATAATAAGAGAAATGAATAGTAGGTAAGAAAGAAGAACAATTTTGTCTATTCCACATTCATTATTAATGTAGAATTGACAAAATTGTTTTCCACATCAATTTTTAATGTGGAAAAGACAAAATTGTTTCTCTTTCTTACCTACTATCAGAGACAATTGGAATACTTAGTTCCTATCAATACTAATACTAATAGTTCCTATCGTCTTTGCTATTATTGAGAAGTCCCACAATATCTCTGATGTAAGTATTAATTTTAGAAAATAGAATCTCTCCGTAGAAAAATGAATCTTGATAATAAAAAACTCTCAATCTGGGACGCTGGTTCAATTCATTCAATTTCCTACGAGTCTGTTTTGACCTAGACAATGCGGACGGTGTTGAGATGGAACAATTATCAGTGAACAGCCACAGAAAGGATTTGAAGTGGTCAGCAGTCCGGAACAGAAGTCTGTTCTGAATGGGATTCGAAATAATGCTTTCTCGCACTGGAAGCGATCCATGAGGTAACGGATGCGTCTATCGGATTAGCTGCATCGCTATCACCCTTTGCTGCTTTCTCCTACCAGTCTGTCCGACTGCTCAAAAATCTTCCTCTCTTCTCCTAACCTCACTTTCCCCCTCCCCTCACAACATCATCACCGCCAAGTTGAGCTCAACTCTCTGAGGAGGCAGCACATGTGAATCTATTTGTGGCATCTTCCCCCTCCATCCCCTTTCCCCTCTCCCTTCATCCTCCACCCGCACAACCATTATTCACCTGACAGGGGCTTTAGATCCTAGATCAGAGACTCCCACTAACGCCAAGCTACTTAAACAAACCTATTTCGGCCGAATTTACCACTTAATATTCCACATGTTTTAGAGCAGTGAAAGATACTGTTATTTACAATGAGTGAAAACGTTGGAGTGGAGAAGATTGTTGGTACGGTTTATTAGGGCAGTGATAAGACATGACTACTGTTGATAATGGGATTATTTATAAAAAGACCTGTATGGTTATCAGTTATCAGTAGTTAGATTAGTAGTTAGATTAGTTATTAGTAGTAGGTTATCAGTAGTTAGATGACTAGACCACGGTATTTAGAAGGAGATATCTATATACATTGTATATACCGTGGACTAGACTGTCGGTCGTTACGGATACAATGTCATAGATAAATGAGATTTATAAACTGCAGTTTGGTTACTTGGGGTTTCAATATTTTACAGAGAAAACGGAAAACTTATAGCTAATCCTTGTTTATATTAGATATTGAGATCTAGATAGTCAAACCGTGGCAATAATACAAATATGAATATTAATGCCAAAATATGAAATACTATGATACAATTTTTTGGAATCATACACATGTGTATGGAGAATATGATCACTTTTATGAATGATTATAATATTTATACAAAATGTGTATGATGGCTTCATCCAAAAAAATCCTATAAATTTCTGCCCTGAGACTAGAAAAAAGCGTTTGTAAAGGTAGTTACAGATTGTGCTTCGATTTGAGAGGACCATAAAAAATCATTGTACGGTATTACATAGATAAATTGTTAGAATCAGTATTAATATAAATTTCAATCAATAAATAACAATATAATCACAAGAAATATGTTTTAGAACAAAATATTGCAAACTTAAACAACAGTTATTCTATGCATAATAAATAAATTTCAATTCCAATCGGTATATCCCTCTTGCGAACTTGTGATGAAAGGTGAGTCTACAGCATCTTGAAAATTGCATTGGTTCCATTTTATCCATTGTCCATATTCACTCCTTAGTCGATTTGATACACGAAAGTACGATAAAGGCCTACGGTTCTCATGAATGAAGCACGTACCTTCTCCCGATTCAACGACTCCATGAATCATGAATCTATGACTCATCCTTTGTACTGGATAGATCTTCCAGGACAATCCTTCCAAGAGTTTTTTTCATGAATTATTCTCAACAGTCTCGTGGACAATAAGGAACAATCACTATCATGTTCTTGCTGTTGATGATACCTGTACCTGATGCCTTATTACCTGACAAAATCATTCCGAGAAGAAGAACCAGACCGCGCCAGTTCTGAGAAATGGTTGATTCGATATCCTGGCCCTGGCCTTGATAGTCTGATGTCCTGATCTCCCACATGAGATACACTTTCGAAGTACAGTATATAACTGTATACACTTTTATCTCAGTTACTTACCGCAGTATATAACGCTATTTAGTTTCGGTAAGTGTGGTTGAAAATCTGGCAACAATGGTTATAAAAAACTGTTCGTCACTCTCATTCATGAGATGTTTATTTTCTTCTTTTTCTATTGAATTACTCTCATACCAAGTGAGTCAAACTTATACCAATAGAGGATCATTAATTACTCTTATTCAAAGAGTAAAGTGATGCTCTTATGCAGGTTTGCACCGAACGATATCAATATTTTAATTCAGGATCAGCTTAAAGTAGGTGTGATCCGCTGATTGAAATTAGTTGATCCCGGTTGGTGCAATCCGTTATAATAACTGTTTATATTATTGATTCAAAAAAATAATAATAATATGATTTGGAAGAGAGAAAACAGGCTTCCTTATTATTCCCTTTCTATTCCTCTCCCATTATTATAATAACAGATTACGAACCACTTACAAATCATTTCTAAAATACTAAAATTAGTATTGTTTTAGTTATTTTTAATAATTTCCTCTATCAGATTCCTCGTCTATTATGTGACTTCTGTATTTTCTCAAACTACCATGCCAGCACTCAGATTACTCTTGGATTTTCCAGAGAAACTATGGAAATCAACAGCCTCATAACTGTAATTTCTTTCAAGAATTCATATTTTCCATTATATAACTCCCGTAATTACAGTTTTTCCAATGCCAACTGCTATGTTCATTGTACTCGTAAATACACTGTTTGGTACTTGCTATTATTATTTCAATGTCACCTTCCACATTATTTCTCATGAAGTTTCTTTCACTTTCTATCACATTATTTATGGTCTTTTTCCTTCATAAATTTGATTATCATCGTATTTTTCCTTTCTCAATTGTAATTTATCGATATTATTGAAGATGTGATTTTTTAGATAGACTCTCTACAACTGTTATAATTCTTTTTTTAATAAAATTTGTAGAGTTTATGTTTATATTGTGAAACCTCTCCATAATTAGAATAAAGAAAACGATGTTGTCAAATTTCACTTTATTAGATTAACTTAGAATACAGGACCCTGGTTTCATGCTTTCATGCCTGGTTTCATGCTTTTACCAACATAATCCACATAACCGGCTGTAGTTTTTTTTAATTTTCAATCCTTTTACTACAGTTTTCCATCCTCATTTTCCCCTCTTTTTTCTAGTATAGTATATTATCTCGTTACTTCTCATTTTCCGCTGCAACCTTTAAATCCTCTACTATGAGTTTTTGTTCCTACTCCTACCTTTTCCGATGAAAACTTGAATCTACGTGGTATTCTGGTCGGAACTGAAATGATGAATATTAGAATCCAAATGCATGATAAATTGTAGAACAAATTGCTGATATTGAATTATTTCTCCTCGGTCTTCAGGGGCCATTCTCTCAGGATGTCAGGGATCATTCAGACTTCAGCAGTCTCTTTACGATAATGCTAACATAAATAAATAAATAAATAAATAAATTGATTTAATAGATAGTAAAATGGATAAACTTTTCATTTCCATGGTTGTCAACATATACAAGCAAAATATTGTAACTGATTAACTAATTCCATTATGTCTTTGATTTTACAGTACTTGAGAAAATAACGATAAGTTTGAAAATTTTCAGTTTTTACACTCTATATGTTGTTGTATATTATGTTGTTGTTGTTGTATTTTTTGCATGAAAACATTTTCAACCTATCTTTATGGGCTGCCTGCCGTCTCTGGAAGTTTGAGAATGTTTTTAGTAGCGGCGAAAAAGAGAAGAATGCAGACAGGAAGTGGGTTAGCAATGAAAACAACCAACGGCAAAGTTAAAAGAAGAAAAAGAAGAGGAAGAAGAAGAGAGGTCTCCGACTGACTTTGGATTTATTATGAAGTCTGTTGGCGTCCCATGGAATGTCGCCAGCACTAAGAAGAAGCTGAAGATAGATAGAAGATGGGGAAGGAGAAAAAGAAGAAGAAGAAGAAGAAGAAGAAGAAGAAGAAGAAGAAGAAGAAGAAGAAGAAGAAGAAGAAGAAGAAGAAGAAGAAGAAGAAGAAGAAGAAGAAGAAGAAGAAGAAGAAGAATAAGAAGAAGAAGAAGAAGAATAAAAAGAAGTAGAGAGTAGGAAAAAGCAGAAAAAAGATGAGGAGAAGAAGAGGAAGAGGAAAGAGGAATGGAGAGAAGGAAAAGAAGGGAGATGGGAAAAGTAGAGTAGAATACCCCAGGAAGTGGAAGACAAGCAAAGGAACTGGAAGAAAATGTTGACAAAAATTGGGAGATGGAAATAAGAAAAGAAATGGGGTGGGATGTGGAAGGCCAAGGAGAAAAAACAGTAGAAGTAGCAAAAAATGTACAGTAGCAGAAAAATTGGTGGAGACAAGTGAAGAAGATTAGAGAAGAAAGAGGTGTAAAGAGAAGATTAAGGAGGAAATGAATGACGAAAATTGAAAGAAAAAATAACTAAGAGAGAAGATATAGTTAGAGAAGCGGAAAAATAGAAGAAGATACAATTTCCAGAAGTACTGTAAGTACTCGTACATTTATCAATCGAGAGATAGGTATTGATCCTCTGTCGACCACAAACATAATATTGATTTATGTCAATTTGTTACCTCTATTTAATACTATTGTTTCAATACTAGAATTGACGACAACTAACAACTGATTAACGACTTTGTTAACTTCGCAGTTCTTCATGGATCCAAAAATTTAGAACTTCCATTTAATAACTTTTCCAATTAACAAGTTTGTATCCTACTCCATCCGAATCCCTGCTAATTAAGTTAACTGAAACGCATTTAAAAAACGGTTAAGCCTCAAGAATACTAAGAAACGTCCGATTAACCTGATGAAATGAGAGACCATTCCAGTAAGCAGTTCTTGGTACTTCCAAACAGGGCTTAACCAAGAACAATAAAGAAGCAGTGGATAACGGTGGACAGGTACCAACTAGAACCAGTATGACTCAACTTGTTCATACAAAGAAAAAGTCGGGAGCTCTTATTACTCATTACTCCTTCTTTTCCAATAATTTCCTAACAAACTCTCTACGAGTACAGAGTTTGCATTAGCCTGCATCTCTAGAATGAGTATGCTGCAAACTGTTGTGATACAAATGTATTTTTGTAATCACTCATTGATAAAGATCCAATAATCATAATATGATTTGGGGAGATACAACAGCCACATCAAAACTATGTAATGGAAACTTGTGATGAAAACAAGAAGAAATATGGAATTAGAATTGTATTTTTCCTCTATAATGACTTAGTAATCGGAAAACTTCAACTCAATGCTTTTTGGCCCCCGGACACCAGGTCGGCCGACCTGGTCGCTCTCGGCTAATAGGGCCCTTATAGTTTCTTGGAGAAACGTTTGATGAGAAGTAAAGCCACTTAAAATGTTTTTTCATTGTTGTACATTACTGACAAGTTCCAGTCCGGGGTGGATGCTTGAATTACCCTTCAGCCTGGCTATCATCTTTGCAAATATGCATACAAGTTTCAGACACACGTAGGAATAATAGAAAATGCCTTAGGTTTCAGTACAATTATTGTTCTAATGAGAAAGCCGCTTGTGAAGAAGGATATTCTTGTCCTTATCTTATATCAAAGACGATAGGAAACTATTGAAGTATTCTAATTGTCTTTGCTTATATTCAAATATCTAAACAGACTTCTACTGATATATTTTCAAAATACACATTATAAAAATGCAAAAATAAAATGAAATGCAAATCTAAATTATTAATAGTTTTGTAAAAATAATACAGTATTTTTTTCAATGTAGTTGATAGTTTGTTGACAGTTCAAAAGAAACAGATCAGAAATTGTAAATGCAGAAAAAGGTAACTAATCTGTAATTTTATCTAAAAGTAAGTCTGCTTTGTAAAGGTAACTTTTTAACAGTACTTCTTGGTTTATGTTTAATGTGCTATAAAGTAGGTGCAATCAATGAAACGGATCTAGTAAATTGCAACTTGTTTACTATTGCATAATCATCGGTAGCTAGTCTTATTAGTTTTCGCCAAATCGAACAAAGAAGTTTAGCACAGAAATGTCAAGGTGTTCTAAAGGTGTTTATAATTTACTCACTATCTCAGAAGATAATGAATACTGTCAACTTTGAAAGTGCGGTATCAAGTTTACCTACAAATTTTCTTTCAAACTCGATTGTTTCAAATTTAAAATAAAACTCGAGTTTCCCGGAAAGTGTTTGTTCACAGAAAATTGATAATCTAGGCTAGTATAATAGGGCTTGTGTAGTACATTTTAGAAAGCCTGTAAACTGGAAAATTGGTGATCACACACTAGAACTAGAAGTTAATTATATCGTACGTAGTGCTATTGATGTCCAATGTGTGTCCGCCTTCTCTATCTTCATGTGAACTTTGATTCTTCAACTTTTGGTAAATTTATTATGATCGTGATGGTATGTTATAGTATTACTTTATAATGAAATAAAAAGTCAAAGATATTTTGGTTTGACAATATCTTTATTGATTTTTCTTCCATTTTGGTAAATTTTCAACTTTTGCTCATTGTAGTCTAATCTAGATATTATCAAAGACGATAGGAAACTACAAGTATTCTAATTGTCTTTGATATTATGGAGGTATTGTATAGCTCTAGATGTAGCCTACAAATCATAAGTTCTAATCTAAATTTTTATTAAACTAGGAAATTATCATCATGGTAATTCATTTTTCTGTGGAATATCCCCTTGAAATACGGTATTTATTGCGGAAAGAGCAAAACCATGTAACATTTCATACCACCTTTTCAACATAACAGGCGGGTCACAGACCTTGTCATTGATACCGCAATGCAAAGCATAGTGGCCACTTTTAACACTGCAAATGCGACATAAAAAGTCGAGTTTCCTTTTTAGAAAAGAGAGGTCCCGCTATGTGACATAAAAACTTATTTAGACACCTGTAATAAGGTACAAAGAGTCGACAAGTACGGATTTTAGTAGAATCTGAATAAAGTAGAAGTTATTATTAGGCTTATGGCTTTTTTGGTGGAGAGACCCTTTCGGGTGTTCCGCCTCGCCGAATCCAGTTTTCCCTAATGTGAAATATGGAAAACATTATAGGTTAAGTCCAAGACTGAATTTTCAACTTATAAGTCCCAAAAAATCTTCAAAATCTTCAAAGTAGAAGTTGAAATTCAAGTATTTAAGTTGAAATTTGTAATAAAAACCCCTAAACACCAAATATTGCAAATTTTCCACCCCTTATAAGAATGTTATGATGTGAAACAATTCTTGGTAATGTTCATTGTCATATTATCCAAGTATAGTACGGTTGATATATATTATCCAAAGTTCGTTCACATGCTAACATTATTGACTACTTGGCTCCTGCCAATTTAGCGTCCTAGGTCCCATTGGATTCCAGAAAACTGCTTCCGTCCTTGACAGACATTCCGAGAATGTGGAAATCGGTCTACGGCACTTAATAAAAGTTTATTTTCGGTCTCAGTTTCTCCTACAGCTAGTTGGCACCTTATCAAAGTGAAAAAGCGAGACAGAACAAGAGTGACGGTTGCATCAGAGGAATTCGGTATTGACTTAGCCACCCGTCAAAACATCAAACAGTGTTTTGTCATTCAGAGATTGATTGCTTTGTCTCGGTTTGATTGAAACAAACGAGCCCATGAACAATCCTTGCTTGAAAGATCTATTGGCTGTCCGGGTTCTAAGTTATATCCCGGCGCTTCGGTATTTAATTCAATGAAACTCTTTAGATTCTTCTAATTTTGCTTACGATATTTCAGTTGATGAAATGATAATTGATTTCAAATAATCGATCACAATAATTGTAGAATTGTCAACAATTAATAAGTGTTGAGCTGTTTAACAAAAATATATTGACTACTACTTCAGCAGGCCTATGTGAAATAAGCCTACTCCCTACTGTATTGGAAATTAAAATGTAGAAACATGAGTGTCGTGTAGTCTCTTCTCTACATTTAAGTTCACACCGAATTAAATTATAGCATAGACTAACTATACAGTCAGGTTGGTCTATGATTATAGGTATAATAAAGAATCTTCCTTCCATTTAGAATTGAGACAACCCTTGGTGATAGTAAAGTTATAGACCTCAGTAATTACATTAGAGATGATTTCTAATCATTATAGTATTCAAATCAAATCATACTATTCATTTTCCAATGTCAAATAATACATAATTATCATATATGTATATTATCATAGAGAAGAGATAGGAGATTCTAATCTGTTACATATGATATTATACAATAAAACATTACCAAGATAACATATATACAATTATTATATTTTAACAATGTCATCTTACAACTAGGATAAGATTGTTTAATCTTAAAATTATTCAATTCAATGTATTATTGAATTCAATAATGTAGTATTCAATTCAATGATGTATCCTGGAATCCTGCTGTACCTTGAATAAATAGGCATATTTCAATTAAATTTTTCTTAATTGACGAGGTTTGGATGTTATAATGAGTTCGATTTTCACAATCACGGATCAATTTCAAATACAAAAATGAGTATTTCAAATATTTAACAGACGAATTTTAAATACGAAAAGAACAAAAACCAAAAATATTGTTTGAAATTAAGTGGCGATAATTTTCACTCCCATCACTCAAATTTCATTTTTGAATTTTACAAATATGTCAATTTGTTTTAATAGAGTTTCAATGTTTTTGTCTCGTTGGTATAACAATAGATTGTATTGAATACACCCGTCAATAACTTCATTTGGTAGAGATTGTTTTTTCGCCACCTCGCCTGGTGCTCTCGCTTCTAATGCTGAAATTATGCAAAAAGGTTATGTAGGTTCGCTTCAAGTTGATGACTGGGGTGTGACCATATGACAATACTTCGCAAATTATTCGACCTTTGATTGATGATGAACGTCTCGTGTAAATCAAATCACATTGTTTTCAAATTTAAATAAATTATGTCTAGCTTCGTCCTAACTATAATAACTGCTTGCTTTTTAAATTCTATTCAATGGGTGTAAATGAGATTCACAAACATGGCTGAATGTTTATATTCATTCAAGAATATTATAATTTATCATAAAATGAATTATCTAATCTATTATATGGATAATAATTTAATTATGTATTATAGTGTATATAATATTGTTATTTATTCTTATTCCCATAGGCGTCATTCGGGGGTGGCAAGGGGTGGCAGTTGCCACCCAGAATTCCCAAACCCATTTTTTGTTACCCCAAAAATCGTATTATCAGTAGTAATCAAGCAGTAATAATTTCAGTTATTTGCAAACAAGTGAAAAATTACAGTTTATAAACGTGGCACAATCTTGATTTTTTATTAAACATTTTAATTGGCAGACATTAATAGCTTTCATGTTCAAAAATCAAAAATGAAGTTTGAGGCATGATAGTTCTGCCGCTAGAATACGCTAAAGGCGCCAAGGCTACACTATAGTGCGATTCACGTCAAGACGTCAGCAGTACTTAGGTGGGAGTTTTTCCCTCCTTCAATGAGACTCGTTCTGTTCGTTTTACAATAATTATTCAATAAAATATTACAAAGTGTAAACACACACTATTTTGAAAAAACATTGAAATCATTATCACAAATTTATGATAACAAGACATTATCACAAGTCTATGACAAGGGCATTGAGAGTAACATTCATTAGAGTATTTTTCTGGCTATTACACTTAGCGCTTTGAACCGTCGACCAATCAGGAGAGAGAGTAGGCGGAGCAAAGAGGCGTGTCTATTGGAAACCATTTTAAACAAGAATAATAACATCACCCAGTAACTGCTGCCACCTACCGGCGGAATTTAGAATTAGATACGCTTTTAACTATCGACCAATCAGAAGAGAGAGTAGGCGGAGCAAAGAGGCGTGTCTATTGGAAACCATTTTAAACAAGAATAATAACATCACCCAGTAACTGCTGCCACCTACCGGCGGAATTCAGAATTAGATACGCTTTGAACCGTCAACCAATCAAAAATTGTATTTCCTCTATTATAAAAAAATTTCCTCTATTCATCGCCGAAAAATAACATGAAAGAGGGTTTGATTTAAGAGCGTAATTGTTGTCAAATATAAGAAATCCGTTCAAATATCACTCTGTTGATGGTACATGGTACTGTGTTGTAATCATCAATATTTTTCTGTATTTCATTCATTATTTAAAGGTGATACTTCACATAATATTCTATGAACGTAGCTCAAATACTGAATCTAAATTACAAATACAGAAATACTAAATATCCCCCCGTAAATCGCCAGTCTGGTGTCGTGTTTGGGTTGCGGTGGATCAATGTAATTTGCAATTCTCGACGTTGTTGCCGCTAAAAATCTATTTTCGTGCATTTGAAAACTTTGTCGCGATACACACTTTTGCTTTTGCCGTCCCAGACGGGTCGGGAATCTCTCTCCGGTCAGCCAGATAAATTTATACCAAGACAAATTGAGATTCACATCGCTCACTGCTCATCCGCGCGCACACACGCACCTACGCCCTCACTCGTGTGTAAAGATAGTGGTGATTGTAACAGATAAATTGGCTGAAAGTTCTGGATGTACTTCTCGAGCGAGTATTATTTTAAAGATGTACACTTAGTAAAAATAAGAGATTTCGAGTTTTGTAGTAAAAATTGGGGCAGGCTTGTCTATGTCTCTTGTTTACAAGAATAACATTGCTTGCTATATTCTGTAGAATCATCTAATGCTAAGAAGATCGTTGTAGAAAAGAGTTCAACTAAACAGTTGGCGTTTCAATTTTACATGATCTTTCCTCCACTAGTTATTTGGATCAAAATTGTTTATTTAATTTTTTAAAGATCTAAATTTTTAACGTCTATCAAATCTCTATTTTAAACATAAAATAAATGCTTGTTTTAATAACAGTTAATTATGGATTTTGGATGAAAGCAGTTTGTGGTGAACGACTGTTGCTTCTCCCCACAACGTAACAGTAACTCCATAGATAGTGTACAGTATATTGTCAATAACTTCAATTCACAATCAAATTTATTCACAATTTGCAAAACATACAATATTTATTGATAAACGAAATTTATAGTGAATTATACACTTAAATAAAGCAATAGATACACGTTTAAATAAAACCCTCGCATGTATCAGCAAAGCTAAGCTTGTGGGCTGCTAATGAATGAATGTATTTACTTAATCTTAAAGTTATAGCCTTCGTTCCATTAGTTTTTATTTTAGTAGTTTTATATTAATTTTATTGTCGACCAAGTCGATCATGACTATTACTCGATCATCCACAAAACAACATGAACTTCGGTTATTAAGTGGTGGCAACCAAATTTTAGAGTTTCTGTATCAGTCTTGGAACCTGTTACGATTTGAAACTTCCAACACTTTATTATCTACACGTGTAGTTTGGTTAATCGCGATTGACAACGGAGAGAAACTATTGGACGATGATATGATTTGAGCGATTAATTATATGGTTTACAAACGAAAACGTTGTACAACTCTGTTATATTTTTGTACTCTATTTCACATTTCCTCTTCCTTGCCCATTCTCCTTGCATCTTTGTAGCATGCAACATCGCTAAATGTATCTTTTTTCAAAACTCGTGTTGCATACATTTGATGATAGACGCCATTTGTAGCATGCCACATAGCTTGTGCATCTTCTTTCAGAACTTATGTTGCATATCTTTGATGATAGTATGCCATTTTTAGAATGCCGCATGGCGAATGCTATGAAATTTGTAGAACAATCAATGTTGATGTTATGGAAAGTAGAACCTCTCGGTATTTGAAATATCCTGAGGATTTTGTCTCCGAGAATTTATTATGGAATTGTATAGTGGGGCATTGATGATAGAATACTGATCAACACAGCTGAAAGCAACTCAGTATTTTGGTCGGGTTTATTATCCTTGTCGGAATCACTTTCACCTAGCCTGATGCATAGTAATTAGTTGGTATTGACTTTCTTTATTGGAGATCTATTTTCGGTGACGGACCTCCTGATTACAAACTCGACAAGGAAACCTGACAAAATTCTAACATTAATATAACGTGTTTTAATGTATCTCTGCTTGAAATTAAAATGAGGAAATTCCCAACTTTAAAATAATAATATTTTATTTATACCTAAAGTGTGATTATGGTTTGAACACTCGTGTTAATTAGTATCATTCATTCGTATCACCTAGCAGAGTTGATGTAAACGTGAGGTTAGTTTGAGTGGAGGAAAAGATAACTTATCAAAGTACCTTTATTTATAGCAAGTGGTAACCTCTGCTTTTCTAAACAAACGTGTGAAATAATTGGTGTTCTAGCAGCTTTCCAATTCCGTTGTTTCATGCCAAGTTGTCTGTCAGTGACCAGAATAACAAAGACTCTTCTAGTTGCTGATAGAACAACGTATTATACAAGTCTGTGGTTAGAATATAACTAAGTACACAATACAGTATATTATAGGAATGTTGTGTTCTCCCTCAAAGAATTCATAACATCATAGTCCGTTTTTATTAATTCTGTCCGGTTGAACCCAAAGTTTACAGCAGGAAAATTCTATAGAAATAGAAGAAAAATCAATCTGAAATTCGAGTATAACATTGTAGCTGATTAATGAATTTAAAGCCTTCTAGAAAGTAGTTTTTGATTCTATTCTGTCGAGTTTCATCTTTCAATTGACAGTCAATCGCCTAAATAATATTTCTTGCAACAATTTTGATGTTCTCATTTTTAAACCTGATTATGATGAAAATCAAATAACCGGAGGAATTTGTCCCCAAGTATTATGGAATTGTATTGTGTGACATATAGGCCTAGTGGAATATTCACAATATCAAGTCTCAAGCTCAAGTTATGTCAATGTTGTTCAATTGTTTGAAACAATCAACAGTTATTATAAAGTCGATTACAACCGTTGAAATAATGTATTAGAATAATAAAAAAATAATATTTTAAATAATAATTCAAATTTAATAACTCAAAATTTGTATAGAAATAATTTTCCAAGTGATCTCAGCAAGAAGCTCATCTACAAATTAAATTAAACAATTCACTCTTGTTTTATCTTGATTTTCCTTTTCTTTCAGCGGTTTTAAAATGTTGTTTACTTTACAAGCGTTTGATAAACGTTCAGAAAGCACGCGAGGTTTGTAAAGTGTCTTGGTTCGTAGGCTCTTTGGCAGGAGACTTTAATTTCAGCCTACAGGAGATCTTCTTCATTATTTTGACATGCGTTTCAACACTTTGTTTCAGAGCATTCATGTTTAAATTATTTTTGTGTTAACACAGGCTTGTGTCACTAATTTTAGGTGTGTTAAAATGTCAGAATTTACATATTACTTGGCATACAAGATTCACTCGCCTTTATTTTGACACGCAATGCATTCGCCTCGATTCAATACGTGTAGTTGTAGTTGATTGTTCCGATCATGACATGCTGCATCCTTTATATGCTCTTTACTTCTGAATTCTGATTCACAAATAAAGAGGTCAGAGTTATTGACCCCCATAGAAAGGTCAATTAATAGCAAGTTTTGTCATTAATGTTCTGTAACATCCGTGAATGTCGTTCGAGAGGCTTCTAGAACAAAATTGAGGAAAGTTTGTGAATCATTTCAGGTCTCTCTCTACTGAAGTGGGGCAATTTCGGGATTGTGGTGATCGACTAACTTTACCACGCTCTATTTTCGGAGATTACTGTCGAGATTGCTTTCAAAATAATCCACACCCGAATAGATCAAAAGAGGGAGAGCCAATTTATTAGGCTGTCTATAGATGTCACATCTGATGCTAATGAATCCGCTTTTTATGTCATCAATCATATTATCATCGTCCATTAATTATCATCAGATATTGAGTACAATATATTTATTGTTAATACTATTAGTTTTTATTGAATTGATTTAAATTATAATTTTAATTATATTATTCGCAATTATTCGTAATAATCGTTTACCTAATATAGCCTACCTTGTTTTTTTAATATATGAATAAATAAAATGAAAAAAAAACCTGCGAACAGTAATTAATGGAAAGTTTCATTATTGTCTCATCTATGGTTTAAGCTTTGTTAAAATAAAATAACGAAACAGGCAACAACCCTGAATTATTTTGTAATCACATACAGAGCAGCAACGATTTGAACGTTTTATTGAGGGTTCCTTTCGAAAGGGCGCAAAGCGTTTAATGAATGAAAAATCAGCTGATTTCATTCGAACTTTTCAAGAATCCCTCGGAAAGGAACCCTCAAAGGAACGTTCATACAACACCCTATTATTTTCAAACAGAAATTGAACACAATATCCTATCAAACACTGATGTCTCCTCTCGTGTGTCGAAGCTCTCATATTATGCGCTCTTTTGTTGGCTTTCTTTACTGTCTCTTTTTGCCAATCAAGAGCAATCTTAATAAAGATAGAACACCTGCGGTGCACCTTTTAATAGAGAGGCATGAACAATAGCTGTTTAAAGTGCTTTTACACGTCTGGATGCTAACTAATTGTTGTGGTAATTAGTTCATGCAGTCTACCTCTGACTGTGTGACAGCAGAGGACTCGGGAAATGCTGTTTACAATGTTGATGCTCGTCTAATCGGGGATTTTAGGCCATGTTTTGTTTTCATTGCTAAGGTTAACTTCTTATGCAGCAGTTCATTGCTCTTTGAGGATGATCATCAGAGTGGAAAAAAGTCAAATTGTGTGACTTGAAAGCACCATGTTTAAACTGAATTTAATGAAACGATTTTTAAACTTGATACAACTGGAGATTCATAATTTGAACCAAGATACTACAAGTTGAAACTTTCATTTTTTTGTGCTTTGTTTGAACTAAGTTGATGAATACTGACCTCAATCAAAGAAATAGAGCTGAAATTAGGAAAGTTTATTTAGGTATTCTTAAATACGTTAATGTTCTTTAATTTTTTGGCATTTCAATTGGCAACCCTCTTAATTGGTAATAATCACTGTCTGTCATTATCTGATCAGATTTCATTCTACAAGTGATAATAATCTCTTCGCTGACAGACCTAATAGTTTTCAACTATAGATTAGCATCTGCAACCTTGACCACAATGTATCCCAGGAATTAACTATGGGTTGCATAGAACCTCCTTATTCGTAATTTATAGCTGTTTAAATTCTTTTTCGTTTGTCAACGGTTGGAGGATTTCCTTCTGAAATCCTTGAGTTCTTTCAGGTTAATCTCATCATTGTTTGATATTTGGTCTTCAAGTTGATTAACGATGGTCGTTGTTCACGTGTTTAGTTGAAAGTATAGTGAAATTCCATTAAGTTAGTTGAGTTGCAGTTCAGTGCAGGTGGGAAAAGGAGAAAAATCAACAGCATAATGGGATTAATGACAAGAATTGAGATTTTAGAGAATATATTCTACCAACTCGAATACGTTTGAAATTAAAATAAATTTTATTCATTTTGCATTACGTCTCTATCATAGATTATCCAAATAATGAATTATTTGTGGTCTCTTCAATAAGTTATTACCTATTTACTTTGGCATAGCCTATTGGGCTGGAGCATGGTAATTGAGAGATATTCAATATACCGTAGTCTGGAGCGTCACACCTTCCGTCTGCTATCCCTGCACAGGTCGCGGGTTCGATTCCTATTCTGTCAGGAATTCTCCCCCGTATCATCCTTCATCTCATTACCCATAAGTAATAATACTTGTAGTCATCATTACGAAAAAATACACAGTCCAATAACTTCATTAGACATTATCTCATTAATTCTTTATTATCATTCACTAATTCATATCATCAAGGACTAAAGTGCTTCCATTTTACATTATTGTACTATAGAGTAAACTATAGAATTGCAGCTAAACACACAGAGAAGCGGTCAAGACACGACGGACAAGACGTCCGCGGGGGGAAGGAGGGTTGCAAGAAGAGTTTTGTATCAATATTCAGCAGAATAGTATTCTGTGATTCTACTCAGAAACTAGATGAATATCACAAACTCTACAAGTATTGTTTTCCCAACTACTAAAAATATTTTTCAATACTTTTTTGCCTGGCAAATCAAATTATTAAAAAATATAGATGGATCGTATAAACATCATAGATAGAAAATAATCGTACAGTATAGTGAAATTTCAGTATGTAACTTAGAATACAATAATAATGATCCTATTGATAACAGTAATGAAATGGATAGAACAATCGAGACGACGTTTCGCCAAATTAGTAGAGTAGACACTATCGATCTCGACAAAACCTGATAGTCGGGTTTAGATGTGCGCCTTTTGAGCCCATCCCACTGGAAATCCGTTACTTTGTCCTCCTTCAGTGCGCCTCGGATCTGGGATTTACATGAAGCCAATCTTCGGTTGCTGAATGCCACCAAGAATGGTCCTCATCCAGTAATCACGGTCAATTAAAATTTTATTTCTCTCTCAGTTTTTCTTTTCTTCCTTCTCACTAAAACTCTATCTTTCTCTCTCTCTCTCTACAACAATCGTCAACCTACTTATGCAATCAAATAAAGACATTAGTGGAGCATAGTCAGCAGTGTAGTCTAAAATCTGATAAAAATGTCAATTCAAAATTTAGGTCACTGAGGTGTTTAGTGTGCCTATTTCGGGTTACCAGTTCAAAACAAATTTCCGTCTACGGCATGAAATATCGTCTATATGCAAAATTAACTATCATACCTCTACTTCCGCAGCGAAGTTTATGTTGATCCCATTTATCGGTGGGAAAATTTAGTGCCATATTGAATCGTGAGTTCCGTGAGGAAGCGTATGGTGGATTTATGGTTGGAAGATGCTTACGATAATTTATGGCATTGAACACTTCCTCTGCTTTACTTGAATTTAGTGTCTTCTGACCATTGCATGAACAAAATAACTTCCTTCCCGAAGCTCAAGCTTGCTCTTTTGGGGAAGTAGTTCCTTATGTTCTATTTTGTATAATTGTGATAAAATTACTGTGTATTTTTAAAGTTTATTGTGTAATGTTAAGAGGAATAAATAAATCTTACAGCTTTCATGGGGGAGGAGACTCACACAGGTTGTTTCATCTCACCTTTTAGAAACCAGTATCACTATAAACCAGTGAAAAAAACCGGACTGTATTAAAAAAATACTTTTTGACAAAAATTAATATCTGAGCCGAACATGTTGATACATGTCAATTCAGTGAAAGTAATAATAAACGTTGTTGTAACCTACAGTATTCTTATTGTATACATTTCAATGGATCAATTCAATCAGCTACTCTTACTATCTTACGCGGGAACGCGACAAGGTTGCAATCTGTACTCACGATAACCTAACAACTCGAAAATCATGTCACGACAACCTCACAACTCGAAAATCATGTCAGGTTGTCGCCTACAACCTGTACTCATTCTGAGAGATGTCAAGTTGTCATGATATGACAACAAGCAAGCATTATGAGTTATTAAGTTGTCGTGTGCGGTGCCGTCACCTGACAACTCCTAGCTCAGAAGTTGTCAAGTCGGGTTGGGGGTCTTCGGTGGATTGAACATTGGGTGGACAAGCGAAAACAGCCAAGTCGGACTTTCGCTGGATTTTTCTTGAATGGTCACGGCGGGTTGGGGGTCTTCGGTGGATTGAACATTGGGTGTAGAAGCGAGCGCAGCCAAGTCGGACTTTCGCTGGATTTTTCTGGAATGGTCACTGGCTACAACGTGTTTTCGGTGGAGTTCCCCGCTTACCACTCATAGCCGACCAGACCTTGTCGAGATTGACCGACGAAGAAGCCGGCAAATTATGAAGTGGGTGAAAAAGTGGGCCAGAAATGAAGTTCATGAAACAATTATTAAGTTAATCAACTGCGTCTCATAAGCATTGTAAAGTACAGGCTGAGGTGACGGATCTGCAATTGTAATACTTTATTTATTCCATTTAATTTTGTCCGTCCTATTAGCTACAATGGCTTGAAAAAAGTACAACTTGATGAACGAACTCTCGTTATATTCAAATTCAACCTTCAAACTGTTGACATAATTGTTGTAATCCCTAAATATTTTAGTTTTATGTTCAGTGAAATTTTCAATTTCAAAGTCAGTGGTTTCAAAAATTTTCAAAAATATTTTTCAATAAATCATTCATATTTTTCATAGCTGCTTAGAGCAAGCTATATGGAAAACAAGTTAAAAATGTACCACAACTCAGTTGTCATTGACAGGTAGCGTAAATAAGTATTGATTCATCTCAGTTATCAATTATCAATTCATAGATATTAGTTTGTGATACGCTTTGTTCAAAATTCAAATACATTGATATTCGATTCTGAAAATAATATTAGCATAGAATATATTTGAAAAATATATTTGTAGGTCAGCCTTGAATCTTTCAAATCCCCCACTGTTTTCAAAACATTAAAGATGTGTTCAAATTTCTTCAAACTTTGAAAAAAAATTAACAGAAAGATTCGTACATAACATAAATAATAATAATATATAATGCTATATATAATGCTATAAAATGAATAGCTGAACATCTGTATCCTCAGTTTAGCCACTTTGTTATTCTTCAGGTTATTCTACAATTACATTCTTCTCAGAAATTGACATTAGCAAGAACTCTGAAAAATGTTATCGCCGACTATAATAGTTCCTGGTGACAGGTGTATTGTAGAGGTGTATATTAATAGCTCATTCGTTCAAGAAGAATTTTGCTACCTGACATCTGCAGACTACATTTAATGAATCCTAGAAGAGGAAATGACTCTCGTCCATATCAGGTAGAATCCCAAAATACATTGAAATTCCAACCCTCCAACCTATCCCGCGAATAGAGAGAGATTCAGATTTATTACTTTATTCATGTAGATAACAAATATGACGCCTTAAATTCTAGATTATAATAGTAGATTTATACAACTAATTATTCGTCGAATGTACATAAGTTTATAAATTATGCAATGTGAAGATGTAAAGGAAAAAGATACTGATGGTATACTAATTGTGAGTTATCACATGTCCAATGAAGATTGGACATATTATGTATGTCCATTCTTGGAAAAAGAGATTTACAGAGAAATCCTTTTCATCAACACTTGACCTTAGTAGAATAAAATATAAATTTTACATATTTTGACTGGAATAAAAGATTTAAATTAGCCTTAAGACTAGAGAAGTACTAATGAAACAATAAAAACGATGATATGAAATAAATAAAACAAGTAATTGAAAAAATAAATAATTTCAAATGGAAATCGAAGGAATAGCTGGAAAAAATAATTAATCATTAATTGATTGTGATAGAAGATGACATGTCTGATGGTAATGATATTATGATGACAATGAGTGGTCAAAATAATGTTACAATATGATAGTAATAGAAAAACTCTACATTCGTCAATATTGACTTAGTTAAAAATAATGCCGATAGGGAAACATGATACAATACAGTATATAAACATTATGGACGTTAATGAAGATTAGAATTGGACATTATTCTAGAGATAATTTGGAGTTGGATACTAGTGAATACCTAAAATAATAATGATTTGAATTATGAGTAAATTACAATGAGTATGAGGTGAAAGATGACTGTCATGCAGTGCTTTAGGGTTGGTCAGGCTCAGTAATCTTATCAAGATGATATTATTTCCCAATTTTAGAATGAAGCTCGCTCGACTTAGAGAGAGAGAGAGAGAAGTGTGAGAGGGGGAGAGAGTGAGAGTGAGAAAGTGTAATATGAAAGTATAATAAGTATACAAATAATTATTCGACCGATGTTTATAATCTTATAAACTTCTCCCTGCAGTTTTATCCTTCTGATGGGCTGGAATGTATTTTCTCGACCAGTTTAATGTTTTTTGTTTCTTGATATTATTTTGTATAATTATTGTGTATGTTTATTATTTTGTTGCTTTTCTAAAATGTATGTGTATTTTTGTATTGAGAATAAAAATTCAATTCAAATTATTCAATGAAAAGATGTAAAGCAGTAAAGCAGAAAGATACTGATGATCTTGATCTGATGATACTGAAAAATAATAATTTCTTAATTGATTATGATGGAAGATCAGATGTTATTTAGAATAATGGGAGTGAATAGAATAATTATTATACGGTAGTATTGATTGTTAATGTTTAGACATGTGTAATGGATATATCATGATGTCGATAAGTTGTTAATATAATAATGTACTATTAATAGAAAAATTCTACATTTGTCGAATTAGTTATACAATATCGAATTAAACAATTAATTAAATAGTATCTAATAATTATTGTACAAATCATGAAAGACTTAAAAGCAAATTATTTGTTTACAAGTATATAAGATTTGATATAGCCTTCTAACAATTATATGATTACTCTGTATGTACATGAAACGGCGAAGTTTGAACATATAAATGTCCATTCTTGGAGAAGGATATACCAGTACACCTTCCCATAATCACTCAACCGTAAGAGAGCAAGGCGAGCAATCTGCACATGTGCAGATTTCATTGTATTGAAAAATTCCTGGTGAGACGTCCTTCCATGGCAAAACAATAAACCATGTCTGTGTATTTTTCCATCGTTACAATCCACCGGTTTGTCATTATAACAATATACCTATGAGGAAGATAAATGACCGTTTTGCGCTGACTCAATTATTGGGAAGCCTAAATACCATAACAACCTCATTATAACATAATTATACATGAACATTATAACTTATAACATAACAACCTCAAGATAACTTTTTCACATAAAGCAATTCTGCGGAGAGCAGACCTTGTGCAATATGTATCTTATTCACTGAGTACATAGAGGACATGGATAACGGAAGTGCCCAAAACCGAATTTTGTTGCCATCATTCAGAATAAGAATGGAGATTTAACATGAGAAAGGATAGGGCTATAAGTGCCAGATAAGTACCGTTACGCTCACAATACAGTCGACCCATGCAAATTCCGTAAATGACACAGGTGCACAGGTACACTGCTAAAATCACCTAGATACAAAGTATAAAACCTCCAGAATACAAATTTTCTGTGATTTGGGCTAGGACTGATTAACCTCTATATATAAATAGAATATTCCTAGGTTCCTAGCTCAGAACCTCTACAAGACAAACGCAATCTCGAATTTTTCATGTTCTTGACCTCTGTAGGACGATATACTCTCGAATTCTATAGTTTTCAAAACTAAAATTGATCAGACTCATGTCTCGACATTCGACATGAAAACACAGCAGAATGCACCATATTCTTAAGTAATTTAATGCAGAACATTATATCTTTAAATAATTACAGTATGATCCAGGATGATAAAAACATATATAGAGACTCTCCAATCAATCAAAAATGTATCCCAAATTTTCTATAAGTAACCTCATTTAACTTGGACGAAAATTCCTATCTATCGAATAAGAATAATCAATCTCTTATAATTTATTGGGATCTATGTCAAAGTTTATTTGCTAAGATAATATATAACATGGATATATATGGAACATAGTTACATGGATAAGATAATAAAGAATGAAGTTATTCTATTTTCAATTTTATTATATCATACATAGAAGAAAGTACGTACTGATCACTTGCGTTGATAATGCTAATAAAAGTGAAGAACTATAGTTGAATCACTACAAAGTGTGTTCTAGATCTGGATAGATTATTCTAATGAAAATCTCCGCGGGTGTGCCTCAAACACCATTTCATAGCAATAATAAATTATTAAGCGAAGAAATTTTCTACTATTACAATCATAACAGGGATATAATATAAAATTTAGCCAGAACCGTGAGAGCCATGTAGAAATATTCAACTAAAGTTTATTTATTAAAATTTGAAAATACTCTCAAAAGCCTAAAAAATAGGATACTTAACATTTGCATTGTAGTTGTGACAAGTAGCAAGAGCAAGTGGTGAAATTTTTAAATGCCGTATTTCTTATGATTGCTCATTGTGCTAATGAGTTTACTCAACCCTGTTGAGAACTCACAATACCATAGATGAATCAAATCAAGCTAATTTCTAAAAATTGAAATTCTTCATAGAAATGTCGATTAAATTTCAAAGTAGCATTATTATTAAGAGTGTGTGTAAGGAAAAATGTAAATCAATGAATCATGAGTAAATCAATGAATCAATCCGGTTGAAAACTCAGAATATCATGGATTGAAATCGAATCAAGTTCATTTTAAGAAATTGAAGTCCTGGTTGAAAATGTAGATTAATCTACAATAAATACATAAATGTAATACATGAATGTAATTACATTTCCAAGGAGCATGAGAAAGTGTGTGAGAAAAAAATTAAAACATAACTGACACTTGAAACTGATAATCAGCACAGACGTCAAAGTTTGTCGACGTAAGAGACAGAAAACCATTTTTGTCGACGACCCACTAAGGCTACACATCAGCCGGCGAGCTACAGCCAAAACCGAACTTCGCTGGATTTTTGAGCGCCGTAGCTACAGGTCAACCCAAAGTTAAAAACACTGAATGTTCACTGAGAATGGAGAAATCCAGCGAATGTTCAGAACAGTGAAGTACCCGTTCCCCGGTTTTGTAAACGTGTTTTCGGTGTATTTCCCCCACAGGTAAACCCAAAGTTAAAAACACTGAATGTTCACTGAGAATCAGGAAATCCAGCGAATGTTCAGAACAGTGAAGTACCCGTTCCCGTCAAGTCCTAGCTCAGAAGTTGTCAAGTTGTCGGGTTGACAACTCGACGGCATCGGTTACCTTTTACGAGTTGTCAGATTGTCGCCTGTGGCCAAAAGACTGAGTTGTCAAGTTGTCGGGTTGCAACCTAGACGGCGACTCTATCTTACTACTGTAATACTTTAATCATAGACAATAAAATAATAAAAATAATACTTTAAAACGGTATTATATTTGCTTTAAATAAAATCTTCTATTACTTCTTTTTGTAGTGCATCTCCTATCTGAGCCATCATCACTAAGGTTTGCTATCATTTCAGTTTATTAACTCCGCCCCGAATCAAAGACAATTTAACTACTTAGTTAATCTGTCTTTGATTAGTCTAATCAAATAAGTGAAGTATCAATTTTTAGTGACACAAAAAATTGTGCAATGAGGCGAGGTGGACCCTTACCCTACCTGTAAGGGTCTCCCCACCAATGAAAGCCATACGATAAAAAAAAGTGAAGTATCTCTAATTATATTATTAATACAATGCAATCAATCTACCTTACCTATCACTAGTATTTTTATATTACTAGGTACTGATTGAGCACTTACTAGTTGCAACAAGTACTTCATCTCAAGACTTGAGACGAAATAGCTTCAATTGAAGATTGAAAACCACAACACTTATACATTACATCATACCAACAACCACAATAACATAACTCACCAAATTGAAACAGTTTCTAAGTTATGTTTCATTTGAAGCTTATACTAGAGCAATGCGGAAATCTAGAGTAGATATGGTTGCTAATCAACTGATGCTTGTTTGTTGGTGGCCTGTTATATTGAACCCCATATATATATTGAAATACAGAACTGGTTGTTGTAGACTATAGTGCCTAGTATGTTTTCATACAAGAACATAGATGATAATACTGTAATATGCAGCTATATATTTAGGTTGTAGACATTTTATTCAGTTCATGGTAGGCCTATATATAATAATAGGAGTGAATATGCCGTGATTTAGCCCATCTATATAGATATAGTTATGATCTGCAGACTACTTTCTTGGGTGAGTGTTTAGCCTGTTTAGCCACCTAAACAAGAGTTGGTTTACTGCGTTGACTCGCACCTACCAAGCCCAACAAAGGTCCAAGGTTGTCCACTGGCAGTTCTTTGTTTTCTACTTGTACGGCGGTTCAGTGGCCCTCAACCCCCTTCTCGAAACACCGGCACCCCCCTCACCCCTTTTTACCAATCGACACATTTCACGGTTGCACTGATATACATAGTTATACCTGATGCAGGCTGCAAGTTGTTGGAGTAGAGCACCAGTAGTATAGAGCACCCACGCACTTTCCAGCACCGTTTCAAAGACATTGGTGCGAGTAAACGATGCCAGTCAACTAGTTTTCAGGGTTATTTCTGGAATTTTAGGTAAGAAAACTGTTATTTCTGCTTAAAAGTGGTGTTATTGATACAACCATAGGCGTAACCAGTGAGGGGGGTTTATTTTGCTTAATAAAATTTTGGTAAATATTGTATTATAAATACAACATTCCTGTATTAGTCTTCGATCTTCAAATATTTTTATTTTGCAACATTAACATTCTTCGTCTTCAAATTTTTTATTTTGCAACATTAGGCTGGCGAAGACAGACAAGACGAGATTGGTCACGTTTGGTCACAGTGATTCACATGGCCTTGTGAGCAGCACACACCGATGCAATGACCTGATCGGTGTGTGTTTGGCCCATAAAGCTAATGTAATATGTGACTAAACTTGACTAATCTCGTCTTGTCTTGTCTTGACTAATCGGTGTACGCCTAGCATTATACAGTAATATTCTGGTGCTTTTAACAGTGTGATATTATGTGTAGAATGGCCAGTAGAACACCTGAAATTACATTTTTAGCATTTAACTTATTTTGGAGCTATATTATTCGAACGTTTAAACAGTTTAATATTCAGTATAGAATAATAATGTAACAACAGCCGTGACTCATACGCATAGTAAGTGAGTTTTCGTTACGGTTTAAAGTACTTTTCCTTCTGGTCAATTAGTTTTGGTCTACATTCGTGCTACTTTCATTTTCTCAGACGTTTCACGGCTATTGGCTCTCAGACAGATTGCATTGCAATAATACTGTATGCAGGTCGCTCAGTATCTAGCTAGCCTATACGCTAACCTTTCCATTTCGTTGTACTGTACTCCGCTTTCAAGGGTTGGTACTCCTTCCACAGTTTAACAATCACCTGATCGCAACGATCTCTTGACCGCGAGAGTGGTATTGTTCAATGTTGAGTAATAGTAACGTATTTCTACTGTGCGTTTTCAAGACAAACATTTTTTCTTCAATTCAACCTATGACATGTTAAGTGATGAATGAATGAAGCTTATGGCCATAAGTCTGACATTATATTTTAATATAGTCAAAGGCGTAACTAGGTGCAAGTAAAGGGGGGTTAGCTACGGAGGAGGCCTGGGGGGGGGGGGTTATACAGCAAGATTGAATCCCTAATGTTAGCTGTCACTTGATATAAATGTATTTGATTAGAGATAAGCCTAACAATAGACGTAATCATATTAGTTTTGAAACCCTTTTCAATAATCAAGATTTTCATAAGAAAAATGCAATTTTTTCCTACCAATAACCCCCCCCCCTGGATACGCCTATGAATATAGTACTGCTATATTCTATTACAACTTCTGTATACTATGTATCAGATTAATTTCATTACCCAATTTCAATTGAAAAAACAATACATTTTCAATATAAGAAACTATTTAGTTTTATACCATTATCATCCCGTTAAATTATTTATGTAAGTTTTAATTGATAACATTTTCTTTTTTCACAGGTAAGAGTGTGGTTATCTTCCTTCTACATCTACCAGATTTACGTATGTTCAAACTATAATTTTTGATTAATTAATTATTCAGTTGTGTTTGTATTTTTGCATTATAATTTTCATTTTCGGGAGTGTAATGCCCACACGAACTTTAGGCTTGTGCATGGATACTTTTCAAGCAGACTTGATCGTCTTCTTATAACATTATAACATCACTGCACCTTCGAAAGACGGGAGTTGTCGCCGTCTGTGGTGAAAATCTGTTGTAGTCAACTGGGATCGAGACAGAAACCTCATCTCTTTTAGTTTGTTACTGGCTTACTCTTACTACTAGATTTCCCTCTAGTTATTATCGTATCTAGATTAGCGAGTCTTATGAAAATTTACTAATGTTGAGTAAATTTGTTACTGTAATTATTGTAAAATCCCAATGCGCTCATTTGTGTCAGTGTGTCATGCATGATACTGTGGCGTAACAAGTGTCACACAGTGTTTACCCAAGGCTATGTTTTTGTCATGGACCATGATCTTGAACGCGGTTGGAGTGAATTGCACTAACCAATCTAAAAACATTTAGTTGAACACCTGGTAGAAGATGAGATAGCTGCGCCTGGTACCTGTATAAGATTACGTGCCATTGACCGCTGATTAGAGTGAATACACCAACAAAAACCAAGGCTGTTAGGTAATTCGGTTCCTGGAGACGTCTTTTTTCGCAGAATTTTAGTAGTCGCAGTTCTTTTTCGCAGTATTTGACAAGTGAAAGTTACATTTCGAGTTGGTGATGTAACCAGTCTTGAAATTCAAGATTGCTGTCATTCATAAATGTTGTTAGATCAGGTTACTATTGACAAAGACAAACATACTTGTCGATATAATATCAATACATAGTGTATTTAGATTATAGTGATCATGGCCAGCGACCATATAACTTTATTAATTTTGGTCTATGGAATATTTAATTTATATTTATTCATTTATATTGATTTAATATATTTATCTGGTCACTATTAGAAACACTGCGATTTTTAATTTTATCATTTATTCAATTCATCTATTTCATCCAATTCATCAAAAAAGCATATTATTACATAAAAGTTTATAATTAATATTGATTGGATATAGTAAACAACAAGATCAATATGATAATATGATATCCTTATAGAAGAACAACTTTCATTCAAATTAAAAGCTAAATGAAATGAAGTATTCGAGTTGAGAGTATTGCTTCATTAATTATTACTAGGACTTTATTACTAGCCCTTACACTTTTTTCAGGCTGGTTCATATTGTACTTCATATCACTTTTAGTAAAGTAATTCACATCATCTACTTTCTTAATTTAATACTTAACACCATAACTTAACAACAATGTATGTTATTGAACATCAATCTACGTAAGATACTCCAATATTGATACTTCTTTTTTTATAAATACTGTAATACAAATTTCTAGTTTTCTTCATTTCAAAAAACGAATTCTCTAGAATTTTGTGAAGAATAAATTTCTCTAGAATTAAATATATTGTCAGTTTTCCCATTATCTTTAAAGAAATATTCGTATAATTCTTTTCTAAAGAAACGTCATAACCCTGATTCTTGATTCTAGCCAATTCCTGGTGCCACAGGTTTAGTTCACGGATCTATTTCCTTGCTATTTCATCTCAAATCTACATCTAGTATCTATGTTTCCGTAGTATATTGATAAATGATCATTTTCCCAAACAATCATTCAGTAAAACACGTTTATTGGTTCTGTTTGCTCATGTTTACATCACGTGTTCTTTGTAACGGAAATGTAAAACTTGGATCAATTATTCATGTTTTTAAGTGATCAATGAATCACAGAAGCACTTTGGTTTACATTAATTATAGTTTTTTGATCAGGAAATAGCAGTATTGAATCCAGTGGTAGAAATAGTTTTGACATGGGTGAAGAATTGATGCTTTGGAATGATTGTCGGCATATATGATTAATTGATCATGTATCTAGGCCTTCGACAGAATTAATGGGGTTAGAAACTCCTAGTGGGATAATGAAGTGGAAACTGGTTCATAGATCGAAACTGATTCTTCACATAGTTCATTAGCATTTACGGAAGAGTTGATCTGAATGAGAGATGGAAAAAGAAAAAAATCGCCCGAGACCTTCCTCTATAGCTATATATTTTAACTAAATTTATATATGTTTGCGTGTAGAATAAAGTGCATGCCTAGTTGAAAAGGAAATACCTATAATAATGTTAATCGAATCATAGTTTCTGGTTCAGAAGTAGTTTGTTAACTGCCGTTCATCCAAGGTCGTATAAATTAGTTTGGTTTTGCTCCTTCTTTCTCAGTGATAGTTCAATAGTGTTTAATCAATTTTAAAACGGTTTTGCTATTAGTTTACAATTAAATCGTATTATTATATTAGTTTACAATAAAATTGAATTATTATATTAATTTACAATTAAATGTGATTAAGTTTTGAGTAGTGCACAAAAATCCCGGAGGTGGGTTAAAAAACGGAATATAAGGCGGATTTACATGAGGTTGCCAAGATGCGTTTCAAATAGATTTGGTAAATTTAAATTTGGAAGTAAGCTTTTAATGAAAAAAATGATGGTGTTGATAAATTTTGTTACGCTTTTAGCTTTCCCACAATTTTTTCCGGACATTTTCCCCTTATTTTAACTGATGTCGATAAGTTTGATTAATCAACATTGATTTTTCCGAAATTTGAGAGAGCTTCCTCAATTTTTTTCGCACTACTAGATTTGAAAGCTTGATTATTTGCTAATAATACAACTTCTAAAAAAACAAGCACTCTATTGAGATTTAATTCTAGTCAATTACAATATTTTTGTCGGGTAATATCATACTTCTTCAACTTTTCTTGAGTCGGGTGTTATTTGCTACTTATGTTAGTATTTCTGAGTTACATTAGTTAATATTGTAATTGATTCTTATGGATGGAAGACGAAAATAGAAATTTATAAAGTGGAAATGCAATTAACTTTAATAAAGTGCACTGGAAAAATTAAGTGTAGGGTGGATCAAACATGTTTTAATTATGATTTCCTTTTTGATTTGATTATTGTAATGCAAAGTGAATATTAAATTGTTGGAATAGATTGCAATTTTTGGCTGTATTTTAGTAACCTCTAACAGTACCAGAATTGAACATCTCTTAAAAAATTATGGAATTTTTTTATTCACATCAAGGCTTACAGATTTTGGATGAACTGTTACATTTTTCGATAATCGCTCAAATTTTGAAAATCTGATAGAAATTATCGCAAAAATTTGTTCTTGAGCTCCTGAGAAACTGCAGGCATATTCGGAACAGATTTGTGGTGTTTGATTATAATGTAAACGGGATCCTCCACCTTATTGAAAGCCAACTGGTTTTCAAACAACTTTAGCCGTTCTATCACATTAGTGTTCAACTCATCTGCTACACACATGCTTTGAGCAACTCACACACGCACAGGTTTGCGAGCGAGCCACCCGTTTGGTAACAGTTTTCAAGTTCAGGTTCGCTTGTTTGGGTCATTAGATCTTCCGTGTTGAATCTTATGTAGGCCTATCATTTGTATGCTGCTTCTCCTGCAATATTCAAATTATTGATCGTGTATTCACACTTCGCTATTTCTACTGTATTACCTTCATACACGCATACTGCAATACATTTGCTGGAATATTATTCCCGCTTTTGGCTTTTACCGTTATCATCTGCTGTAAATTGCGTGTGGTAAATTTGTTACAGGTCTTCTATGTATCACATATTGATTGTACATTCATTTTATATCATGATAGTGATAAGGATAATGAAAATAACATTTTATGTATCACATATTGATTGTACATTTATTTTGTATCATGATAGTGATAAGGATAATGAACATAACATTTTATGAAGTACTGTAATGATGATTAGAACCGTGCAAGTTATGTGAAGTTCTACAACAGGTTCTTCTATACAAAATTGCCTTACAGTTACAGTATTCAACAATAACATCTCCATGAAAAATTATTAAGCTCATTTAAAAAATTTGTATAAATTTACCTACAAACTCTTAGTTTGCGTTACCCCATTACTACATAACCCCATTGTAATAGAGAGCACAACAGTGATAGTATATTTGCGTGAAAAATCGTATGTTCTGTTCTCCTCTCAATTTAGAATTACTTGATATGTAATATAATAGTATTAATTTTATCGAAGATTCTGTTTATGATTGGCTTATAAATAAGTAAAATGGGATGCAGTTCCCAATAATTGAATAAATGCATGAACTGTATTACAATATGGAGAAAGATCAATACAAACATGTAGTACAGATATTCTTAAGGTTCAATAATTATGCAATAAGGGTTCAAGTTTTTGTCGAAAAATATTTCAACCAATTATTCAATTCTTTTTGAGAGAGGGTCATACTCGTACTCTGTGAAGAAGTACGTCACATTGGAAATAAAATGACGTTCTTGAACAACTAGGCTTATAGTGAGAACTAAGAAGGCTTCAAATATTCAATAGACACTTTTGGTACTCTCCACCTAATTATCCTGTATGTATTGTAATTCATCTTCCAAAACGTGCAGTATCGCCTTCCTTCTATTTCCATAGCTTCCCTCTTTTTTCTCACTTCTCTCCACACTCTCTTTATCTATTCCCACTCGTTTTCTGTTTTACTTTCAGCAGTTCTCTTTCTCCCTTTCACTGCTTCCTGCACTACTTCTTTTTCATCTTCATTGAGCTCTCTTCTCTCTCACTTCATTTCTCCCATTCATGATAACCTTTCTCTTTCCTTCCTCTGTCAATCCTTTTCTTTCTCTCTTTCACCGACGCCCACTTTCTCGTTCATTGTCGAACTTTTCGTGGTCATTAGACCCGAAAAGTACAGAGTACTAAACAATGAGTGGGTCGTCGTACCTCTTACAATAGAATTACTGTAATAACTTCAATTAGCATTGATGATTATTCAGTTTCATTGTACGAAATAATAAGTCAGAGAAGAAAGAACTGGGTTGGATGGACTCAAATATGATTTAGAAAATGTACCAAACTATATTCTTTATATTCTTTCAGTACGAGTCCACCCAAGTACACAAAATTGTCATAACGAGATCTAAACTGTGATTTGGAACCAACTTGCCAGGGTCTTAGGACCAATAAAAACAATAATCCTATTTAAAAATTATTGCAAACACTTTCGTATCCCGTTTCCCCAGTTTCTCGCAATCTATTATAATAAAAACCTTTTGGCGAATTCCTTTCTATTGTGCTTCCACCACTGCGAGAATTGATGTGGAATCTAGAGGACACTCACACTGATACGTCTGTTGCAATGATACTGTATCCCCTAACGATACAGAACTGAGCAAGCAAGCGGCGCTTTGAGCTGCTCGGGGTAAACTCGTTCATATTAATAAAAATCCGGTTATAAAAGAAACTAGAAAATCAATACAATATTATTAATACCGATATACATTTATTAGTAGCTGATAATACATGATATAATAATATATCTCTCTCTTATCAAATAGATAACTATCAATACGTTGAAAAATTAATGAATATTGTCATCAATAAGTAATATTTTTATAATTTGTTATAATTATTATTATTTAATACTTTTTAATTCAATGAAATCAGATACTTATTTTAAATAAAATAAACAATAATTTACAGAATACAGAGAAGTTATCGAGTGCATTCTTCATTAGGGAGTTAGGCTAAGCCTGGTCCTGAATAGTATATTTGATCAAGTGATCATAAACAATATCCGGGCCAAAATTTACTAGGCTGCGTTGAATGCTCTGCATAATTATGCATCAATGACGACTGACCAAACACAGAGCATCAAATGCGTAGTAGTTTTTGGTCCTCAATCGGAAGAAAGAAAAACTTATAAATCTTGAGAGTATAATACAAAATTCATTGAACTATTTGAACTTTATTTATGCTAAAGAACATTTAAAAAGAAAATTCATAAATAATAATTGAGAACTCAGACAAGATCGAGTACTGGAAGTGCCCCTCCTCTGGGAAGAAGTAAGATAGTAGAGGTCAAAGGTCACCTGAGTACTTGACCCACACGCACACATACAAGCCAACAATCATAACCTTTTCTCTGTAGTAGTGGTTCGCCTACATTCATTTCAAGTCTCGACCGAAGTTACGTATATTTTTCTTGCAAATAGCAGCACTTCATTTCTCGCTTGAACAGACCACCTTCTGTCTGCCGCTATGCACTGAGCTATAAAATTAATAATTCCTCCTCCTCCGACACAATTTAAATTCTCGAGTGCATTGTGAATAGAACAACGCCAACGCCTTTCACGATAACCAAACCGCTCGGGTCTGCACTAGAAAACTGCGTGAATTACAGTTTCTCGGAATCGAATGTTATCTGTGAAAATGGAATGGAAGAGGAGGCTTAGTTAAAATCCCGGGAAGGAAATTAATGAAGTATTGTGATAGCGTTATCGAAATTTTAACTATTTGGTTCACTGTATTCCTTGTTGGTGAAGGTTGTGGATATTTGAAATTGTTGTTTTGTATTAAAAAAAATATCTTTATAGTTTCGTCATAGAGAAGCGATACTCTCTAGTTCTCCAGTTCTAATCTGTTCTCTGTGGTTTCGTCTATTAAAATTACTGAAGTATGCCCAAGATTTCAAATCACTTTAGTGTGCCTTGTTGGTAAAGAATGTGGATATTTGAATTTGTTGTTTTATAAATAGGTATGATGGTTGTTGGTTGAAAAATAGGTATCTCCGTTGGTTTTCACACAAAATCCCATGTAGTTTTATAAATTTCACATCTTTTATTGGCCTACAAATTTCATTATACTGTTTCTGGTTTGCCTCTGGTTTCTCGATATTGAATCATCTACCAAGTAACCAACCAAAATTAATTTCTGAATAAGGCTGTTGAAGTAATATGATTAAGTTACTGTAAGATAAAATAATTATTGTAATAATTATAATTATTGTATAAGGCCCATACACACCATCTTCGTTTAAACTAAGTTCAGCGAAAAGTTAGTTTGAACAGTTATACAAGTTAGTATAAGCAGTTTAAACGAAGTTACTCATGGCATAGAGAAGAGATAGTAGTCCTAGTAGAGATAGTAGTTGTAATCTGTTATCTATGCTTATGGTTTGAAACAAGTTTAAACTGTCGTTTCGTTGAACTTAGTTTAAAAAAAGAAGATGGGGCATATGCGCCTTGGTAACTTATTGCATAGCTTACAATTACAGCATCATAGAAATAAGATAAATTTAAGTTGAAAGTTGGTTAATTTCCAGTTTTGTAAGTATCAAAGTATGTCTTGTAATATTTTACAGTTCTTATAATGAAAAATTCGTTGCTCATGTTCTTTCTCGCCAACTTCTATCCTTCACCCACCTTCTAATACATCTAGCGTTGTGATTGGCACAACGTATATCTAGCGTGAAATAGCCTAAACTACCGACGCGTTTTATTCACATTATTTGTGTGTGTAATGTCGGCGTTTGACATACGGTTACGGATGTTAGAAGCATGGCAACCATTGAACAAAACCTAATCGCGTTCAACTCGACATTCCAATGTCACTCTGTCTGAATTGAAATAAAAATGTTGAAACATATTACCGCTGAATATTTATGATGCATACTCTTTCATTGTCGGGACGGTGTCGTATTTTCCAAACGCACCTCAACCCGTCAAGAAACGTTCTTGCTCATTTATTTTCTCTCGCTCTTATTAATTTTGTTTCATTTTTTCTGTCGATTAGGGGGTTTGTGGTGGTGGAGGGAGGGGTGGGGGTAAAAGCCGTCATATCTAAGACAGAATGTGTCCTTCAGATCTTGTTACAGCAGCAGCTGAGACAAACCTGAAGGAAAGGTATTAGTGCTGATGAGGAAGGTGGGATACGATTTGACAACAGCAATCGCTTTGGAATTTCTTTTGTTGAGCATTCTCTCTCTCTCTCATTACTGCAGTGAGAGAAGGAGAAGATTAAGTGGAGAGAGAAAGAAAATGTAATGGAAAAAGAAGTCAGGAATGAAAAAGGAGAGGAGTGAAAACAAGATGGGGTTGAGAAAAGGGGGAAGTGTAAGGAGGAAAGAGTGCACAGATGAACAACACGAAGAAGAAGAAGAAGAAGAAGAAGAAGAAGAAGAAGAAGAAGAAAAGAAGAAGAAGAAGAAGAAGAAGAAGAGAAAGAAGAGGATGATGATGATGATGATGATGATGATGATGATGATGATGGAAGAAGAAGGAGAATAGATGAAGAAGAAGAAGAAAAGAAGATAAAATATAATAGATATAATAAAATAAAATAATCTAACAGATGAAGAGTCACAGCAAAAGAAGAGCACATGAGAAGAGAGAAACACAAAAATAGGAAAAGAGAATTCTAGGGAAGATGGCGGCAAGAAGATTAAGGAGATGGAAAGATGAATAATAATGAACAAATTAGAAGAAAACAGAAAATATAACGGGAGATAGAAGAGGGAGAAAAATGAAATTGATACAGGAGCAGGATCGAGAAAAGGAAGAAAACGAATGAGGTGCATGTAGACAGGAAAAGGATTATAAGAATGGAAGATCAGAAGCGAAGATGGAAAAACAAGGAAGGAAAATAATTGAGGAAAAAGGAATGCAAGATAAGAAGAAAATACAAGAAAAGAAGACATAATAGAAGACAACATAAGTAGACTATAGAAAAGAAGATGCAGTCTGTTAGAAAACGAAAAAAAAGGAAACGCTTGATGAAGAAGAATACAGTAATAAAAGGAGACGCAAGAAGTAAAGGAACTCAAGAATTTAAGAAACCCCAGAAAAGTAGACAGCAAGGAAGAATGTGTAGGAAAGGAAGTAGAAGAAGAAAAGAGAATTGAGAAGATTGAAAAGTAATTGAAGTAAAAAGTAGAATGAAGGGTAAAAGTAAACAAGAAATTTTAAAACAATTTGAAATGAGAATGTGACAGGATGGTTGGGAAGAAGGCAGCAGAGTATGAAAAAAAGAGAGGTACAAAAAGTAAATAAAATTAAATAGATAAAATGGAATGTTTGAGAAGATGTGGAGAAAACGGAGAAAGAGAGAGAAATAAGTAAAAGAGAAATGTAATAAAAGAGCCAGAGAGAGAGAAGGTGAGTGTGAAAGAGAGTGAGAGAGATTTTGTTTGTGACGTAGGTGTGTGGGCGTGCTTCAATTTGACAATCAATTTGTTGGAATTTATTACAGTTCGTTGTCATCAATAAAATGAATGTGTTGTGAAGGCCTCCTATTAATTCTATTATGTCTATTAGAAGGTACTTTGGTTTTTTCTTCTAATGAAATATTAGATTCCAGGAAGATAATGACTACTCCTTGAAGTGAGGTATTAAAAATTAGTTATTTCAATGTATTAGATTTGATGGTGATGCTTAGAGGTAGGTAGGTAGGTAGAGCCTAACGAGACTGGATTCATGTTGTACAGAATGCACTTGTTCCTGTAACTATAAATCATGTAATGAGAGAACTATTTATTATATCTGAAATTTACAGGTGATAAATGAGAGTATCCTTATTTCCTTGGAGCTTGGAGGTCTAGATTTTATGGAGTGATAAATCTCAAACCATTCATCGTCTGATCCATCTGTTCAGAAAAATCAAGATTGAGAATTAAGAATTAGAAATAATTAAGATTGCTAGATTGCTCATTCATATCTAGTAAGTCATAAAAAATAACTTGACTATACTACTGAGACAGGTGATTTCGAAGCGACAAGTTGCAATTGACAGATTAATTTTGGATCCCATCCAGTTTCATTTTATTTTTGAATCCCATTCAGTTTCCAGTTTCAAAATAATGTATTTTACAATAAATTAATATCGAATCATATTAATTTGGAAAATAAAAAGTTTACATAGGATTCTATAACACTTGTCACGTATTGTTAGTTTTATTTCAAAATATGAATGTTTCTTTCCAATTATATTTTAATATTAAATGAAGACTAGATTTTTCACTACCGACTGAAAAATCGATTTGTACTATCGATTTGCAGAACAAATAAATCTATGTGAATAAATTAATCCACTGAAAATAAATTGTGCAGTTCGTCATAGATCAAGATATTTATAACATGAAGCTAAAATAAAATTAGTTAAATCAGTGTTGGTTACTTTTCTTGCTAATAAGTTTTGAGTTAGTCTGTTGTACTGTACTAAGTTTCATCATAGAGAAAGCATACGTCTTATCCTATGCTTTCTCTATGGTTTCATACTCATATTTTCCGTGCTGTTATGTTTTGCTGTTGTGTTTCGGTTTGTTTAAAATCCATTTTATTGACAAAACATGTTCAGTAGTTCCCCAATCCCCCTTACCATGACTTATCTTCCACAACATATTTAGTTTCCCACACAAAACGGCACTCTTCTACATTGGCTCCCTACATTCTCCGTGCCGTAACGATTCAAAAGCCCAAAATATATCATCCTGTTTTTGTGATAAGAAAAACTGACAACCAAAACGACTCGTAGAGCTATTTTCTCAGCGGGTGTCCTGTTAGCCTAGTCTGTTTGGGATACAAGTCTATTCTAATAGCATTTCTGAAATCTAGAACTCTTCAGCTCCTAGGCCTATCGCTGTATTCCACCTATATACTTTTGGATACCTATAATTTCGGTGTCCTCTATTTCTTGCATATACCTTCATTAGCCTATATCTATAAAGTCCCTGGGGCCTGTTTCATGAAACCTAGAAGCCTTGTGATACAGGAATAAGTCAAACGCACACTGAACTTTCAAGGATATTTAACCTGCATTATTCTTCAAATACCTGGATTTATGGTGCGTTTACACCTCGATAAAGTGGACTGTCATCAGCTACTGGCAACGTGTAAAACCACTTTCCCAATTCAATGTGTAAGTCTAGTGGAGAGATATCAGTCTATTTCACTTGCAAGAGGAGTAGATTTCTTGCCAGTATAGTTCCCAGCAAATTGCACTGTCCACTGGCAACGTGTGAACGTACCATTAAGGCTCTTCTACATTCCTTTCATACACCTATATACTTATGAAGTTCTCTTGTATCCCTATAATATGATGATAAATTATATGATCATATTAACTCGTATAACTCATATAAACTCGTCCGTGGCGAAGCGTGGTATGCTTATTTGGTCATCGCCGGGTATATTTACTATAGGAAATATACACGGCGATGACCAAATAAGCATACCACGCTTCGCCACTGAAACTCGTAGGCTATATACAGTGGAAAATGTAACTCTTACTATAGAGTGAATCTCACCTACATTTTTCTTCTGTTACCTATATCTATTGCTCTCCTATATTTTTCTCACATATTTTCTATAATTTTCTTTTCACATATTTTTTCTCCTACAGCTCCACCCTTAGTGTTACCCTTTATACCGCAATAAAATTGTATATAAATACCACTATCATGAACAGTAGAAGATATAACTATGGAGTAAACACTCTACTCCAGTAACAGTCGGCAGTAGAGTAGGTAACAAGCGAGACTTTTTGAAGAGTGGCGTTTTCACGGTCCAGCAACCTCAACAGTGGAACAAAATTGTCTCTGGCACGCTCATATAGTAGTCGCTCTCTGACTCGTCTGACCGTGACTGTTGTGACGTCACGGTGACGTCAGATCGCGTGCGTGTGCGTGTGATAAGATTGCGTGTGTTGAAGAAAGTGGAACACTTGGGAACAAGGAACGATGTGTTGAGGTGTATGGGCTCTCCTGCAGCAGGAAGGAACAGGATAGTGTTTATGACCTGACCCACTGTCATATCATGCATCAATGTGCCTGATATTGTGACGTCAGTGACATCAGAGACGGATCTTTGGTTTTTTGATTAGTCAAACAATCAGGAGTTCCATTCATGCTCCTCTATGGTACTATTTTCTATCGTACTCCTCTATCACAGTATTTTGTAATCTTCGGATAGTTGTGCACAACAGCACAAAGGCAAGAGCTCAAAGGCAGTGGGCTCAGAGCTTGCAAGTGCAACAAATATTGCTGTTGTTTATAAATTAGCTGAATTTTTCTGATGAGAACATAAGTAGCAATGTCACTTTTTACATTGAATTATCAAATTTTGAATTTAAATGAGAATTAGATACATTGAATTCACGAATGCAGTAAATAACATAATTATTACTGACTGGATTATTACTAATTACTCACTGGACTGTACTAAAAAAAACTGTATGTTATTTATTTAAAATAACTGTATGTTATTTTGATAATTATGTTATAGTAATGTAATAATTATGTTATTCACAGTGAATTTTGACTGCATGTCGTGAATTCTAATGTTGAATCAATAGTGTTAACTTCGCAGTTCGTTATGAATCCCAAAATTCAGAACTACATTAAATTTGAACGATTCATTCTCAATAAATACCCAACAAAGTGATACCAAATGTCAAATGAATAATGGTGATAAATATCATTAAGAGAAATGCCGAGAAAGCTGAAACTAACAGCAAACACTAACGAAAGAGGGAGTGGCGATGCTTTTGTAGAAAGTCAAGCCTCCAAATTCAATAAGTCGTTTGATTGGCCAATGGTTTGAACAGTCGCCATTTTAAGATTCTAACCAATCACGAGCCCGCTGTACGAAAACGTCACATGTTACCGGGCAGCTCATGTGACGTTCACGAGCTGCTACCCTCTGATTGGTCGAAATCGTAAAATGGCGTCAGTTCAGCTCATTGACCAATCAGACGGCTCTTTGAATTTTCGTAGGCGTTCTACATCATCAGCATTGCCATTCCCACGTTTACTTTTCTTAGTGCTTGGTGTCAGTGGCAGATTTCTTCGTAATTCTCACAAATTCGAATCACTACTCAATCTGATTCACAATTTATTATGCTATTTCTCATTTTGTCTCATAATTTATTATTATTGTCATCTATTATCCAAATCCTCAGAAATGAAATTTCAATATTTTGACCGAATTCAGCTTAATTTATTATGTTATAAAAATTTAGACCACGTTGATGAGCTGAGAAGAATGCTGACCTATTTCTTTTCAAGATCAGTCAAGATGATTTGGTAATAATAGGCTTGCTGTAATGCTGTTGACGGATCTCCAGTTCAAGAGTAGGCTAATATAGGTTGTAGCATAGATAGATAACAGGCTTGGTAAGCCTGTAAATACATTTATCTATTGATGAGTTCTTTGATAGTCTACAATAGTAGATCAGTCAGACATCATCAGGTCAAATGCATAGAAATTGTAGAAATAAAATTTTATACTCGTAAGAGTCTTTTCTCTCTGATCATGATGAATTGATCAACTATTCACATGAGTTATTGCTGTCTGCAGTAGAAAATGTCTGGAATATAAAGTAAAGAATTACTGATCTTGTACAGTGGTAGTGTAGTGTTTACATTCTCAAGTGGTTGTTGAGTTTACTTCACGTAGAGAAATTGACTATTGATGACCTCCCAGGATGCTTTTACTGTGCAAAGAGAATGATAATGGTAGCCATTTCTCTTCCTCTGTTGGTCATTATTTGATCACGTGAATGTCTACTGGTTTACGCGGTTCAACCCAAAAGTAACCGGTCAATTCTCGATAAGTGTACACAGTCATTCAAGTGATCATTTACAGGAGAATAAATTGTCTTTAACAAGTGCATTTACGTGCTTTCCTTAGCACAGAGCGCGTGCTGTTATTTGTGGCTAGATTCAAGGAATCCAAATTGAAGTTACTAGTTAGCCTTTTACTTGGAATAGATTATTGTTTTTTACGTGTGGAATTTGGAATATTCAGTAATAGGTTGCCTAATTATTGTAGATTTATAGTTACCCAATGAAGTCCAATTAGAAGCTTCAGTGTTCAGCGATAGCTATGTCAATTAATGCCATGAAACTAAGCATTGATAATGTCTACATAATTTTCCTCATTCTGAGAACCGTGATTATTTTCGAGTCAGTCCTCAAGTATACGGAAAATTACTAATTTTTTAAATTTTGAGAGTTGTACACGTTGTCTGGTGATAATGATTAATTGGAATGGTTCTACAATTGAGATGGGCTCCAATTTTACACTTCTCAAGGTTCAATTCCTCCCTTTTCCTTTGGTTTGTTATCCGAAACCTATTAGCAAGAACTTTCTTTGTCGCAAATTAATAAAGACATTTTACAACACTTATTGAGTCAGTTAACATATTTGAGTGCATTATTGCTATCACAATAATGCCTAATTTCATTGATCAAGAAAAGAGTCACGCTGTAAGAAATACTTTGTGTCTAGTAAATGTACTCCAGTTTTTTGTTCATTGTTTAATCACCCTTTTAAAGAATGAAAGAAGCTTCATGGTTCATGTTAACATTCTAGGAACATCGTATCTATTAGAAGAATTCAATTTAAATATTAAGAATTCTAATTGTCTTTGCTTATACGTATTGTTCATCCGTTCATCGTATTCATCATATTACAAATTGAAAAAATCCATCTTGCAATATCGTTGAAAATTTAACGCTTGGCATAAGATAGATAGATAGATAGAGATATATTATTTTTTTTCCATCGTACTCTACAGTCATCAGCAACGTCAAGAAATAATATCTATCTAATGCCAAGCGTCAAATTAAATGAATCTGATTATAAGTTTTATACCTATACTAACGATTTATCTCAATCAATTTATTGGTGAGATTCTTGTGAAAATAATATTTTAATATTATAAAAAACACTACCTACCCGTGGAATAAATGATAGAAAAATGAATAAAGTCTGGAATATTTATTACCAATAATACATCCTATCTGAATTTTAAATACGGTAAATGCATATTAGGTCATAATAATGCGTATTTTATGATAAAGCTCATTGAACTTGAATGATAGTGCAGGTTCATGCTGATTACGGCAGACAGAAGTAATAAAATCAACATGGAACATGTAACCGTGTACTATGCAGGTTTTATGCATTATCGTTAAGATAATTTTGTCTATTTGCCGTATGCTTTTCCCTATGCAGGTCAACGACTTTAACCGGTTTGAATTCACAGATCTTCACCATTGAAAAGCAAGTTATGTTTTATAATGAGTATTATTTTGATTGTAGAATAACTGTGGCGATAAAAGAATCGGGTCGAAAAATTTTGATAATATGCTGACCGTTGGATGTGTGACCGTGTGTTTTTGATGCTGAACTATTAACCTACTTCATGTGTGACGGGTTTTGCTCTTCTCTTTGGATTCCAAAGAGCTTGTTTGGTTTTGAAGCCAAGTGAGGATGGCCAGTGGACAAGACAGGTCGGCAAGATCAACGATTCATAAACAGGCAATTTAATGGTACAACTTTTCTTCGTGATAGCTGGCAAGGAATTTATGCCATACTCAGCAGTGGTTCTTTGCCAGCTGGTTTTTTCATTACCACCTTCAATGTCTCCTTTGTATACCTTTGTATTGATTTGTGCATTTTGGATCATTTTTTCAAAAATTGTCCAATTCTTAAAGATATTTTCCCATAAATGGTCTAATTTTTGAATATGTTGATGAATGTATCAAAACTTTCTTAATTGTGGTTTATCTCAAGCTTTATTAGATGTGCCATTCTCTTGCATTTGTACATTTTCATGCCATTTTTTTCATATTCATAGAATATTTCATAAATTTGAAAAATTACAATTTATGAATCGGTAGTGTAAAAAATGTTTTGGATATTCTATTCATCTACTTCTAGAATAAGATTCAATACAATTTCTGTAGTTTAGTTCGTGCATAATCTGAATCACTCAGATTAAATAAATTAAAATAAATTGAACCAAATGAGCGCTTCTATGCACTGTTGAGCGTTTTTCTATGTACAGTATTCAAAAACCAAGATTACTAGACAGACTGTCTAGTAATCTTGTTCAAAAACTCGTCGATTATCGATTTACATCTCTCTCTGTCTCCCTCTCTTTCTCACTCTCTCTCTCTTTCGATCTATCTATTTATCTCTCCTCCACTTTTCATAGGAGCTTCTTCTTCCTTCTCCTCACATTTATACAGTTTGTTCCTGATTTTTGTCAATTTTCACCCCTTCTTTGGATCTTTCTTCTTTGAATTCTCTTTTGTCTCTGTGTGACTTTGTATCCTTGTCTCTCAGGCGACGTCTTCCTGGTACTTATTCATTCCCATTTTATTATTCTCTTATTTTTTACGTCGACTGTCCAAACATGAATAGCATGGTAATTCACAACGTTTCCACATCGTTCAATATTCAAATTTTAGTTTTTTTTTTCTAAAAAACTCAATTGAAGGACGCTCACTCGATTTGAAGAGACATTCGAACAAGCCTTGTTCAATTCGGTTTTATTGTTGTCTGTTGGTTGTCCATACATTATATTTTCAAACAAGCCTTTTTCGACATGAGACTAAATTATCATCTAAAACAGTGCATTGGTCTCGGAGAAGAAACTTGCGAGGAACAAAGAAAAATAATAAATATTCTGAACCGCGCTACGGAAATAACTTCAACTTGCTCTTCTTGCAGTAGTTTAGTTGGTGTATAATAGCCGAGGCACAGATAGGTCTCGAGTTGGTAATAATAGCATGACTAAACTCACGAAACAAATATGCCAATCTTCGTGCTTTGTAACTAGTCGAATAGTGCCGACAGTTCTCAAAAGTACTAATTAACTACTCTGCAGATTAGATTGCAAACTATAGAATGGGAACAGCGTATCCAACTATCAAAGAACTTTCCTTCAATTCTCATGCATGATCCGTGATATCAACTCTGAATTCTCTCTATTAAAATGGTCATATTACTCAATGTCTTTGATGAAATATATTTTATTACTGTACCGTAGACCTGTAATAAGTGGATTATTATAAAAAATGAAGTATTTTGAACTTTCAAAATATCTTTGGCAATATTTTATGAAGCTCAAAGTTGTTTTGACAAAACATTTTTTTTAATGTTGATCATTTTTCGAAAGTTTATCAAATCTTTTTGCTAGTAGTCTTGTAAAGGTTGTAAGAACAAGTTGTTAGGGTTTGGTTTCTGCTAAAATTCTACTTATGAGTCTGTTAAGATGTCATCATTATTATACATATCAAATACGGTATCATATTGGTATTAGAGGTATCTCTAATTGAGTCCTTGTTCTTCAAAAATATATGCATTTTTCTGTACAAAGAAATGTGATGGAATTTCTAAAAAAGTAAAAGTGGAAAAGGGAAAAAAGAAAGATGGAATTAAAAAAATAAATAGCTCTGTGGATCTGCTGTATGTAATAATTTTACCTTTCACAATATTTTAATTGGAAAAAGCTCTATTATAATACTAAAATTTTAATGAACATTTATATATTTGAAGAAGTAGCGCTTCATGCTTAGATCATTACTATCTTATCAAAAGCTTTCAATTCTTTCTCATTGGAGGAATTAATTAGATTAGGCTAATGATTTTCGTGGATTAAAAATATTATTCTGGGATTAAGGTGGGAACCAATCAACAATAATTGTCAATAGGCAAGACTAGTTGGAAAAGAGAATCTACTTGGGCTGTTGAATCTGTTCTATAGTTTACAGAAATTTCACCAAAACAATCTAGATTACAAGTAATTCCATATTTTTAATGAAAGTCTTTAAACTGGAGAGATTTGCCAGTTAGCTAAGAAATATTTCATTGGAAGGTGTAAACTCATTATTGGATTTAAGGACTGTACTCCAGTCACTTCTGCTTGATTAGTAAAGTGAAAAGTGAATGTTATGTCAAATAAAAAATGTGACCAGCACTCAGTCTCATTTGTCTGATTTCTGGTCTCTGGTTCATTTGGCTCTTATTTCCTGTCACTGCTTTTTTGATATTTTCTATGTACATATTAACAAAAGAACAATGATAATTATGATAAAATTTGTTGATTTACCTTAGTTTTTTCTTTTTGTTACAGCTGAGTGAAGAGGTTTTGAGGAAAAAGTCTGATTACCAGAAACAAATAGAATTCTACAGATTAATGAGGTCAAGATTCGAGGAGCATTATGTCAAATGTAAGTTTCTTATTTCCATTTTATGATTCAAACTACTTTTTGCAACTTGAAAAATCGATAGTGTATTTATAATGAATACAAAGTAAATAATAAAAATGAACCGAAATGATAAAAAGTAATAATAATAAAAAATAACTATCAACATGATTAATGAATTATGATGCTTATTGTAGTTGCCCAAAACTTGGTGTAAGTTTAATATTATTAGTAATAGAGTTTTAATAAATATTATGTTACTCCATGTCCCAAGTCGGGTGATAAGTATTCATCAATTTTATTGTAAAGTTTTTATGAACTTTTGGAGTGGTCCGTTAGCCGAGGGCGATAAGCGCCTGTCTGATAATCCAAAGGCTCCAAGATCGAATACAGAACTATGAATATATTTGTAGTATTTTATAGTATATTTATAGTATTTATTAAGTAATTTCAACTGAATTTGGAGACATTTTAAACAGAATTTGACAAACATTTTGAGGTTCTCGTATGAGTATCTAATGATAGACTATTTATAAATCTATGATACCCCATGTCCCAAGTCGATTGATCAGTTCCACATGGCTTGAATTTCAATTGCACAGGTTTTGGACGTAAACCAAAGCCTTCAACATTGATTGAATGTGGACGCCATCAATGTAATAAGAAGCCGGTAGACCAATCAGAAGAAAAAGATCCGCTGTATGCCACGGGAGCCTGTTGGTCATGCGGTAGGACTTTAAACAAACGCAGTGACCCTGACTTTTTCCTGTATCTGATTGGTGGTCTATGATTCCTGTAATCGCATTTCCCAATTTTTGTTGGCTTTAATTGTTTTCCACCTGATAGCCTACTTTATTCCAGCTTTAATTCGCTGCTGCATTCTAATTTAAATTCTAATTTTTAATTTTATTCAATAAATGCTGCTTCAAGCAGTTGCTATTTATTGTTTTGTTCACCATTGAATAATAATGAATAGCAATTTTTTGTGATAAATTAATGTGATTTCAGCTTTTCTTCCAGCATTATGTTAATATGGCTGTTTTATTTTATTTTTTTTTTATCGTATGGCTTTTATTGGTGGGGAGACCCTTACGGGTAGGTTCCACCCAAGATTACTAGACAACAGGTTAAGCCATCGTTGGTATAAGACGCAAAGTGGAGGGGGAACGCCAGCGTGACGTCACTTGAATCACAAAATCTGGACAGTAACTTGACTTCGTATACCGTTCACTCAACTCTGCTTTGAATAAATCGTCGTTTAACCCTCTTAGAATTGAGTTAGAATTTTCAAATTCACAGTACTTGAAGCGAATGAATCACTGATTCTAATGGTGTAATTAAATATACCGATTTCAAGTATATTCAACTTATATGAGAAGAAAAAGTAAACAGATTTTTACACATCTGAAAACGTGACATGAAAAAGTTAGTAAGCGAGGAATTTTTACATTTCTAAGGTAGACAAGTTTTGTAAGCGGGAAAGTTATAGATAAAAAGATGAATTTAATTTTTCATTTGAACATTTTTTCTCTACGACCAGCCGTTCTCCTGATATTGTCGGCGGAACGTAGGCGAAACAACCAAAAGCAAACCATCGATTTCCCACAATACATGGTCATAATTTACTCAAAGTAGCCTAGTCATATACGGTACTCACAAAGAACGAAGAAGTAAGCATTGATGATTAATCATAATATGAATGATTAAATAATGATTTCTTGATTAATTAATCCACAGTGAATTAAGTCTAATAAATACAATTATTATTAAACTACCGTAATAATAAAATGGTATATTAACTTACAATCGGAAGGCACTTCAATTTTGTGTTGCACAGGAATTATTTCACTCTAATAACTTGTAAAATTATATTTGACTTCTATTTCGATCACTGGTACTCGATTTCGGTAGCACAAAAGATAGTAGCATGATATCTAAACCTACATGAAATAATAATGTGTTCATTATTTACACAACTACATCTGAAAAAAGTCTACATATTTATATTTAAAGCTTTGATGAATTTGAAAACTGAATTTTTTCCTCTTGTTTCTTCGTTCTTCACTTTCCATTCTTTGTTTCTCATTCATGTAATCAAGTCTAATTTAATGTTCTCGTACGTGCAAATTTCTTCATTCTGTCATTCACTTGGGGGAATGTTTTCTTTAGAATTTTTAAATAGCTTTCAATCACCCTACTGTTGTTTGAAACAGTATTCCCATGAATCCTCATGGATATATCATGGATATATCATTCGCTTGATGTATTATTCTCAAAAATTCATCAGTAGGACATGTTAAACTCCCTCAACTCAGAGATTCAATCCAATCACTGTTGAAGTACATAGATTTTTTGAACTGGGCATCAGACACTTAAAAAATAAAAATAAAAATGAAAAAAGTCTCTTTATAAAATAAAAATATCCTGCAACATATTTTAGGGCTTTTTCTTCTTCTTCTCGATAAAACCGATGAATTGCAATCATAAACCGATGAATAGCAATCATAATTTGCACTGAGAACGTGCTGGACTGGGGCATTTGGACTGAAGTTGTGATTCAGCGTACGTCATCGATGCAGTCCCCCCACTCCAACGGCTTGTGGACAGAAATAGCATTAGCGATGGTTGAACCTTTTGTCTAGTAATCTTGGGTTCCACCTATGGCTGTAATATTCATTTTATCATCGAAGCGTAAATGAATTTGAAATTCTCACAAGAAGAAAAAATGATTCCCATTTCATATTTTACAATAATTTTATTACGATTATGTGGTTAAAGGAATATGTATTTATGAATTCAAATTATCAATAAATTAAATTATATCACCATTCAGTCAATAATATGCTACTATTTAGTTTCTTTTGGAATTTTAATATTATGATGAGTTAAATTCTGAACTTATCCAATCATATTATCTGGATTTGGATTTTTTTTGAAAATGATTAATTAATTCTTGAAGAAAACTAGATTTGAAACCCATTTCAGTAAAAATAATTCAATATGATAATATTGTAATTTTATAATACTGTAGTGCGAAGTTATAATTTTTTATGTTTTGGTTGAAATGAATGTGCTCTTAATTTACACCCATTCTAATGTAGGTGAAAATTACCTCCAATGTGAATGAAGATATCTCAATTATCCCTTCTATTACTTATTTAATACTTCCTATATATTAGTCTCTATATGATATTCCCTGTATATAATATTCCCAATATAAACCTCTAACTCTTATGTGTTTTTCCTGGCTATGAATGTTTGTCATAATTGTGAATATTGGCTATAATTTTGTCAGTAAAAGCATGCAACTGATAGTTGACATAAATTAGTGGTTGCATAACTCTGTAGAAAGAAAAATGATGGGTAAATTGAAGTCAATTTCTATCTGAGAAGAGTCATGGATATAATAAACAGTTTGTTTGAATTAGATAAAGAATCAATCATTTCAAGTTCTTATAAATCTAAATTGCTTCTAGGTGGTTTGGAACCCACCTAAAGCTGTAGATCCATTTATTTCTTATCATCATCCTTCCTATTACCCAAGCAAAAGCCAAGAGCTTACGTGAGGATCACCACAGCAAAAAAGTAGCATCTATCTTATATGATACCAATGAGAATTTATTCTTAATAAAAACACAACAATGTATTTTATCAGTCTCTATTATTATTGAATAATAAAATAATTTTTTTAGTTTTGAATTTTTGAATTGAAATAATACTATAATGGTCAATATTACCTACCATATAACACGAGATTCTCCTGAAAGATAGTATCCAAATAGCTCTTGAATCAAATCAATTCATTTGCCATGAAACAAATTAGAATAACAAGATACAAATTTGAATAGAATAGATATTGAATCCTAATTTTTCAAGCATAATATTAATTTCAAGTATGTGATAAGAGTTTGCAATTTTCTTATTAAAATAGTTGATAGTTCTATGGATTGAAAACTCCATAAAACACTAAAATTGCAATATTGAAAAAATGGTGAATAATTCAATCAATTCAACCAGATTGAACAAGAGTGTGATCAAAACTGGCCTTGAAACTATCCTGCATCCAGGCAAACCAATGTATATGTGGCTTGTTGTAGATTATTGTTATTACAGTTAATTTGAACTACCAATTTCCACTTTAATTCAAGCATTTTCAAGCAAAACTACGTGGGAAATCAGCAGTTACTGCTATTGAATGGGGAGCTATTATTATTCAGAACTAAACTTAGCTCTCCAGATACATTTGTCCTGTCAAGGTTGAACTAGTGTCAGTCAGGACTTGATTGCATACTGCATGCTGTTTGTTATGCTCCTACCAGAAAATCGAGTAGGTCTATATTTTCTGGCTTCATTTTAACAAGGGAGGAATTGTTCTGTAATTACTTTAATTATATAATTTCTCATGAAATTAAATATACTAGCTTCCCAAAAGTTATTTGACATGACATAAACCTAATTAAAATGACATTATTCACATATTATTTGTCAATTTTGATTAATTTTTTTGTAATTGGATTATTTTCTCTATGTAGAATTCAAAATTTATCGGCTCAGATTCGGAAATTTTTATCATAGAGAAGCAATTCTCTGTAGTAAGTCTGTTCTCTGTGTTTTTGTATTATGATTCTAAAAATATAAGTGATTATCTATTATTTCTTATCCACCTCCTAACTTTCACAAAATTACTTGACTGACATAATTGAAATATTGATGGATAATCAATGTTTTACTAATTAATTTATATCTGCTAATATTTGAGTTAATTGGATAAAATGGCTTGTAGGTGACCTGCTTTTAGAAAGCTTTTTTGGGCTATTCATGTTGTTGTTTAATTTCCACTCACTTTCCCGGAACTTTACATTAATTTTTTCCAAGTTTTACTTAATGCAGAGTAGTTCATTCTCTTCATCTAAAAATTTAATCAATTTTCATGATTTTTCTATTAAAAATAGACTTTCGGCTAGACTCTGAAACAAGTAAACTGCTCAAATCGTAAAATGGATTATCCTGAATTGAAGATTTTTAAATTTTCAAGAATAAGAAATAGATCACAATTCAAACATATTATGTTATAATTCTAATACAGGGACTATGACGCGTTACTTTTTCCTTGTATGAACTTTTAACAGTTACTGTTTCCTTGTAACTAATTGATTATTTACAACTAATTATTTAGGCTACTTCTCAAGAATTTCAGTCGAATGGATATTCCTCATAGTTGAGGAATAACATACAGTACTGTACTTATTTTCTCAAAAATGTCATACTTATTGTTTATTGCATGGAAATATGGCCATTTCAATCCAAATAAATTATCTTTTTTCATGAGAAATAAGACGGCCTTAGCCCTTATACATTTCTACTAGCAAGTAGCAATGTATAAAATAATATATGTTTATAATATATAATTATTCAGAAGTGTTTAATACTGTATATATATTCTCTTATCTGTGTTCTGGCCCATGTCATCATTGACATGTACTTTTTGTAGTAGAGATTTTATTTCATTTTTGAACAAATTGAGTCTTCTCTGTAACACGTTTTCTAATTATTAGTCTTATTGAGAATAATTATAATTTTAAATTTAATTTTGTTTTCTAGCTGGAAGAGGAGGAAGGAAGCTGGATGACGTGAGGGATAAATACCAAAGAGCATGTCGAAAGTTGCATCTGGTGCACAACGAATATGTACTGCTTTTAGCCGAAGCCGAAGTTTATGAAACCGAATTTAGAACTGTTTTATTGCCTAGTCTACTTCAACAACATCAAACTATCCTGGAGGGGTTCGTTGTATCGTGGTAAGTAACCTGCTTGCCAAGAACTTTTAAAAACTAGGTCTACTCGAAACAATTAGATTAGCTGTTGATGTATAAAGTTAGTTTACTTGTTTTTTTTTTAGTATTTTAGTTGCATTATTAAGTTGTTACTACTGATAGCAGTAGAACTAATTGTTGCATACATAATGTCTCCAAAGGGAAAGGTTCAAGGGTATTATGTTAATGATTTGATTATGTGAGACCTTCAAAGGTTTGTTTGAAATTGAAACTTTGAAAATATTTAGCCTTAGTAGTCAGCTAAAATTTAATTTGAATTGAATAAGGAGAGAAAAAATATTCTCAAGAAAAGTCCTGTATAGTCCAGATAATTCGTTCACTTGTATGTTGGTGTTTATCGTTTTGAATAATTTATTGTATCTTTATTGAAATTTTAGTAAATTTGTAACTGATTCTGATTAAACAATATGCATGTAGGTGATAGGAAGACAGATTTAACAAATTGTTAATGCCTGAAAATGATAAATATGAAGATGATGGAAAAAACTCCTATTACTCTCTCGACTGTATTAGATATTGTGCAAAAGTTCCATTACATAATAATATTATTGTAAATAATGCTCTTAAAAAAAGTTCATGGACGTTATCTGGTCATTGTATTGAAATTTGAATATCACTACTTGGAAAATCGTATATTACCAAATATCTTCTAACATTCCCTCTTTTGCCACTAAAATTCTTGTAATACTTCAATAATGTGTTAGTTGAAGTAGACTGTATTATTTATTATTGTAGGGATTTAAAATTAATTATTTTATGAAATATTGCAAGAATTTTTTGTAAAAGTAGTGGAAAATCTACAAATTTTGGCTTAGTTGAAATTCTAATTTTGGGATTTTAATTTTGTTTACATAGGAATTGTGAATTCTATTTCTATGTTTTTTAATATTGTTTTTAGGAGAAGTATAATGCGAGAGATGGCCAGGTTATGGAATTACGCTTCAAGGCAATTCAGCGAAGTCAATACGCAGATGGAAGCCAATCTTGAAATAATCAAACCTGGTGAAGAATACAGTGACTTCACTGAGAAACATAAGTGAGTATTCTTTTTCGTAAAATAATCTTCAGAAAAAATGTAGGCTAATCTATTCAAATTTGTATTTATAAATTCAACATTCAATTGATCAATCTTTTTTTTTAATGAATTGAGAAAAAAATGGAATTGACAAATTTATTGCTGTTTATTATATTTTGTGAATCATTAAATGTCATTCATGTTCTATTCCAAATTCTAATGATCTTTAATCATTTCCATTCTATTGAGTGTAGTATTCTCATAATACTATATGGTGATATGCATAATATAACATGTTTCATCATGTAGAAATCTTAATAATATTGGAGCATGATAGGTTTTAATCAATGTTTTGCTTGATTCAATGCAATAATCTTCGTTCTTCTGGGGTTACCAGAACGAAGGTGAAATCAAATAAATGTTAATATTTCAAAATAACAGTATGTCAGGATTATTATGTTTTGCTTGATTTAATGCAATAAATTTCATTCTTCTGGGGATAGCAGAACGAAGGTGAAATGAAATAAAATGTTAATATTTCAAAATAACAGTTCGTATCAATCTTATGTGTTTTTATATTAATTATAATGTTTTTAGGTGAAACGTTTTGTTTCATACAACACCCTTATTATGTTATTTGTGTTTTTATGATATTCTTTTTTATTTTAGTAAGAAACGTTTTGTTTCAGAACACACCCCACAGAACCAATACGATTATCGTTTGATAAGAATCTAGTGGAGGACTCCAGCGGCAAATTGTTGGCAAACCAGTTGACCGTTGACAATTTGACCGTTGAATGGGTGAGGGCGAAAATGTTCGATCTGGAGATCAGGCTCAAGGAAACACAGGAGAAGCAGGCTACCTGCCATCTTCAGGAAAATAGGTAATATTTTGAGAATAATTTATTTTTGGTTCCTATCTCGTCAGAACCTATCACTTGCATCATGATGCTCCACATCTTCTGAACATTAGGAACTCTTCATACCATTGACTTAATTTATAGGAACGAGGTGATTTTTGCGATGCGCGGGTGAAGAGGGGTCGAAATAGGAGAGGTTTCTCTCTCGGACGCTATTTTCCAACCGATAATCGTGGGTATGGTACGAAATTGTTCAGAAAGATCTGAAGAATGGTTTGTGATTCTTCAACTCTATAATTTCTTATATGACTATATCAAATTTATAAACTTTTTAGGCATTTGCTGCCTAATAGGGTTGAATAGCAAAATTTTCCTGGCAGCAAGGATTATTATCTCACCGAATATTGGAGTCAACTTTGAGATTCATTTATTCATGTGTAATTTATCTTCACATACCCTGGTTAACCCCAAAATAGAACTTGATAAAACTGATAAACTTGATAAATTCTTCAGATTTTTCTAAACAATCAGATAAGCGCCGGTCTGATAATTCAAAGGTTCCAAGATCGAATACAGTTGAGGGAACGGATTTTGACAAAAATCCGTCTTTCGGAGGAGTTATATAATTCGAAAACAGTCGTCATCTCATCATCACCCCTCTCATTACCCACGCACAAGCCTAGAACTCATGTGGGCATTACCCTCAGAAAAAATACTATGATTATCGGTTGAAAATAGCGTCCGAAAGAGAAAACTCGTTTTGACCTCTTTTCATCTGCACATCACGTTGTTCGTATATATGAATTCAGTAAATGGTATTAAGGCCTCTTAAGTGTCTTGTTTAGTTCTAATGAAACCAGAAGAAATATACCAATAAAAGATTAGCTATTAGATGTATTAAATGTAAGCTTCAAAAATATATATGAGTTTATAGTTTAAATGTGAGGCTACAGGAATCTGCTGAAGCATTTCGCTTGTTGAAGACCATACCAAGATAATCATTTCATGTTAATTCATAACAGTCTATGACCATGCGATCTCACACACTTCCTACGTCCGTAATTGCACTTTTTAAATAGAAAAGTGAATCTGGTCTTATTCTATTTAAATGAATAATAAAGACATCAATTTTGGGTTGCATCAAGCAAGATAAATTTTGATCCAAGATCAATACAATGCTAATTTAATAGTATCAGCAGATTCAAAATAGTTGACCCCGGTTGGTGCAATCCAACATAGAGTATTTTTTATTTCAGTGTTGGAGAGTCCATTATTCAAGTGTTTGGGAAAATTGATGCTCTTTCTACTTTAAACATTGACTATATACTAATACTGTACCTACAATTTTCACTGATTCAGATTTCATGGTTTTCTTATAAAAAATTGATTCCAATGTTATTAATCAAGGAATTAGGTTTCTAATAAATTAGTATGTTTTCAGTGAGTTGGTGACAAACGAATTGCGGGCAGAAAGTAAACGAATTCTGAGGCAATTGGATGTAATTAAGAAAGCGTTGAACGATCTCGGGTGTGAGGAGTTACCAGTTGGCTGCGATCTGCCATCAATAGAAAATTCATTCGATCAAAATCAAGAAAACCTTGTAAGTTTTTAAAATCTGGTTTTATATACATTATTTAGGTTTATTAAGGTTTTAAATACATTCACAAATTAATAGCAAAAATTAATATAGTTCTAATGTCTTCAAGGTTCCAGTTAAACTCAAGGGTTTCTTAGCAAGATTAGAGCTCCCAAAACTACCGTACCAAAGAAATGTCTTCCATGTAAAGAAAAGAGAGTAGCTTAAACATGAATTGAAAAATTTAAAATAATAATAAGGTGATGAAGAGTTATTACTTTTCACATCAGAAAAGCAAAAGAATATATTTGAATATCAAAATTGAAAGTTATTCATTTAAAAGGCAAAAATTAGTTTAGTTCTCATGTCTTCAAGGATCGAGTTTGAACTCAAATGCTTCTTAGCATGTGCTCCCAAAACTACGACACCAAAAAATTTCTTTCATTTGCAGAAAATAGAGTAGATGAAAAGATGATATGGTGATGAAGAGAGATGGCGAAAAAATAATATGGTGATGAAGAGTTATTGGTTTTCACATCAACAATTAAAGGAATATCATTGAGTATTACTATGAATATATTGAATATAAATATATAACTAGGGTATAGGAAGCAGTATATAGCATCCTAAAAGCGTTTTTACCAGGGATGTATTCCATCCATCGATTGCCTCAATGATAAAAATAATATAATGAATGAATAAAAAATAATAAATAACCCTTTTATTGAAGTTTAAGTATCAACAGAATAAAAGAGTCATTTTTAATAGATTCAATTAATTCCTTAGTTTGAGCTCTGTTTATTCTTGCATGTAGAGAACGAATTGGTATCAAATAGACATGAACTAAGAAAAAACTTTATAAAATATGAGGGTTTCATAGATGATTTCAACTGAATTTTAAATGTTTTTAAAAAAGACAATACATTTTTCACGACGACTACACGTGTAGAGTTTAAGCTGAAGAATGCGAGCCTGCCGAATCCATTAACATTTCTGTCTTATGGGTGTAGACTTGACTGTTAATGTTAACACTCTTATATTTAATGGCTTCATCACGATCTTTAGTTGTTTCCATAACTTTCAGTGTATTTTCAAACTAAAAATAAATATGATTCTATTTTTAACCTTGTTAAAAACGTAGTAGAAAAAGGTGATGTTGCAGACTTATTGAAGTTTAGTGCGTTGCTTGAGTGAGTCGAAGTCGGTAGTGGTTCCCAATAATGTCTGATCACTTGAAGCAGGCTGTTTTCTTGTACCGCTCAAAGAGTGATTTGCTATGGTTGTTGAAGAAATTCGAGAAAATTCAGGTAGAAGTGCCATAATAAATGTTAATCGTTTTAGTAATACTCACGATCTAAATTATTTTAGATGCATTACCACTGTAAACGTTCTTTTATTTTTGGTGACCTCTTGTTAATATGGTTATCGGAATTTCAAATTAACATTTAATAATTTATCAAATAAATTTTTTTTAAGAAGATTTGTCGTAAACTGTAGACGTGATGTGTTACAGAAAAATGCATGTTTTTGCTTAAAATTACATTGTGAGCTCTTCCAGAGACATGCATAAACCAATATATTTTCGAGTTGAGGAGTTTGTACCTTTGATTGTACTATTGTTGAATTTCTTCAATTGATATTTCTATTATCTTATTGTATTATGTATGTTTTGGAAATGATAAATTTGATTCTATTTTCGCAGACGAGCGACATCCTGCCGCCAAAACGTCCTTCGCTGCCTTCTCAATCGCTGCACGTGTCAGCCAGCCTGGTGGACATGCTGCGCAAGCCGTTCCGCAGGAAATCGGTGCCCAACTCGCCCCTGCTTCGCTCCGGCGCCCTCGCCGACCCCAGCTCAGGCGTAGGTGCTCTCAACGATGACGTCACCATTGTCTCCATCGAACCGCCCTCGCCCCCCCTGCCCCCCCAGCCATCACCTAACAACGACTCACAAACCCTCATTAACAACGCTATTAACGTGCATTCCATGAATGTGGTAAGCTAACCGTTTTGTGTTGATGCCACTAATCTATTAATATTTATCATCTCCTTGATGGTACAAAATATTAGAAGAAAATGTGATACAGTATCCTTTAATGAAGGCCTTTCATAGAGAAAGCCTTACATGTGAATGTGAATGAGGATTGAAAATTTTATACAGTTTTTTTAAATACAATATGTTCTAATAGATGAAAATTTAGGCTACATTAATTTAAATTAGCATCAATCAATTAAATAAATTATTTCATTAATGATACAAAATATATTAGTTAGGAGAAAAGAGTTACACAGTATAAATCCTTTGATAGAGAAAGCCTTTTGGCATAGACATGATTAGATGTGAATGAGGCTTGAAAATTTACTCAATTATAAATTTGAATTTGAATATTGAATTTTATTCAATTATAACTTCAGATTTAATAAGATTCAATTTTGAAGAAGATTTTATTTTCAACCCACTCATTAATCAATTTGAACTTTTATTTATTTATTTTATTAGAAGTTGGATTTCTGGGTAATATTATATTAATTTTGATATTTCATTGGTGTTCGAATTGCCTGGTGCTAGCGGTAAGTGTAGAGAATTTAATGATAAACTGATTTGTTGTAGACTGACGAGTGTGGTGAAGAAGATTTAGACAGCTGTTGTGGTATCAAAATAGTGTTTTGATCAATAGAGTTTTGTATCTTTTTAAAAAATCAAATTTTTGCCTTTATTTAACCAAAATTACCTCTCAGTAAAATGTTTGATTATATAAAAAGCAAAGTGTGTGCTTTATGATGTAGGATGTCTTTAAAATCGGATAACTCGAAAAAATTAGTAATAGTTGAGTTATTAACTTTGTGTTGTACTTTCCTTTGCTATGTTGGATTTGAAGTGAACATTTTTTCTTTTTAACTGCATGGTTTGAGTTTGTCAAAGTACTTTATACCGTGAATGATCTTGTAATTTATTTTTCTCGTATTATCTATTGTGTGGTTGTAAAGCTTTTAAAAGAATCAACTATAAACTATACTACAACGTTTTTCAGAGTGGAGTTTTTGACACTACCACATTCTATTTTAGTCTGCTAATAAGTTGAATCATCATTCTATTTTACCTCGAATCATTTCAATTACTACTCAGCCGGAGCCAGTGAAACTCTTGATTAAAATAATAATTCTTTTGAGATTTATCAGAATTATCAATTATATAATACTTATTCAACTAGCGTTGACATTCACATTCTCTTTAGTCAAGCGTAATTCAGAAAGTAACTATTGCTATTATTTGCACGGCATAATGTGCCGTAGAGCTATTAGGATAATCTATACTCTTAGTTCTATATCAGAACCATATTAAAATATTGTCTTATTTATTCTATTATACTGAAAATGATGGTTGGTTAAACTAAATTTTCATCTCACCAATATTAGTATCCAACAATAATTTCTCAATTCAATAACAATTTATTTACATTTAATGTTGGCTGTTTGCACAGATTGGTTCATCAACCCGATCTCTGGTGGATGAAGAATGGTTCCATGGTGTACTGCCGCGTGAAGAAGTGGTGAGGCTGCTGACCAAAGAAGGCGATTTCTTGGTGAGAGAGACCACAAGGAATGATGAAAACCAAACTGTGCTATCTGTATGTTGGGGTGGCCATAAACATTTTATCGTACAGACTACTGCAGAGGTAAGGACTAAGTTGTCTTCATATTTGCTAGGTCTGAAATCTATGGGCTGATTGCACAAGAACCCAATTGAATAAGTCATAAGATGAACACAAACTGTCATAAGATGACGTCATTTTACGGTACTAGATAGGGATCTCGTGCATAAGTTCCGTTAGATGATTTCATTTTAAACTCACTTTGCTTCTCGTGCATCTAGCCTTATTAGAAATTAAACCAGTATAACAGTTGAACAGTTGAAGCATGTCTACATTTAAAAAACTTATTTGTAAATTCTCGAGAGATTTTGTTGAACTTCGTTATAAGTAATGTAATGGAATTGACTTTTCCAAACTGTGATATTTTTCTCTAATTGTAAATCTGTGGGAGTACTTGAAGTATTACTGGTCAGCTCTCAAATAAATTATCTTCAGGTGTAGGACAGTGAAAGAATTGATATAGAATTTGAGTTAATTGTATAATAGAATAGGAATTTAGATAACAGAATATGAATTTGGGTAATAGAATAGGAATTTGGATAATAGAATAGGAATTTGGTTAATAGAATAGGAATTTTGATAGTAGAATTGGAATTTGGATAACAGAATAGGAAAGCATTTATGTAACTTACATAAAAATATTTTCTTAACAAAAAGATATCAATTTTAATACCTTCCTAATTACAGGGCCAATTCAAAATAAGTCTCGCTTTTGATAGATACCAAGCTATTTAAAAACAAATATTTCTGTGAAATGTGTAACCTACATAAAAATATTCTCTCAACAAAAATATATCAATTTTGTTACCTTTCTAATTACAGGGCCAATTCAGGTTCGAAGGCCCCGCCTTTCCCACCATTCAGGAGCTGATAATGTACCAATTCCAAAGCAACCTGGCGGTAACCAGCCGCTCGGGAGCCGTACTGCGAACACCGATTCCCCGCGAACGATGGGAGCTGAACAATGATGACGTCATCCTGTTGGAGAAGATAGGCAGAGGCAATTTCGGTGACGTGTACAAGGCGAGACTGCGCACTTCGAACGACGAAGAGGTGGCTGTGAAAACGTGTCGCATGACCGTACCCGACGAGCATAAACGCAAGTTCCTGCAGGAAGGCAGAATCCTCAAACAGTACGATCATCCCAACATTGTGAAGCTGATCGGCATCTGTGTACAGAAGCAGCCGATCATGATCGTTATGGAGCTGGTTGTTGGTGAGTCTTTCTTCAAAATCCTTCTCACAAAATTGAAATTACTAGAATTAATACCTCTTGTTTTCACTTGGCCTAATGGCTGGTTTCCACGATTCTAGTAGACTTTCTGGTTAATTCTACTGATGTCAGTCAGATTTTTAAGCTACAAAAATGGGCTATACGGGTCATGGTAGGAGAGTCAATTCGCACTAGTTGCAGATCCTATTTCAAGCAATTGAAAATTCTCCCTCTCCCTAGTATATTTATACTTGAAGCTATTAAAAAAATGAATCAACGTTCAAAAATGGTTTTATGATACATTCCTATGAGACAAGACATAGACATGTACTCAGGGATGAAACACATAGAACAGCTTTATACGCCAAAGGAGTAACAAGCGTAGGTATTCATCTTTTCAATGCATTGCCTATGCAATTAACTGGTCAAACACTTGAGAAAATGAGAGCTGAGTTAAGGACAGAATTGGAAGGACAATGTTTTTATTCAACCCATGAGTTTTTCAGTTTCTTCAATTCACGGCGGTAATTATTTCTTGAGAGTGTTGAATGCATATTTTGCAACCTAATTTATAACACGTATAATTTATGTTACATATAATATAACGGTTTGACAAATCCATATACCCCTTTGAGAGGAGGTCAGCGGATGCTAAATTATCTTTCTATCTATCTAACTGGTTTATAGGTAAGTAGATAGGCTTCTGGTAACCTGCCTCCAGTAAGTAGAACGTCTACTAGAAACGTGAAACCCAGGTTTAAGGTTGATTTCTGTTGGTGAATTCTGTGATCAAGTTGCCTGACGTTAGACTTGTCCCTCAATAATAATATTCTTACTGAGATCTAAAATGATGCTTTTGAAATATTGGTTGACTTTTTAGAATATATTTGAAGTTTCATATTAAAGTTTATAAATTTCAAAAATAATACTAAATTACAGATAAAGTCCATCAACTACTACTTTTAGGCGTGTACATCAATTATGATGACTTGTGTAGAGTTATCAAACTTATCATCTACAAAATAGTCAAGTCTCCATTATTGATTGATTAATTTTGTTTGCAAAGGTGGCTCACTGTTGACGTTTTTGAGGAACAACGCCTCGTCACTGACTCAGAAACAAATGCTTTTGATGTGCAAAGATGCGGCAGCCGGCATGCAGTATCTCGAAAGTAAAAATTGCATTCACAGAGACCTCGCTGCTCGCAATTGTCTTGTTGGTGAGTTGAAAATTCAAAATTAAATTGAACATTGAGTTGAAAATTGAAATTTTTGTTTAGTAGTGAAGATGATATATTGTGTTAGTTATTCATATAGAATAGAAATACTCAAATTCGTTACAACCAAAAATTTATTAGAATATCGAGATGCCGGTTTCGGTTGTTACACCACTCTACCATCAATCTTTGGTAGACTCTAGTTGTGACACTTAGGGGCGGTTTATGAGCTCGGGTTTATCTCTATTTCGAAGCTGAAAACGGATTTTGCGCTGAGTGTTGAAAATTGGGTTTATAAGCTCGGGATTAGCAAGTCCCAGGCGTGAAAGAGCAAAATGATCGCAGGGTTTGTTGGTTGTCGTTTAAATTCTCAATATTGTTATTTCAATTTTTTTTGTGATGTATTTTCTTTTCTTATTGTTTGGATATTCTCTGAATTATTCTCTGTTTCCTCCCATCTTGGTTTTCAATTAATTTTGTTTTTCTTCCGTTTTTGCTGCTGTTCTCATCGTTTCCGCTATCGTTTTCAACATAACCTATACCAACGTAACCAAGCTTTCTATCTCCGAACAGTGTACTCTATACTGTGTACTGTTCTACAGTACACTGATTTCCAATGGCTGAGTCTCAAACATTAGTCGCAAAATATCATAGAGATGCTTCCCATCTTATTTAAATAGAGTTACTTTTAGTCCCTAGGGAATAAAGTGACCACTTTGACCACCACTAGTGACCACTTTATTCCCTAGGGAGAAAAAGTGATACTTTAGTATTCGATTCCAGGGAGTAAAGTGCGACTTTAGATAGTAGGTGGAGGAAAATTGTATTTTTCAACGTTCTTGAAATTGTTTGATTTCAGCGGCAGATAACAGTGTGAAAATATCAGACTTTGGCATGTCCAGGGAAGAAGAAGAGTACATAGTTTCTGATGGAATGAAGCAAATACCTATAAAATGGACCGCACCAGAGGCTCTCAACTATGGTAATTATATTTTGTTAATTAAAACTTCTAATCATTTTATATTTCTGTTGTTTGTGAGTATTATTTATAAAAAATATGTGTTCAATTTTAAACTAGCATTAGAAGTGTAATGTACTCTTATTGTTGGCTATGTTTCCTATTTTGGCTACTCAACACTCACATACATTAAGTCCATGTTCTATCAAGGGATAATTGGTTTTGTTGGCGAAGTGGAATAACCCTACTCGGGTCTCCTCACTATTAAAAGCCATACGCTAAATAAATCAGTCCATTACAAGTATTTTTGAAATTATTATTAACATTTTCAGTACAAACAAAAGGGAAAACAATGGAATACATCGTACTTCATTAAACAGAGAATTTAAAGAAATCACGAGATTAGAAGAGACGATTATTGAGGAAAATAAATCTAAGGAAAAGAGAAACGGAAAAAAGGTGAAAAGTTGATTTAGAATTGACTCGCACAGTCGAAATAGATTTCAGGCACAAATTACACTTTTTTAGTCCAAACTATTGTACTTTGAAAAGATCTCTTCCTGATTTTAATGATTGTTTTTCTGTTGACAGGTAAATACACGTCGTTGTGTGATGTTTGGAGCTACGGTGTTCTAGCCTGGGAAGTATTCGCTAAAGGAGGAACTCCTTATCCTGGGCTGACCAATTCCAAAGCGAGAGAAAAAATCGATTCAGGTACGGCTTTTGTTCGCTATTGCTACCCAACAAGTGGGCAAAATATATTCCATAATGTTCATAATAAAATATTTTCATTTATTATAGCTTCCAAAGATTACAAATTTTTTGTGTAAAAATTTCGAAATTTTTGAAAGAAAACGATTTTAATTTATTCCTAAAATTAGTAGACTAGAAGATTGATTACTATGTAATGCCTTTGAATCGTTACTGGCTCTGAATGTTTTTGAGTGAATGTTTTTTGAAATATTTCTAATGAAACTGTGTGAAAATTTTACACTTCATGAACACAATCTTGAAATCAAATTGTTGACAACTTTTCGATTTCTAGCCGACTTATTCATAAGAATTTTAGGCATATTGATAAATTATAATCTATGAGAATGAATGTCATTCTTAATACTATTCATGTAATTTAACGCTTGGCATTAGATTGATAGAGAGATATAGAGATAGAGAGAATGGGAAGCGGGTTGGTCCCAGTGGCAGAGGCTAGGCTAATCGGTGAGATTAGATAAGAGACATTGCCTACCACTCCCGTTGTATCGGTGACCGGCTCCTCTTAATAGGTACAAAAATTTATGAGCTTCAAAATCGCTTCCCGGTGGTTCGGAACCCACCTAAAGCTGTAGGTCCATTCATATCTCATCATCATCCTTCCCATTACCCACGCACAAGCTTAGAGCCTATATGGGCATCATCACTAGCAAAACAAAAAAAAATATTATTTCTTTGCCATCGTGTACTCGACGGTCATCAGCAACTTCAAGAAATGATAATCTCTCTATCTATCTACCTAATGCCAAGCGTCGAATTAAATGAATGTCACTGTAACTATTCAATCTATACAAGAATCCAAGTATATCTATATATACCTGTATATGATTTTTGAAGATGGCCGATTTACTCTAATGCGCTCTACAAAGAAAATGCATAGGGAACATAGATTAGTAAATCTCCTCTATTGAATATGAATACTTCCTTCCTTCATGCATGTAATAATGATGATAATATTTTAATGTATGTGTGTTTGATGACAGGTTACAGAATGCCGGCACCAGAGGGCACACCGGATGAAATGTACCGGCTAATGCTGCGTTGCTGGGAATACAAGGCCGAAAATCGGCCTCACTTCGAACAAATCTATTCTGTTGTTGAGAATTTATGTTCCTCTGTTAGGTAATGTCTATTGAATGTGAAATTCTAGTAAAAAGTATATTCTGACGATGTATTTACGGTAAACTATCTCCACACCAATGAATGTATTGCTTGTTAATAACTATTACTATTAATATTTGTAAAATATACATTGTATTTATTCAACTATACTATAAAAATCTATTTTTAATATATTATTGTATAAATTAAATTTGAACTTGATGAAAATTGTGCATTCCCTTCAATTGTTCCTTTCAAATTATTCCCATTCAAAGTGTTATAGAAGGATTAATTTAACTTGTCAGAAAACAGCTGTTTCGACAATCGATATCAAAATACTCAACCTATAAATGCTGAATCTCTCAGATTATTGAAAAGGTCTTTTAAAAAGTTATTCTTTGAAAGGTCTCCTTTAAAAAGGTCTTTTGAAGACTTTAAAGGTCTTTAAGACTTTTAAGCCTTTTGATTATTGTGTAGAAGTCACTGTTTAATTATTACCGAAACAACTGATTAATTAAACAGTTGAATAATGCGATCGCTGAAACAAGTAATAAATGCATTTGAATAACATTTGAATGTTTCGCGGCAAACCGAGCAGCTGGAAATTAGTCAGCCGCTAGACGACCCGCGAAACACGATAGAGTTCAGTGTATCACTGTCGAGAACTTCAAAAGTTTGAATTTACCGCCATAAACGAAGATTCTGTCATCTGGAACTGAAATAAACAATGTCAGCTGATTGAAAATGTCATTGGTTGATAAATCTGATAGGCGTACATTTGAATTTTTGGCGGCAATTCGGTGCAACACATGGAGGTAAGAATACATTTCTTTCCTCCTTGGTGAAACGAAAGAGTCCAGTGTATCTCTTCGTCGCTCCTGGTTGCCTGGTAGAATTTTCGTGTACAGAACTATTAGCGCTGGAAGCAACTTTTATTTTTTAGACAGATTTGCTCGAGACCAAGGATTAAAAATCGAAGTTAAAGTCGATAATCGAAAATTTGGCAGGAATTTTATCCATTCGTGTATTGTTGGTTGCCTATCCTTGATGAAATGAAGGCGCTCACATCTAATACACGTGGCGGGCTGTTTGAATATTACCAAACTGCAACCGACTGGAAAAACTCAACTGATTTATATTATATTTATCCAATTCTGTTGGTTTTGTCAATTTATACATTTTCAGTCTAAATATCACCATTGAGAGGACTGGAATGATTAAAAATCATTAGCAAATCAACCGAATTAGATAATTTTCTATAAAAATTTAAATTTATTTATTGAGAAATTCCAAACTCTGCAGCAGGAGCTGTATTCTGCCAACAATTAATTCATATTCGTCAAGGTTGAATGAATGAACGTTTTCTCTTGTGAATATTTTTATTTCAAATAGACAAATAAATTCATGGGTATGGGTACAAGTACATAATAAAATATCACTTAATACACTCATAGAAAGCATTACAGTAAGAAATGAGAAACAATTGATTACACAACACAAGAAAAACGGAAGACACAAATAAATTATTATTAATTTGACCACCAATTTCCTACACGATTTCTTTTCAATTCAAATCACTTTATTGCCAAAAAAGGAAAACAAAGAATTCACTCCTACATGTGCAAAATAAAGATGAAATTGACATATTATATTGCTTGTATACAATATATACAAGCAGGAATAATTTAATTTGGCGAAAAACAATTGTTTTGGCAATCAGTAAACAGTTTCATGCAGATTTGACACAATAATTCAAATGCTTAAGAGTCTAAATAACCCTTGAAGTCTTTAAAAGACCTTTTTAAAGAAGGCTTTTCAAAGAATACCTTTTCAATAATCTGCGAGATTCAGCATTTTGTGAGTTGAGTATTGTGATGCTGATCACTGAAACAGCTGTTTTTCGCCAAATTAAATTAGTCCTGCTATGGATTACATTATTCCCTACTAGGCTACAATAGATTTCAATCTAGAGGAAATAATTAATTTCAATTTTTATATTTACAATACGTGCTAATAATTACGTGCCAAGATAACAGCATCCAGTATGGCTTCTTCCTTATGAACAAGACCTTTCTCTAACCTTAAAAAATTAATTGTAAAAACGTTTCAAATTTAAATCCACTGGATAACAACGAAACTACATTAATGAAGAATACAGTTCGTCAGGAATAGCTAGATATTCCTGTAATGTAAAGTTACACCTCATTCTACTACTTTAAAACAAATTAATTATAAGTCAGGTTCTAGTTAGGCTAATACTGTCATGTTACTAGTTCTGTTGTGATTTCACTTTTCCTGCCCCCTTTTTATCATCGAATTTCCACTGGAGGCAGTCGATTGCATGCCATTGGCAAAGTGTAAACGTGCCATTAATCTCATGATAAATTAATATAATACAAGTCTAACGAGATGATGATCCAAGGAAACATCCATCAACAGCAAAATAAGTCCTATTTTGCGGAAAAATTCCACTTTTAAGACACGTCATCTCGTCGAAAATGTACCTTAAAGCAATATTATAAACATTTTTTCAAAAGCCTCATTCGACTAGCCCATCGATCATATATATAATAATATCATAATTATACTATCATCATTTAACAAAATCTATTCACAACGTAGCGAGTTCTTACTTACATTTGAGAAGTATTTACAAATATATTTTTATACAGTGAATTTGAAACTATACATTCTAATATCACAATAAAGAAGGCTCAAGAGTTGCATAAACTCTTAGAAAGTGCATGATTCTAAGTGGATACTTTCTAATAAGCACCAGTGACTAGTAAATTAATTGAATGGGGAAAACATCATATTGTACTCTAACGTGCAATAAACCATGGATCGACATTAATTTTTAAATATTACCTCTATGAAAATATTGTTGAGATTGTTCTATATTTCTATGACTATAGACCATGAAAACGGCCGTAGTCTTTGTAGCTATGCAGAAAAAAACTCGAGATGGAAAAAATCCACTCACAATTTCAAAAATTAAACTGTAAATTTCTGTTTAATATTCAACCAAAAAATTTTTATTAGATTTTTGTGCAGTGAATGACATTGTAGCGAAATTATAAGGAATAATTTGATGGCTACAATAGATTGATAAAAGGTGATTGGAGGCATGATTTTGTCTCCAAATTTCATATCATGATGACGCTCTACATTTATTTCAATAGGTTAGGGATAATTGATTGTACGTTCTACGATTAAAAATGTATATCACCTAAACCTATTTTTAGAATGCAATTTTTACAATTTGTTTTTTACATTGAGTCAAAGGCAGAACACATGAATTACAGATCCAATCTATGTACTTTTGAACTCAATTTGTAAATAAGCATTCTAATGTTCGATATACTGCAAATTTTCTACAGAAATCAACTACAGTAATACGTTTTTATCTTCTAGAATTGAATAAGAAACTGCTATATTCATGGCAAAAATTCTATAACATTTTATAACAAATACAACGCAGAATACGGCAAAGGAAAGGTCCATTTTAGAAAAACATTTCCTAAAAATTACTAGGAAAACGAACCGTTTTAGTTTATGGCTGGTGATAGTTTAGCTGTCTTATTCGTTGACAGAGATGATTTTGAAGATGAAACTCAATAGATTTCAGTTGAAGTTGAAGACATCTTCGGTAGAATGTTTCGAATTCAAAGCAAACTACTTGGAAACAGAACGAACATCTGATGGACTTCCAATCCAGCAAATTACAGACGGCTTCAGTAACTTCACTTCAGACCCATGGACACTGTAGCCTGAAAAAGGAATAAAAAACGATTAGTTATAATAATTTATTGAACGAAATTCCTAATTAGAATAATTCATAATAAATTATTATGATTTAAAAAGCAATTGAATAGTTGCAATATCCCATCTCCTTCTATCTATTAGTTATTGTTATTTAATTGTTATTGGTTTAATTAGTTATTAATTGTTTAACTTAATTTGTTTAATTAGTTATTGTTTGCGGTCTTTAAAATTCAAGTAAAGAAAATGTTTACGAAGAATATGTTAGAAACATACATAAGTTTCTTACATATTGAAGGAAAATTCCCACATATCAGTTCAATCTCCGTTCGTTTCAGTTCAACTCGCTCTGCGCATGAATTAAGGCGCCCTGAGCTTTGTGATTGGACCATCGGCATTGCTGCATGCACAAAACGAGCTGAACAAAGAAGACGCTGATGCTGAACTGATATGCAGGAATAGTCCCTTATTCATTCAAGAAAGTTCAATCAACTCATAGAATGAAAACACAGACACTAAGTCCAAAAAGTCTAATTTTCTTAATTTTTTGGTAATAATTTCGAATGAAGGTTATGTTAAGTCCAAAACGTCTTCTCTTCCTAATTTCGATTAGAATTCTAAAAACGCATCCATGTAAGTGATTTTCTTACATGTTTCATTATAGCACGATCCTTTTAACTTGTCAGAAATCAGCTGTTCCGGTAATAATTAAACAGTGATTTCGACACAATAATCAAAAGGCTTAAAAGTCTTAAAGACCTTTAAAGTCTTTGAAAGACCTTTTTAAAGAAGGCCTTTCAAAGAATAACTTTTTAAAAGACCTTTTCAATAATCTGCGAGATTTAGCATTTGTAGGTTAAGTATTGTGACCATATGCTCGTCGATCATATGTTTTCTAACAAGTTAAAAGGATCCTGCTATACAGTATTAGATTTCCTCAAATGATTGACATTTCTTGAAGAAGAAATAACGAGAAAGTGAAAACGGAATAGTTCGAAATAAGCTACAAGAACAAGATCAATATTAATATGATCATCTATTTATTTATTTATTTACTGAAAAGATACAGTATGAGAGGGAACCAGGGAAACCCCATTATCGCCCTCATAACACAGAGAAGTCATACAAATAAGATTGATATAAATTAAGTTCTTACTTGAAATAAAAAGATTCATGATGGATGAATAGTATAAAAAATGTCTGTAACGTGACATTCATTTGTGTTGTTCTTGTGTTATTTGTACAAATACAAGAGCATTCCGCAAGCAGTATTCCGTATTCATAATAGTATTTGTGTTATTTATTAATTGAATTATTCTTGAACAACAGTGTTCAGGTGACTCCAGCCATTTTAAGTGTTACTTCACCCGATATAGGAAAAAGATTATTTTTATTTTACAAAACATTAAATATTTCCTCAATTGCGTTCGATGAATCTTTCTCGCAGACGAGACGAAAGTAAATAAATACAGTACTTCGAAATAGGCTACACTACAGGATAAGTTAATAGCAAATTATAATATATTATCAGGAATATCTGCTTTATTATCGGTGTCATAGAATATTATACCCTGAACAACAGAAGAATGTGGAAATAAATTTGAATTTGAAAAATTATTCGATTAAGCACACCTTTTCATAGAGTGTCCAAGCCATAGCTGCAATCAGAGTTTTCCTGAGCATCCTTGGTCCAAGTCCTTTGAAGTGTCCTTTGATTCCATATTTCTGAAAATTACAAAATTCAATTAGTGCTGACAACTAAAGTTTAGTTTAAATGAAATTCAGATTCTTAACTATAAATTTTGCAAATATTGAAGTGATTTTATCAATAATATCCCTAAAAATCTAGGTGCTAGATATGATATTCACGTTTATCATGGAATCTCTATACAATGTACCATATTGTTAACAATTGGCAAATGAAATCTCATCTGAAGTAAATAAATGAAACAAACTTTCGAAAAGCATGATTTTTAAAATTAACAAAAATCATGTATTTGAATAAAATCATTGTGGAATATTCATTCATTTAGTATGGGACAAGGTTCACAACATCTCTGAGTAAAAATCTCATCTTACTATCATCTACAATCTACTTGCTGGATGTAAAATGGATCACTTAGAATAACACATCTGAATCTACAGGATCTTGTGAACTCTTACTGTTCTGTAAATCAAATCAAATTTCTCTAGTAATGAAGATAGAAGGAAATGAGATATTGCAATAATTATTCAACTTCTATTAAATTGATAGAATAATAATAATTAATTGATAATACTAATTAATAATGCTATAAAATACTTTGAAGATTTTCGCTACTGAGAATACTGACAACAGAATAAATAGCTAAAAGGAAATTCGATGAATGCTGCTACACAAAAATGTATTGCCCAGGCGGGAATCGAACCCAGCACCTCTTGATTGCCGGTTCAAGTGCCCTAACCACTATACTACCGAACGGACATCTACCGTATATTTCGAATTTCCTTTTAGCTATTTATTCTGTTGTCAATATTCACAGTAGCGAAAGTCTTCAGAGTATTTTATAACATTAATTAGGAATTTCGTTCTATTAATTATTATTCTCTAGTACGCTACATGTTTCCGAAATTAAAAATTCTAATGCTATCAGATCTCTAGGAATTTCTCAAAGTCGAAATACTTATTGAATAATATTAAAGTATAATCTGTTCGTATCGAAGCGTATAAAGCTCCGTGATAAATTTTGCGGTAAAATTATCAATTTATTTTATTCAGTTCTATTTTAGTTTTATTTCACTCTGCTCCTTGATAAATTTTGCGGTAAAATTATCAACTTATTTTATTCAGTTCTATTTTAGTTTTATTTCACTCTGCTCCTTCACTCTACGGTTGAGTGTTGATGGGAAGGATGTCCTTGCATATCCTTCTCCAAGAATGGACATTTATATGTCCAAACTCCGCCATTTCTTGTAGATGCAGAACCATGTTGCAATTAGTTTTATTTTCAATGACGTTCATTTCAACATAAAATATATCATTAACTAGAACCCAAGTCGACTTTAACAATCTAGAATTGAACTTACACCTATCTATTTTCATTTAAAATCTCCCTTATCTCATGTTTTGTTCAGTGAATCCGATACTGTAATTACTATTTTTGAAAGACGTTCATTGTAATAACTATCATGACCTAGAATTAAGCGACATACTCTGTAATCTACATGAATAAAGTGAATATTCTATTCTATTCTATTCTCCTTGATAAATTTTGCGGTAAAATTATCAATTTATTTTATTCACTTCTATTTTAGAGTTTTATTTCACTCTGCAAAATTGTATTCACCTTATGAACATAGACAAGCACCTCGGGCAACGAACTGAATCGTTGCGGATAGAGTTGCATTTTGGTTTTGATCACATCGGCCGGCTGAGTGACAGTCGACGCGAGAATGCCGGCGGCAAGGCCGCAGCCGAAATTTGCCAACGACTGGTGCTGGGCGTCGCTCCAGTCCGCTGGCACAGCCGACTTCAGCTGCGAGTAGAACATGAAGTAGATGCCCGAGAAGGGAGCGTCTCTGGCCAGTGTGGGCAGGAGGCCGCAGGTGAGGCCTCTGGCCCCCTCTTGCCTGTAGATCTGCACGGCGGCTTGCGGAATGCTCTTGTATTTGTATTGGCCACTCTGAGAACGAAGAAAAGCGATCAGAAATACGTTCAAAATAAACCAGAATTCGTAATAGTATTCTAGAGATAATAATAGTTTATTTTTTTAATATGCAAAACGAATGCAATCAGAAATAAGTTCAAAATAAACAAGAGTTTATCTTAGTATTCTGGAGTTCATAATATTATTCTTGAGCTGTGTATCCATATAGTCTAATTGAATTTTATCAATTGCAAAACAAATGAAATCAGAAATACGTTCGAAATAAACTAGAGTTTATAACACTGTAGTTATTTTTTTTTTTGAATCGCATAGGCTACTTCTTTCTAGTAGTAAATAACACTATTTGAAAACAATTTTGTAGTTTTAAATATTATTCTAAAGTTTATAATAGTCTAGTTGAATTTTTTCAATTGCAAAACAAATGAAATCAGAAATACGTTCGAAATGAACTAGAGTTTATAACACTGTAGTTATTTATTTATTTTTTTTTTTTGAATTGCATAGGCTACTTCTTTCTAGTGGTAAATAACACTATTTAAAAACACTTTTGTAGTTTTAAATATTATTCTAAAGTTTATAATAGTCTAGTTGAATTTTTTCAATTGCAAAACAAATGAAATCAGAAATACGTTCGAAATAAACTAGAGTTTATAAAACTGTAGTTATTTTTATTTTATTTTCAAATGCAAAACAAATGCAATTATAAATACGTTGAAAAAAACTAGAGTTTGTATTCTAGATCTAGATTCCTAGAGTTAATATTCTAGATTTCATAATAGTTAATTTTTTGAATTGCAAAACAAATCAGAAATACGTTCAAAATAAGCTAAATATTATAAACTAGAGTTTATAATAGTGATACAATAGTTTCTTTTTTAACAGAGTACAGCACAAAGCGCCGCTTGCTTTGTTCAAATTTGACGCCACCTTATTCAGTACTTTATCTAGAACACAGATCCAAGGAGTTCCGTCAAAAGCCGAGAGATGGGGCTAAATTTATTATAAAATTTTTGCCCCTTGCGCCGCTTGCTTTGTTCAAATTTGACACCACCTTATTCAATACTCTATCTAGAACACAGGTCCAAGGAGTCTCGTCAAAAGCCGAGAGATGGCGCTAAATTTATTTTAAAACTTTTGCCCCTTACACGTATTTCTTCTCCAACAACAGATAGAACCTGCACACCAAGCACCACTAACCTTTATTTTGGCGCAAACAGCAGCTAAATTGGCTTAATGTAACGTTCACAGAGGAAGTCATTGGTTTAGCAAAATTATTTTTATAAGTATTGAGTACAATTGGAAAAAATATTTTATAAGTCTATGAGTATATTATTACGTCTGAAGTTAGGAAGCGGGGATGCAATACAAACATCTTCATGAAAAAAAATATTTTTGATAATATTATAGTTCACAAATTATACCAAAGTAATATTTTCCAAATAAGAACTAAAGAGGGCTGACGGGCAGTTGCACGAACATCCAACTAAATTAAACCGCCGTGAAGTGATGTCATTTAACGAAAAACAGTACATCTCTATTGAGTTCTGAAAATGACGTCATCTTACGTGGGTTAAATTCAATTTGATTTTCAAGCAACTAGCCGTGATTGTGGTTGAGTATGGTTTAGTTACCTCATATCTTGTCTTGATGACAGTCATGGGAATGAGGCAGACGCCGCTAATGCTTCGAGCTGACATTCCTATCAATATGGCTTGGATGGATGAAGGCTTACTTTTGCCATCGTTTCCAAGGAAAACTCCTTTCAACCAATGCAGCGATGCAAAATAGAGGCCCACGCCAGGTACGCATCTTGAGATCGACTGGAATACAACAGAAATAAAAATATAAAACTCTTGTAATCGTATCAAGTTATGAATACAAGTGATAACAAAAAAGAAGCATAATTTCATGTAGATATCTTGATTTTTCCCTCAAAATAATGGAAATTACAAAACAAATCAATAAAACTGATGAAAATAAGAATTACCCAGGCATTAAAAATTCAACTTTTTTGTTCAAGAATATAAATCTAAGTTACTACATGATTGAGAATATGAATTTAAGAAAATATTCACTAAGTCAAAAATTTCTGAGATACAAGCATTAATATAAGAAATATGAAGAAGATAATAAGAAAAATATTCATTATGAATCACGCGGATGCAGTAGGCCTACATCTAGGTGTTTACATGAGAATACAATATTATAATATACGGTAGGCCTACCTATTAATGAAATTACAATAATATAAATTTCGAATAAATGCAATGAGTTATGTCCGGAATACAATATATTGACAGAAACATAATTAAGCTTACCGGAATTACTCCACGCCATAAGCCCGTCACTTGCTCCTTCTGAATGATTGAAGATACCACATGGAATACACCATTATTGACTGGTCTGGGTCTGGAAAGGAATGATATTACATTTTATTCACACACTTGAGACAAAGACAAGAAATATACAGACATGTTTTCTATATTTCCACAGAAAAAAATTAAATTTATAAATAAATATATATGTTTTATATCAGTTTAAAATTTGTCCCTAATTTAAAAACACCTTATAATGTTGTTAGGGTTGATGAGTACACTTCATTTCACATAGGCTACTGAGTTTACTTTATCCACATCATGTAGAGAATTCAATATTTTTTGCAAGAAAGAAATTAATTAATCTTGCTGAGAGAGAATGGTTTTTATCTAGTAATTGGTATCAATGTGTATTTTAAGACCAGCATACAATTTTGTAAATAAAGGATCTGGAGCATGCATCATGAAACATTGGAAGTCCAGTAATACAGGAGAAAGGCAACACACACTGGACATGTATAAATGTACATCCTATTTTGCCATGCAATTCAAGTTCAGTGTGTGTTAACCTTTTTCTTCAACGAAAAGAATTTACTTCTTTTTAATTTTCATTCAACAGGCATCAGGGGCCTACATAGTAAAATTCTAGAAGTCCTGTAATATAGGAAAGAGGCTAAACCACACTAGACTTTCAATTGTTTTACATTGTACTATGAATGTATAGTGTGTATCATCCTTTTCCTGTATTGCAGGACTTCTGATTATTTTGTGTAAAAAAAGCCACTGTTTTTAAATTGAAAAGAATATTGTATTAAAGATTTTGCTATGTTTCGCGTTTTTTGTTGTTGTCCGCTTATTGTAATAGTTGGTGCATTTCGAGCTCCAACTATTGTACAATTATCTTTAATTTAATTTTTTTTTAATCTACCGCGATCAAGAAAACATTTCTGCCAACTTATTGATTATTCTGTAAAGAAATTGAGGGCAGGTTTCTTCATTTTCAATATGAATTGTTTCTACAATTATTTCAGGTTTCTTTCAATCGATAAATGGATCCATGTTATTTCCATATAAAAGATACCACTTTCTAAATTTTAGAGAATAGCACGAATATTTCCGTATCCATGAAACTTGGAAAAACTCTAGTACTAAAAAAAAGCTTAAATTTTCATTAATAGATGTTTCCCGCGAGCAATAAACATTCTAATTATGTGATAAAAATGATTTATATCACTATTAGCTGTGACATTCAGTTTACTCTTATCAGTATTATCACTTTTAGTCGTAGTACACTGGGAATGATAATTGTTGTAATCACTATTTTGGTTTTTGATGAGAGAAATTTTAAGCAATCAATGTTTAAGTAAGATCTCTATGTAAAAATTGAAAATGCCAATCTACAGTTACTCATATTCAAGATGAATAAATACAATACAAAGTCAAATTGCAAATACATTTTTCTTAATATTTAAAAATAAAATATTCATTTGAGTCGTATCTATTATTGACTCTATTAGGTATTGAATAATGAAATCGTATTAGTATTAAACAGAACGTAGATAAATATTCAAGCCCATCTATTCAATTGAATCATTATTTTTGGCGTCTATTTGCCTCCAACAGTTTCAACAATATATTGACTTCCTTATTTACAAAACCATTTTGATGATGTTGTTGATTCTAGTGACGTTATCTTTAATATGTAATAAATAACATTGTTTCTTGTTAATCAAATAATCCATCAACATGGAACAAAAAGCATTGGTTGATAAAACAATAATAGCCCTTATCAAACAATAACAATTGATAGTAAACGTCATAGAAAGTGATTGGTGAATTTGTACTACTAATAGTGAAATTATTTACTTTGACGTATGAATAGCTACTTCCTATTTTCCTGTTCATCATATCAACGCTGTCATTTAAATGTTATTTCATATTATTAATGATGACGTTGATTTTATGACGTTGGCTTGATACATTACTTTGAAATATCCATATGACAGAATTTCATTGATAGATTAAATTTCAATTAGTAACGTCACAACTGCTATAACATTGAACAAACATAAAGTTACTTTGTCATTAAAGAATCTATGTTTGACGTAACAATTACTATTTACAATGATGTATTATACGCCACAACTATGATTTATTACAATGATGATGTGAATGTTCGATAAACATTTTGCAGAGATTATTCAATATATAAATATTTTTGGAGATAACCACTCACCCATTATAGACGGTGGATGGACTTGTCTGAAGGCGGGTTTTGACCAAATCCAGAGGCTGGAATAGGATGGTTGACACCGTTCCAGAGAAGGAGCCGGCCAGAAATGCTTTCACTAGAGGTGACTGAAAAAAGAAAACAAAATGAAATTTATTAATAAAATGAAGAATAAAGGGAATCCTGTATTTTCAAAATATATATCATTCATTAGTACTTTAATGCAGCCATATTAAAAATTCATAATTCCAGTTCACGATGAACTCAAAAATTGAAGAGTCTTTGATAGAATTTACATAAGAATTCAGCCTATAGAGAAGTTTAAATAACTTCAACTTCATCAATTAAAAGCTCTGACCCTGTTTCATAGAAGAAGAATAAATTAGATGCGAATTTCAACACGTTTTACAACCTTCAATGGGTACTATTGATTCATAATATACGCACTAATAATTAATTATGACTTTCCATAATACATGGCTACTGTTGATTGATATACGCACTAATCATTAAATTATCACATTCCATCGCATTTTTTTACAATTATTATATAATTCTGAGCTGATTTCGATATTCAAATGATGGGTTTAACCAGAGAATGAACGATACTGATAGCCTACAGTTGAAACGCAATTTGAGATACTGAGTTAAGCTATTCGTTAATTTTTTTCTATAAAAAAATTATCAAATATGTTTGAATGATAGACATTAACGAACAAGGGAACAAGCAGTTATCAATGTTATCATGTAAAATTTTGGTTTATCTGATTAATTGTAAGCTGTTGGGTCAAAGGCGTGGGTTATTCCAAATCCCCCGCAATGAATTTTATCAGTAAAATAATTGACCTTGTACATTTTAATTGCGTGTGATTAATGGCTCGTCCCAAAATGAGCAAAATTTGGCATGTGTTTAGCTTATCGAGTTATTAAGAACAGAATAATTGATTATATTTTTTTACTAGGCTACCTATTCTTATCTATAGCGGTATAGTCTAAGTTACGTTGTAAATTAATCATATTCTTAGATTGATAATTGTAATATAGTTTTTTGATTCCTTGAAATCTTGAAGTAGAAAAATACTTCCTTCTCGTCCACTCCTACGTCGGTACTTGAGTGAAGTAAGGCTACAACAGCCACCTCCTTTGAGTTATGGCGCGGTTTCACGATACCAGTAGACGTGTAGGTTACTGGCAGGCAGGTTAGTCATACGATCATCCACTCTACACAAACAAATAGGGCAACTCACACTGACTGGTGTGCATTGCACTATTTGTTTGTATAGAGTGGAATATCATATGACCAATCTGCCTGCCAGTAACCTACACGTCTACTGGTATCGTGAAACCACGCCATTGGAGCACTAACCTATGGATTCTTTGATGTGTAAGATGACAGTGACGAAAGTGTGTAGGCAAAAACAAACTGGACATTAAATTTAGCTTATGTAATTACTTATTATAAATGTTTCCTAATAGGTTTTAATTTTGAATTAAATTCATTTTAAATTGGAGTTTATTATTGTTTATTCCTTCATCAGACTATAATTCTTCCCATATTTGAAGATATAGTACCGGTAACGATGCTATTATACTGAATAGGTAGGTAGCAATTTATGCACTATTTATTAACAAATAAAAGATTATTTTAATGATTTTTATCGTTAAAAAAGTGATTTCTTGGCAATTTCCGGAGGGCCGCCCCTGGACACCCATTTCCTGAGGGGTATCCCTATCCCAGACCCCCTGGCAGGAGGTCATACGTTAAAATCTCCTCTTTTCCAATCATTCCCATTTGGGAACCCTGTATATAATACAATGCAATTATGGGGTAGTATCAATAAAGCTGAAAATTTCTATTGAATTTGAAGATTATACTTAAATCACATAACTATCAGTCTTACTGATTTAGGAAATAAAAAGGATACAAGTTTAGTGAAATCCAACATCAAATAATAATGTAGAAAAATTTACACCGACTACCGAATCAATCGAATTAAAAACCATAGTAAAGTATGCATACTCACAAGTTCATTATTCTTGTCATCTTTATTCGGATTATCCTGCACTAGATGTAATTCACCTATCTTCATATTCAAAAATGACTTTTCATGGGTCTTGAAATATTGCAATATTTTTAGGTAACAAGCAACAGATCACGAAATTGATTTTAGTGCGAAATATCAATGAATAATCTATAAAATGTCTTCTATTCAACACATTGCAAATCTAACCCATAGCTGTAATAAATTAAATTGCATCGAAAGTAAATAAATATTAGATTTGGGAAATGAAAATCTGTGCTGACTGAACTGTGCTGTGGATAGGCAACATAACCTCTGAAAGGTTGACGACGTAAAATTATTGTGAAAGTCAAGGAGCGTTTACAAGGATGACACAAGCGGCATGCGCTATGCCACACCAATGAAAATACTAGCTTTGCTGTGGCTTGACGCATGCTGCTTGTGACAACCTCCCTTCAATCAGTTCAAGCGGGAATTTTGAAACGCAGAAAGCTATGTGTCGTAATACACGTTTTTTGCAAAACAAAATAATTTACGATGAATAACGAATTAATTTTGCTTGCTCCAATGAATTTATTTGTTCAATTTGATTTCTAAATTCTACTCAAAGTCAACTCATGGACAGTCAATTTAATTTAATTTCAGAAAACCTAATCAGCCTACATCTTCTATTTAGAACTTGAAAGCATAGAGGGAAATTACATAGAATTTATTTCAAGCTCAGGCAAAATTGAATATTTTCTGAATATATGGAGATCCATTCAACTATTCTTAAATGCAGTAATTAATACATGGATTGTAATGCAGACAAAAGAAAGTCAAAGATGCATCCTGCATGTCAAAAAAGTCTAAAAAGAAGACTTGAGCGTTCTTGCTGATCTATTCATTTTTGTGATAAATCGAAAAACCAAGTTTTCAATTTTCACAATACCAACTTCTACAAATTGACATCTGCCGTATTAAAAGATGTTTGTTATATTATATCCGTGATTTATGCACACAAAACCGAAAGGCTTCTATATGTAACTAATTTTTGCACCTCACCACAATATAATAAACCAACGAATTAAATTTGAAAACGGTGGTGGTGGTAGTAGGGCACTATTGTCTATCCTACTGAACTTGGAACTTGAATTTGACTGATTAAAATAATGAGGAAAATTACTGACTTTTGAAAAACGGTATTCATTGCTTCTTGCTTCAGATATCTTGAGTTATCAACCTGAATCAATATTGCACTTTTAACATTACCGGTACTTTGTTCTCATTAAATTTTATCCAAATATCCAGTCTTCATCATACAATCATTTAAAGTATTGACCTCTATTATAGACCTTAGCCTATTAAATGGTGAACTTTGAGATAAATTCTTAAAATATCTTGAAAATGTTAAACTTTGATGTTGGACTCTCCGAGTCAAAGGCTATTTATTTGCGGGTGGTATCATACGGTAATGAATAATTATAATAATGATCTTTATTCCTTTATAAAGCGATAACTTCAGGGACCTTGTAATGTAAAAGTTATTTTCCAATCAAATCAAATTTTAAATGTACAACAGGAACTATCAATAATATTATTATTCACACAACCCCAAGTTGAATGAATCAGTATTTAATGGAAAATAAAAGTTAACATGATCTGATTGAATGGAAAGTTAGTGTAAATTTCAAAGTTGAAAATTTGAAGAGATGGTGAATCTTTTGTTACTAAGGTGTAGGTAGTTCCACTCTCATTCCATATAAATGTTACCCTTTTTCTCCTCTTTTATAACAGTTACATTAAAACATATATTTTCTCTTTTATTTCCTTTTCTCTTACACATTTATTCTAATTTTCATCACCGTCATGACAATAACTCCTTTCTACCTTATTGTTACAATAAATTACCATTCAAGTAATAATATTACCATATACTGTAGTATTAATGCATGTTAAATTTCATTATATCTCAGGACTCCAGGAGAAATCTACATTAAGGCTTAAGCCTAGGCTTATAAAAGTAGTTGATGAAAGCTGTACGTACAGACCGAGTATATTTTTTAGACTCGTCAAAGTGTGCTGATGCAAAAATATTAGAGAGAAAGAAGTATTGTAGAATGGTGAGAGACAAGCTAAAACTTACACATACTTGTAAACAAAAGAAGAGATACCTTATCAAAAAATGGAATATTACATGTTCCAGTTGATCTTATTAACTTGGCGTGACTGTAGGTAGCTTATAAGTGAAAGTTGATTCTTATCTCTTGGATTTTATTCCAGTGAACTAGAAGGAGGAATTATAATGTGTAAGCTGACATAATACCATAAGAACCCCAGAAGTTTTGAAGATCTACTCATCAGATTACGTATTCAAAAAACTTGATGAAACCAAAGAAAATTTCAAAAAGTAATTGAAGTGAAATTCCCAAGAAATTTTCTGGGAAACACTCCTGATTGAAATATAAAGTAATTAATAATCTCCAATGAAATATCAATAGAATTTCAAGATTATTGTAAACTGTGGAAAAAATGTAAAATAATACTAATTCCAAAGAATTGGATACTCACTTCATAAGCCATATTGAAGAGCAGAGTTGTAGAATATAGGAGAAAGAGTTGCTGTAGTAAGAAGTTGAAGAACACTTTAGTCACAATGCTGAAGTAATCCACAAATTTGCGAAATGTTCTACTTTAACGAGAAAATACTGCGATAACTTATTGCTCTTTCAATCACTGTTCACTATGTAGAGAGTAACTTCTCAATCGCGGGTTCAATTGAAATTGATAGCTTTTTTAAGAATGCTATCGTTTTATATGACTCAATGCCAATGCAATTATCAGTTTTTTCCGTACAATAGAACAGTTATATAAATTAATTTGATTAGCGTTTTATTATCGAGTTTGTTGGTGGTAGGGTCAGAAAGGTCAATGAGACCCCCTAGCTAGCAATAAATCTATTTATGAATAGTCACACATGAAATCACGTGACATTATGATAAAGTGTTATTATTTGTCGGACTTTCCTGTTCAACGAACCAATAACGCAAATAAGAACGCAATTCTTTAATATTTCATCATTTTGTTTGATGGAAAACAAGAATGAATGATTTGCAAAACAGATCAATAATTAAATCGATGATGGATGTTGATTCATCTTTTGAGGTCAATCATCCAATTTATAGGCCTGTTGATTCAAACCATTCCACCAAGATCAGATAGTAAATTGGAACTTCAATTTAGTATGGTACATAATATAATATATAATGAAAATTCAACATACTGTGATCATAATCCAATATAATATAATATATTATATATAATATAATATAATATAATATAATGAAAATTCAACATACTGTGATCATAATCCAAGAAAAAATCATGATTATTCAATATCTGGTACACCGTCAAAGATACCTCTTTCAATTTATTTGGTATAGGTTTTACAATGGAACCATAAATCTTTTGATGTACAGTACTGGTCATTGATCTTTACACAGTTATGATGATATAACATTACCATTTATCTATGAAATTTGCTATTATTATATCCCACACCTTTTGTTAATTACATTTATTGTTAAACAAAAATAATAAGGAGGCATTCTTTGAATATATTGAATAAAATTATTGAGTTTAAAGCTCAGTTGAGGAAGTAGATGGCTACATAAAATATCAATGAATAAAGACCTCCTATAAGAGTGTTATTATAAATAAAATTACTTTATTAGATTATTGGGAAACGCAATAACATCGATGTCATCCAGTTTTATTGAATACCTTCTTCTATAATAATTTAATTTTATTATTGAATAATACTGTATTATGTTTGACACTTTAATATAATTAATCAATTAACTACATATTGTTTGCATGTCTGCAGGATATTTCCACCTTTTGAAATTCCTTCTTGTCCTTATCGCTTATCTTGTTTTGAAATAACAATGATGTGATTAATAGACACACACATATAACTTACTTCAAGATCCCTTTTCTAGAATGATTTTCCTCTATCAAGTTAAAATATTTTCCCCCTTTTATTGTCAAATAAGTTAATAATTGTTGTAAGTTGAGTTATTCCTTATGATTAGACATACTCATGTGATAACTTTCCTTAATATTTCTGTGCTACGCATGCAGTAGCCTACTATCCCGCCTTACGTTGAAATACATCATACTGATTAGAAAAAAGCCTCTTCTTAGATTGTTATGATGGATTAAAAAATTTTCATGTATGTAATATTTCATCATTTTAAATTTCATATTTTTTATTAAACCCCCTCTTATAGGGTCGAACCGTTCCGATATGTAGGATCAATGGGATGTAACAATTACAATGTGTACCGTACTATCTGACCGGTACCTACACACTTTGAGGTCACACAGTCCATTTAGAGTTAACAAATCGAATGAGTCCGGCCCCTTTTCTAAGACAGGGATTAATCGAGACAATCGCACTGCACAGGCGTCAGCACATGAAACAGACAATGGAGGCGAATCGGCCGCGCCTTTAATTGCCTACAACAAGATTAATGCAGTTGAACACTTTTTACCCTCCTGTTTTCTCTGATAGGGTTACAATAGATGTTTTATGTGTAGATCTAAATTTATATGGGTGAGTGGGAGGATCAATAACACTACAGGATTCATTCACAATATATTTTGTTTTCAATGACTACCGGTACCGAAATTCTTACATTCAGGATAATTTGAATTTTTCTATGAGAGAAAAAATCATTCATCTGTATAAACGAAAGATTATTTTGTCTGTAAGCTTTGTCGAGTACAGTGAACCACATTATTCTATGGTCTCTAAGACAAAATAATCTTTCTTATCCTCACTACATGTTATGTGGAGGATTGGTGGCCCTCTTACTGAGCTATCGATTTCTTTAGTCATTTTGAAAATGTGCTGGAATCAACTAACATGATATTGTATTAGATTAGAGTATGCCAGAAATAATTATTCAAAATTTTATACTAGGTACAATTTAATATCTATAATAATATATTTGGACAGTATACCTGTATTAACAATTTGGTTTTTCATTTTAAGTGAGTAATTTTGGTAATCTTGACAATAAATTACGCCATGAAGATTAGAAAATTGACTTTTTTCGGATTAATATGATTGTAAAAGTGAATTTTAGGAATTTGAAATTTTTAGAGTGCTTAAAAGAAGACAAAGTCAGAATAAATTGAAGGAGCAATTCAATCAGAATGAATTTAATCTATTTATTTTATTATATTCAGAAATGAAAACAATACATTATATATTATATTATACAACATAATTATGTATTATAGTGCATATGTCATCATTCTATATGCAATAAATAAAAAATTCGATTTTCAGCTTTATTATCTTGAATGTATACTGTAGAAAATACAGTCCAAACTATGAACTTAAATCAAGATTATACCAGCTTAAAAATATAAATGTAGGCCTATTATAATATAATACACTATAATATACCTATTACAATAATACAATATTGTATATTATATTATATAATACAGTACATCACTATTAAATATAACTATTATTTAAGTTATGTGACAATAATGCACATAATTGTTATGTAACTTATTCAATTTCAGTAGAATAATTTCAATATATTTAATGATTCTGGATAATTTTTAATTATGTAGGAGTCATGATACAACCCAACATTAACAACAGGAAACTTAGTACTGACATAAAATACCCCACATTCATATTACATTCGATCTCTCCTCTAAAAGCAATTGTTGAATTCCATGTACGGTAATCTCCACTCAAGAATTTAAATTCATCCAAATCCTTAACAGAAGAGAGGCAAACGCCGTTGGTCAAACGCGACTAGTGAGGGGATTTGCGGCCCGCACTTTGAGTAGAGTCAACGATCCAGAAGATTTAGCAGTGGCAAAGTAATGGCTTGCAAACCCCCTCCCCCTCCCTCGCTCTACCTTGAGGAGGTTGGTTGCGATTTCACTTGATGTGAAGTGTATGCACAGGAGACTTAATCGCTGGCAAAAGATATACAACCTACTAGTTCGCCCGTCTACCGCTTTCAGAACCCATGTTGCGGATACAGAGGGCAGCACCAGTACAGAAGCAACTCTGAGCCTCGCATGTGTGAAATCCCGGATCAGTATTTGACTGTGACAAAACCAGAGCGCAAGCAGCTTGACACTGGCACAAAGGACTCATTCTCACTCTAATCTATCTCTCGCATACTGATCTCCATCTTCTTCTATCAGACCCTTCATTTATTACATCTGTTTCTATTGTATAGGCGTGCTCTAGTAAGCCCCTTCTATTGTGAGGACACTTTTTGTGAACAAGAATAGATTTAAACTTAGAATTTACATCTTGATGGAACATTTATCACAAAAACAAATAAATTTGGCTTTAGGCTTTCATAACGTTCTGTAAGGATACTTTTTGTTACAATTAAAAAGTTCTAGATATGGAGACAGCCACGGAGCAGAGACAGACCCCGCCTCACATGGATAGCTCTAGTTCATAGAAATATGAAACATCTGGAAATAACACCCCCAGAATCGAGCATGCTGGCGATTAAGATCTAGGAGAGCCGACCACAAATAATGCGAAAAAAGCAAGGACAAAGAAGAAGAAGAAGAAGAAGAAGAAGAAGAAGAAGAAGAAGAAGAAGAAGAAGAAGAAGAAAGAAGAAGAAGAAGAAGAAGAAGAAAAGAAGAAGAAGAAGAAGAAGAAGAAAAGAAAAAGAAGAAGAATTTTTGTTACAATACGTGAACAAGAATAGATTTATTTTCTAAGTTTACATCTTTATGGTTCATTTGTTACAAGAATGAATAAATTTCGCTTTAGTCTGTATATTATTTTTATGTACTTATATATAATTAATATACAATTATGTACTTGTATATAATTTTTTTGTACTGTATATAATGCTTTATTATAGCAACTAGGCCTAAATTGATATGCTTGATCATTGTGATTTTCCTCTCGTGATGATTATTTCAATTTTTCCAATCATTATTTCTTTTTTTATTGAATTGATGTTCTTCTTTTATTTCCTTCCCTGAAAATGAGTTTTCTCTCTTGATAATTATTTCAATTTTTTCCAATCATTATCTCCATTTTTCTCTTATTTCATCAACTGATAATATAGTATATCTGTTCTCTAATAATTGAATCAATTTCCTATTAAATTTTCAAGATTTTATACAATCGTCATTACCATCAGTTCACTCTTCATCGATCTTTGTAAATATCTTTGTTCTATACTGATTGATTATGATTTTTATGTTCATCACTATACCCACGTGTCTTCAAGATTTATTCAAACAATTTCTTGCTTGTTAGAAGCAAGCATTTCTTGCTTGTTCTACTATTGAATTAATATTAGAAACTGCATGATCTCTACAATAACTGGAGGGTGAAAGATCAATTAGAATCTTTCAAATGAGAACAACAGAAACTAAAAAGCATGATTTAGTAGAACCGAACACTCAATTGCATTTCAGTTGAAAATAACTTATACTGGACATGTGTCACATGTATGCAATTTTGCCCGAACACGTGTAAATTCCGATCTCATATTGTCGATAGAAAAGTGTAGTCGACTAAGAAGAGGACCACTGGATTGGGGGGGGGGGGACGGTTGTGAGATGGGAGGGTGAAGCATTGTTGAGCAGCTAGCTAAGATGTTATTGAAAATGCTAGCGCCTGATGTTACTTCACTTGGACGTGAAAAATGTAGAGAATTGTGTCTGTGACATTTCAAACTTCAGAAATTGGCAACATTTTTCAGATTTTTTTTGAGGAAATCCTCTGTGTTGTTGCTTGTGTCAGTTATTGGATTGCGAATAATTTAGCCAATAACTCACTACTTGCTGAGCTACCTGATCTAGTAAATTAGCCTACCACTATCCCTGCGAATTTTATATTATTTAAGAAATTCTATATTATCTAGATGTATATTTCGATATTACGATTTTCTATCGGAAATCTATATTTCCGATGTATTCTATGAATATTTGATTGAAAATAAAGATCTTATCTTAGAACTACAAGAGTGGAATAAAAATTTATAATTTACTAATTTGTGAGGAATGAATTGGAACCTAAGCTCCATGAGCTCAAATTATTAATCACTAACAGATGTCGTAACAGAAAATTGTACAGTAGGTCATCCATCACCTTATACTAGTAATATAAATATAAGGAAAATATAAAATTCTTTTCTTAGGGCATTGTATGATGAAATTGTAGGAGTGAAATTTAGAATAAACTACAACTAAGAAAGATGAAATTAAAAGATTGGAAAGATAAAAATGTGATTAAAAAATGTTCATTGCAAGCTTTATTTTCAGTAAAATAAAGAATAACTCTTAAATAACTCTTAATGCGGAAGTTTATTTTTTTCTAAATACAGGTGACTATAACTGGGAAAGACTGGAAAAGTTAGATTAAATGATTGGAAGAGAGACAAATGACAAATAGGTACATTTTTTTTGAGAATCTTCATAGGACTTACAGATTAAATTGCATTCTACACTCAATAATCAAAATTAATGTTCTACAACTATCAGTCTTGTCATACTGAGCATTATTATCGAAAATAATGATGAAATACAGCACCGACATTTTTTCATCAATTATGGAAACTTGGCACATGCTCTGACAGTTAAAACAATTTCCTTTCAATTGATAGTGCGACTAAATTAGAGAGGTTGATGAGACATTCTTATATCGGATAAGAAACCGCGCAATTTTAATAACTGCAGCAACTATTACTTTGTAATTACCGTATTACTATAGTCTAGACTAGATTTTTCATGAGTCAAGGACACCGAAATACAATTGTTGGAAAAAACAATCCAATTACCACCGAAATACAATTGAAATAGTGATGGATGAAAAAAATTCGAATTCTCATTCACAAGGAACGTATTATTTTTTGTGATTTTATCGTCAAAGTAATACATTTTTTTATGCATTTATGGTTGGCATATTAAGAATAAATTATAGAGTGCATTCAATATTACACAGTAATTGCTTCGAAGTTCAGTAACATCCAGATTTGTTCAGTTTGATACCAAATAATCAAAATAATTTTGGGCAATTTTGATGCAAAAAAATTCACAATTGCATTTCATAAGAAAATTCTTATCGCAATAAATTGTTTCCCAGTACACTTTTCCTCATAAAATTTTACTTTGATTCATCGACGAAAAGATAGTGCTCATTTAATTTCATGACTGTACAGACATCCCATATGTTAGTTTACATTAGGTTTATTTATAGGGCTTCAGATTATTTGACGGTTTTTATAGTTTTTATAGTAACCTGTAATTTAGCAATAGTTATACCACAGATAAGGTAGTAATCTACCTTATCTTACCTTAATATTACTACCTTATCTGTGGTTATACTTAAGGCGTTGACTTGATCACCTCAGACCTCGCTTTGCGTACTCTTCTCTTTTGACCAAAACTTATTGTTTAGAGTTTAGAGTCACCCACAGTCGGAATCGGCCAATGGGACATAGTCTCACGCATAGGCGTAGCGTGGGCCATGAATTTAGGGGGGCAAAAATCAAAATCATGGTAATATGAGCCGGTAAGCATAGACCTACTAGACTTTAAAATAATACTTAGACAGTACTTTTATTTATATTAGTCCACTTAATTAAATGCTCTGAAATCACTTTGTGCAACCAAGCAGAAACAATTAAATATTATCAGATATTTATTCTATTTAGAAGATCTCTGCATTTTTCTACAAGCTGTTGGGGGCACGTGCCCCCCTGCGCTCCCCACGGCGCGACGCCTATGGTCTCACGTTATCAATTTTTATTTTAGCGTATGTTTAATATACTTTACAACAAAATGTAAAATTGATACCATAATGAAACCCTTGAATAGATTAATTGAAGAAGAGAGCAACTGAAAAAGTAACTAACCGGAATTCCATGGTATAAATCCTGGAAATTATTATATAGGTTTTCCCCTAGAAAAACACACATGCTTTTATAGTGGTATTTTATAGAGATTCTCTTATTGATGTGGTATGAATGAAATTTACAAAAATGAAGAATGGCCTTGAACATGCCAAATTTCAAAGAAATTAGTCAAACCATTCTCGAGAAAAAAATAAAAAGTGAAAAAACAAAATGGCGACTAGGGCCGAAGCAAAGCATTTTAGTACCTATGTTTACTGGAAATTTTTTCTTAATTTCAATGTCAGGAAACCGCTCATGAAGTTTGTCCCTTTGTCCCATGTTCCCTATCAAGGGATAATTGGTTATGTTGGTGAAGTGGAACAACCCTACTTGGGTCTCCCCACTATTAAAAGCCATACGCTAAATAAATAATAATAATGAAGTTGTCGGTCTTTTTTAGAAACACTCTGTATATATTAGTGAGAAACCATGTTTATGCCCGGTTTTTCAGTCGTTCAATAGACAGTTTATGGATCCAATAGCACTATTGAATCAATAACCATGTGTTTTCAAATGCAAAAAAAGTTATTGATTCAATAAGTTTATTGAACGGCTGAAAAACCGGGCATTAGACTTTTAGGAGTAAGATGAATTATTATACAAACCAAAACTTTTTCATTATCGAAGAAAATTCTAGCTCTTTGGTGAAATTTTCAAGTTGAGAGAAATCCTCCCAAAAACTGACTGCATTTGTTACTTTTGGAATGAAGTCAAACCGAGTTTCCATGAGACACTTCTGCCAGAGTTTAAAACGCGTACAGAAAAACGCTTTTTTGGATATTGATTGGATTCAACACTTTGCCACCTGCGAAGAGTGACAAAAAGTGCTGAACAACAAAAAAATCAGCGATAACTTGGTTGTATCGCTGTAGTAGTAAATTGTCGTTATCTGTTGAGGGTAAAAAGAAGAAGAAAAAAGGTGGCTGCGGTACTGACAAGAGGGGAATGAATGTGGCAGACTGTTCTGATTGGTGTACGTTTCATCCAATTACAGAATTGTCGATTCAACCAGGTATTTGGTTTGATAGCATTGAAACCAACTATACATTAGGATTGGAAAATACGTTGTGGATATGATTTTCGATATTAAATAATCAGTTAGTTCATCTGAGCGAGGTTGATAGAGCTTTTTCAAAGAAAAACATATTTAAAATATTTGGAAAATAAGAAAATTTTCACGAATATGGGAAATTTTCGCTGTGGTTTCATTTGCTATATGATGAATATGGAATGAGTACGCTTCATAAAGACTGTTTTATAAAAGCATGTGATATCAGAAACTGTATTTTTTAAAACTTTTTAGCATTTTGATTCAATTTCCAGTTGACACAGAAATAGGTGAGTTTCGAATACTTAGATTAGATGACAAGGATGGCTATAGGAAGTACAAATTTCGTAAATATTTGTGAATTTGGAGAAGTAGAGTAATTTATTGCACGAAAAAATAATTTATAAACTGTTTTCTCATTTTCGTTGGCGAAATTAAAAATTGTACGACAAACAATCAATTTATTCAGGTCATGCTCCCAATTCCATATATCACAGTGCGCAATTTCATATAATCCATCAATGAACTTATAACTAATTCAGAGAAATCTACGTTTTAGCCAATTATTCCAAACTATAAAACTTTGGAGAGTTGAAACCAATCAAGTTTGACGGCTGTAAATGTTTAAATAATAAACAAAACATAAATCATGTCAATAAACGTGAACATGAAATGAGTCAATAAAATTCTATCTCCATAAGATGAAGCCTTTCTGTGAAACTTATTAGGACGTTCCATTGGCTCCATTAGACGAAGCATTTCACGGAGTTCATTTCATTGACTCTCGTACAATCTGAGAAACTTTCTCAGGTAAATTGGTGAAATACATTATTGAATTCCGACTTCGAGATAATTATAAACTTGTAATTATAACAAGTGATTGATAAGCCTACTTTTCAAATTTATAAGTGGGAACCACAGTTCCCACAGTTTCCATTATAATAAGTGGGTTCTTTTTATGTACGGTACTGTATTCAGATTTCTTGAATATTGTTTTTAAGAATGATGAGCCTACTTTTTGAAATAATGATGAGTGATTCATAACTTTCGGTTCTTTTTACGTACTGTATTTAGCTTTCTAAATGTGCATTGAATCGGATGCCAACTATCAGTTGTGAGTTGTGACGTGTTATCGGAAATCGTCAAGAAAACTTGGCACAGGTACCATACTGAATAAAGATGAAAATTATCTGAAAAATTGGTTTTTCGTCAGTATATCTATTTATTTATTGTAAGTGTCAAGAGATACGATTGTATCTGTATGTTGATAGGGCACTGATCTGTGACCCAGGAGAAATCAGGCGAACTTCTAGCGCCAATTTTTATCGGAATTTCAGCATTCTTCCTCCAATTACTGACACGTCACTGGCACTGGCTCCTAGATTTCTTCGCCACGGTAAGTTGAGATGTTTGCAGCGCCTCATGGGATCGCGCAACGATTCATCTCAATTCTCTCAAATTGGGAATAAGTTTGTGGACTCCGCATTTGACGGGTGTTGGCTCTTCCTCTTTCTCAACTCATACCTTCGCTAGAAAATTTCCGATTTCTGTTTCTTGACTAGATTCTATTATGATAGCAAAGACAATTCAATCTATAGTAGGATTGTAATTAAATTAAATTTAAGTAGTAGGATTGTTTTTGATGATAGACACCAAACCAACATGAATTTTGTTTTTGATAAAAATCCGTTCAAGGTGAATAGATTTTTAAAAATAAAATAAATAATCATTGTGGAATACACCATATTTTTTCATTTCATTTCATTTATTCATACACAATTTCCAAAAAAATACAATAATACAATATATAAATACAATACAAAATTGGAAAAAGTGGTTAGGTGACATCATTGTTAATCGTGTTGAGGTACTATAAATTTTGTCATTCATTCACTCATAGAATGGAGACGTTCCACTCCATCTCTGAGTCAAGTGAGAATTAAATTATAACTTTTAATTTTAACCGCATGAGGAACCATGATTTGAAAATTGAAAAAAAATAAGATTTTGTGTATTTTTATCACCACAGTTGAATGAGTTGAGTTTTTTTAAAAATCTAACCGATTTCAGTTGAATTGACTACAATATTGTTAGTTATCAGTTCAGGAAGAGGAGAAGTCCGCTTTATTCTAGTAATAATTGGACTGTCAATGTCATTGAAATGGACATTATCAACCCAAAATATACGGTAATAACTTATCATTATTGTATTGGCATTATAGTGATAGATTTCGATTAATTTTGAGCAGAAAAACTGATAATACATTGATTCAAGTACAAGCTGAAACCATGAAATCCAATACTTCTAAGCAAGATAAATAGAATACATATTCTATACAGAATAGAATATAGGTATTTTATTTACCTTGCTTCCAAGTACCTATCGGTACTACAAGTTTATCGGCCAGTTGTACGAAAAGCCAATTGAATTCAACCGTTCACAATTTTAATAATTGTGATCGAGATCTAAAGAAACCATCATTTAAAGGACGTCATTTTACGGTGATTCAGTTGGATTTTCGTGCAACTAGCCGGCTACTGTATATTTCAATTCAGCACGAGTAATATAAATGATTTTTTAATTCTCTATTATACGCTTGTCTGTGACATAGCTTGATAGCTCTGATTAAAACTGCTTTAGGATTGAAACCAGCTTGGCCTTAGTGGTGGACCGCTCTAGGCCGGTCCTAGAGCAGTTTAAATCGAAGTATAGTATTAAGGAACATTTTCCAATTTATCAACACCCCTACAATTACATTAGTTGGTTTAGGAAAGCTCTACATTAGTCTGTCAAGATGGGAAATGACTCATATACTCATATGAGTTGAACTTAGGTACCGGTAATGGTACATTCACAAGTGTAGGTTCTCATCCAAGGGTGAGAATGAAAGCTGTTTGAAAAAATTGTACACGTATACCTCAAGACTTGTAATACTAGTCATATACATGTTTCTGGTTTACCTGCTTGAAAAATAGCTCTGAAAGGAGACTCGGGCTTAACCGACAAGAAACCTTCCGACTTCAATTACTTTCTCTATTGCTTTGTGTTATTCTTTCGTAGGGTGAAGGAGCAAAAAGGAAGAAATGAGAGCGGAGTTTATTCTGCCAAGAAACAGAAAATAAATTGTCTGGTCATTTCCAACAAATTACCACTGCACGTTAGATTGTTTGCTGGGTATGTCATAAATTAAGTTACAGTCCGACATATTCATTAAGGCCTCTATCAAACAGATGAAATGTTGTGAGTTACGTGGAGAAAATGTTTAATGGGAGGAGAAGCAAGATGATTAAAAATAAGAATACTGTTAATATAGGCTAAATAAAGCACTACTACCGAAAATAGGCGTTATAGAATGAAAATACGATAGAATAGAAACAAATATGGAAATTGAGAGAATCAAGTAGGTACCTCAACAATATGTTTCTCACATTCCAGTCGAAGATATGGTAACATGACATTGGGAGGGGATATGTTTATACAATTTATATTACAGTATTAGATAATTAAAAATATTACATCGATAAGAAGTGAGCACCATTGATTTTAGAGGCTATGGTGGACTGACTTGGAGTAGAGAGGTGAAGGAACATAAGTGCACTTCTTTTGAAATAAGTGTACCTTTAGGGTACAGTTATCAGTCGTCAATTCTCTCCGTTTCATAGTGAAAATGATTTGAGAACTATTTTAAACCAACGCTCTTCTCTATGGAAAAAATCATGTCTCATTTTACTTCATCCTAATCTATACACTTTTATTTTATAAACATAATACATGTTGTGACTCTGCACGCCATACTTTGTCACCCTTTTTTCAACAGCCATCCAAGCATCGGGTATCAGAATTCATGCGGGCTTTGCTTTGGCTTCAGCGGAGGAAATCAATTGTTGCCTATGACATTGAATACTGCGCACACCATTATTGCAATTCCAGCTTTATAGTGGCTTCAAATTCTAGGAAATACCTCTGCTCTACCACTTACTTCTCGGTATCTGTTTTGTTTGGTATTTGAAGAAGTATTTCATGACTACCACATACTACAACGCTATTATTTGGTATCATATTTCAAATTACCCACCTGGGAATTGCATGTTGTACCGGTTATAGTTTGTATCTAACAACTGAAGTATAAAATGTTCTATTGTCTTCTTCTAATGACTAATCAGTTACTAGACACTAATTAGAAAATATTTATAAATCAATATAATAAAATAACTACACAGTTTTCTAGATATTCTAGGAATGGGATTAGTTTCATTAAACTATTGAATGAGAAGGTTGCCTATTTGAATTCGATATCTTTTTTTTTCTGAAGATGATGCCCACATGAGCTCGAGGCTTGTGCGTGGGTAATGAGTGGGGTGATGATGAGATATGACGACTACTTTTTAGGCAGTCGGGACCGACGGCTTAACGTCTCCTCCGAAAGACGGGAGTGGCCGTATTTGTCAAAAATCCTTCCGTCAACCAGGCTCGAACCCTGGCCCAATGGATTTTATCTGACTGCTGATAACTTAATCAGTCTGACGCCTTAGCCGCCTCGGCTACGAACCACTCCAAATATTATAAATAAATTTGTAATCCAACCAACTTGAAACACTTCTATCAAAATTAAGTGTTATTGTTTATTTAGCGTACGGCTTTCGTCGTTGGGGAGACTATTATTCTATTAATTAACTGTGAGTTTAATTAATTAACTAGAAATTACTGTGAAATCAGTAATTTTTCATTTGGAACATCATAATAAAGTTATTCGATACCCATAAAACGCTTTCCAATGTTGTAATGTGTGGCGAGCAGATAAAACAGTAGAAAACTCAGTGTTTACCATGATGAGCAGTTAACAAGATAAACTCTCAGCGCGTTCATAATGCAGTAGTGAAGTTTGAAATCAGTTGTGGCGCGTTTTATACTCTCGTCATCAAAGGGTAGCTTAACTTTTAATTGGCTCTGCCACCACTTGCATTTAGAGGACAGTTGGCGGCAAAAGGACGACTCTCCCTTTAGATGGAGAAACGAAATTATCTCAACAGCGATTTTTTGAGGGATGAGTGAAAGCAATGTTGTTTATTTGGGTGCAAATTTTCAGCTACAATGTTTCAGTACGTAATATTCTGTGTGAGTGCATCCAAGACGGTTTTTGAATGTTTTTCTCTATTATTCATTTTTAAAAATAATGAATAAATACTTTTTATCGCTCAATAAATAATTACACAAACGATAAACAACGTACAAAATTCATCGCGTTATTTAAAGTAGAATTAATTTCTCCTTTTCCATTCATTTATTATTTCCCTAATAGCTAAAAATCTCTACATTCACAAGTGGAGATGTAAATTCAATGTCATCCGGGCATGACATCTACAATTAACTATCTAAATTTTATGAGTTGTTTATGAAGAAATGACAATGATATTAGGAAAACGATTATCCTCATAATTTCATATTCTTCAAATTCACATTCTATTCTGAATTCTGTCATCGGAGACCAAATTCTAGTTAAAATAAGACCAAATAAGTTATTCAGCTGAACTGAATAAGTTGGGCGAAGGACATACTTTCAAAATCCAACACGTATTTCCATAGGATTTTTAGTATTCGAAGTAACAATTTATTTAAGTTACCATGGGTATCTGAGACAGATAGGAGAAGAACGTAATGTATATACAGTAGAACTCCAATTATCCGAATTAATGGGGACCGGGACCCATTCGGATAATCAAATATTCGGATAATCGGAGTTTTTTTTATATTGCCATTGGAGAGAAAAAAAGCTACGTTTTGATATTGCACTATTTTTTTATTGAATTAAATGAAAGAAACATGATATTTTCACATGTTTTAAATATGAATAAAATGTACTTATGTACAAGTTTAGAAATAAAAATCATTGTTTTTTAAACATCTCCGTCAATGTAAGCTTTTTTTGGACAATTTTTTCTCTGAAAGTGATTCGGATAATCGGCGATTCGGATAGTCGGAGTTCGGATAATTGGAGTTCTACTGTAATACTGTTATTATAATTCGAATATTGTAATATTGTATTAGAGAAATGAAATATCATATTAAAGAAATATTCAATAACAATTCATCAAGAATTTATTGAACTATGCAGAATCATTCGTCGAGATATTGAGATATAAATTTTAGAGTTTTGTAGATCGATGAATTGACAAACTGAAGCAAATATTTTAAATATTATTCTAATCAACTTCATTCAAAAGAGACTTATTGAGAGTACTGAATTTTAAGACTTAACTTTATTGCTATTTCAACCTAAAAGTCAAGTCATGCTATAAAGCTCCAGTATGTTTCTCTCATGATCTCATACATCTCTAATTTCATCATAATTACTTCTGGACTCTTCTATTGCTTAATAACTCAACATTAAAGCATGAAATTAATGCAGGCATTCGTCATGCTATGCTAGCAGAACTCTCAAGGCTGATACAGTTTTTGCAACTAATTTCAACTGTGACGAGTGGTTTACCTTTCACGCGTAGTACTTGAAATAATAAGGTTCAGATCTATAGAAAATAGAACTAGCATAGGTTTTGAACTGCAAGTTTTCAATTGATGCAGCTGAATAACGATAACAGCTGATGAAGGAGCTCTGATAGAAATGACATACTTTCAAAATCTAACACGTATTTCCATAGGATTTTTAGTATTCGAAGTCTAACGTAACAATTTATTTAGTTTACCATGGGTATTCCCTAAATATGTACAGTTGAAGACCTCCGTTAACTGGATCAATGAAAACGTTATAGGAATTAGAATATCGACTTGTATTATGAGTCATGATCAATAATCTGATACAAGTTGAAAGACTTGGGACGTGGGATTTCCAATTTATTGAGGTGAATGTAAGGAGTGTCATTTGTCGCTTATCAATTCAATTATGAGTATTTTTTTCACTATTTGGGCTTCCAGGAGGTGTGTTAAGTGAGAGAAAAACAGAAAAGTAAGAAGTGATCATGTGAGTAGGAATAGCATGGAGAAACCGAACTCCAAACTGGTTTTTGTTCGATGGAAAAGTACTTGTACCTACATGCGTTGAGAAATAGATTGTGAAATCATTCAAACACAAAAAAGAAAGAGATATTGTCGAAAATTAGGCAGTGTATAGAAATAGGTAATTTGAATATTCGATAATGAAGTTTGTGCTACACAGTGGAAGTTAATTGTAAGCTCTGTTCACATTGTTAGAATAATTAACATAGCGTTATTCTGTTTTAACGAGTTGCATTCTGAATCACCATTCTCACTAATTAGTCAAATTGTTTTCACTGAGAATGTTTGTGGAGAAAAAGTGGGAAATGACTGAAAATGAGTAAATGTAAAAAGTAAATGACTAAAAAGAGTTGAGGTGCTTTGCTTAGATTGCAATGGTGTGAATAATTCATGAAGCCTTTCAAGTGATCATCAAGTTTTCCATAATATTATTGAACTGTGGAGTGTTTCTTTTTCAATGTAATGATATTCTATTCTCTTCGATCTCGGAACCGTAAATATGTTTAGAGAGTCGAGTGAAAAATCATGTTAAAAATTTCTTCAAGTAAAATGAACACGTCGTTTTTGTTTTGAGGTGTTTACCTATTCGCTCTTGGTACGTTAGTGATTACACTCTACTAGTCCGTGGCGAAGCGTGGTATACTTATTTGGTCATCCTATAGGAAATCTATAGGAAACCAAATAAGTATACCACGCTTCGCCACTACTACTAGTCTACTTTTCAGTACATCAGCTCTGGTTTCTACAGTAGAAGATCTCACATGATAATTAAATTAGAAGACAATTTATAAAAGATAGGCCCACTCTTCAACAAAGCTTTACAATAGCTTTACTACAACTCCAATAATAGAACTTTTTTTATTCAAATAATTTCCTAAGAAGCAGTTTCCCATGGAATCTCAAATTTCAAAAACTTCATAGTAATGAAATACAAGCAATCTTATAGATGTATTTTTAAATTTTATGACCGTGAGAAGAGCAAAGTGTTTCTGATATTTTTCTAGATTCTTTCCAACTATAACTAAATATAGATAAGGAAAATATACTTACCATTCACCGCATATTGTTGAGCAAATATGAAACATACTTTTTTAATTTGATATAATAATAATTAAAAAATAATTAATTAATTGATTAATAATTAAGTTTTTAATTTGATATAATGTGTGGTGAGGCTCTGGGTTGTTCCATAGGAATTTAGAAGTACTATATATAATATAGGCTAATACAAGAGAATGGCGGAGGCACATTAGACTTGAAATTTTATTGCACTGTACGCCAAGTTATTCGAGTGTAGAGTGTATGATCTCCTTTTTTCTGTATTACAGGACCTCTGAATATTTATGTAACAGGCCCCTAATTTCGATAAGGTGTTACAGCCAATTACAAGGTTGCAACTGAATCCATTGTAACATTGTTAACAGATTAATATCATTACAATCTAAATATAGCAGTCAATCAACTGAATGGTATGACATTGATATGATTATGATACCTCGGGGGGAAATTATATACAGTATAGGCCTATTCATGTAGGCTACCACAATGAGTGATAGACTAGGAGTTGTCATTTCATTGCCAATAAACAAGGTTAACAGATTGCAGCATTCGTTCTCTTTCAGGTTCTCTTTCTCAATTGGTAGACGTGGTGCTGAAGAAATTGTAAGATTTATTGCATCTCATCGCTAGACCCATTTGTAGAAAAACTAATTAATCAAATTTTTTTTTATCTTTAATATTAGAAAGTATCAAAATACAGTTATTAAAGTACAAGATACAATGGAATCAAAATACAGTTTCCTGATGCTATACTAATACCACAGGTAAGGTAGTTAGTCAGTTTTCTTTCTGTGCTTATACTAGTTAGCAGCACACAAATTAATATTCAATATAAAATAATTCTATCATTTCTATTTTCACCTTAATGAAAGATGGTAAATCATTGATGTGATTGAGATCACTGGAACGAGATTCTTTTTTTTTTTTTTGGAAGTTATATTAACCAAAGAAATGTCTGCAAGTTTATGTAGGTTAAAATCATATACCGTAATATAGAAGCTTCATGATTGTAAAACTATTCATCTAATGTAATACTTAGGTCATATTTTTTTAACTTTTAACAGTATAACATACATAAACAGGTTGTATGCATTCTAAACCTTGTTTTTATTTTCCTCACTTTATAATCTTTTTAAACATAATTTATGGTTGTAACTTGAAATTGTAAAGGAAATGAAAATAGATAAAATAGATGAATAATGCTCAAGACTTGCTGATAAGAGTAATCAGTTTTAATTACTGTTTAAGTAAGAGTAATTAATTTTACAGTATACAGTATAGTAGTTGGAGAGTTAAACCACAGATAAGGTATAATACCTTATCTGTGGTTAAACCATTGATTTTAGATATTTTCTCTATCTAAAATTAATGGTTAAACTGTATTAAAACAAGCATTTATTCTTATTGAGTACCTAGTCTACTTTGTAGCGCTCCAAAATATGATTCTTCAAACTAATATCTCTTCTACAGTTTAGCTGTATTTATTAGACTACTACCGTTAACACAAGCGCTCCATTCCTAAGTTCGTAATAAGTACTTAAAATGTTCAATCTTCTACAGTCATTGGCATCGGCTTGAACATCGACTTCTCACTCATTCTCTATCCTCTTCCAAGATGAGACTTAACTTGCAAATCATCATTAACTTCGCCTTAGAAGACATTAGAGTCAGAAGATCAGCACTTATTTGATGTGATTGATTGCAGTGAAGCAGTCTCACTATTAGTTCCTCGACCCCGAATTAAGTTGTCGGTAAATCAACAAGTTCGTTGACTTGGAAACTTTTGTTCAGTTTTAGTCGTTGACCTCTGGCCGCAAACTATTGCCACAACCACAGACTAACCAAATAAATATTATCTCTGCCATAAATTGTAGCCTACAACATTGTACGCATTCAACTTGTCGCATTGGTATTTCCTTGAAGAATAGAATAGAATAGAATAGAATAGAATAGAATAGAATAGAATAGAATAGAATAGAATAGAATGAGAATAGAATAGAATAGAATAGAATAGAATAGAATAGAATAGAATAGAATAGAATAAAATAGAATGGAATAGAATAGAATGAATAGAATAGAATAGAATAGAATAGAATAGAATAGAATGAATAGAATGAGAATAGAATAGAGATAGAATAGAATAGAATAGAATAGAATAGAATAGAAGAGATAGAGAGAATAGAATAGAATAGAATAGATTTGTGGGTCAAGCCTGATGCTCGAGATTCATCAATAAGGTTGAGGGCTTGTTGTCATAGACCCTCCTACAAACATGGCATGCAAGAGGGATTCGATTATTGATGCTCCCTTGTTAGCCGCATGTGATATGTGTATACAATTGCTTTGCTCAGACTACTGTTATCGCATGTAAACTAGGGAGAGGCTGTGATGAGGTTATTAGACTTGATATCATTAGATTCATGTGAATTAATCACTTTGTGATCTGAAACTATTAATTCTACTTATGTAATAATTGGCGAAACGAAAATCCAAAAAATGCCATATAAATAGTTCTGAGTTCTGAAAATTTCTGCTACAGCAAATATTGTCAACAGAACTAAAGTGTATCCCAATTTTTTGAAATTTATGTTGCTCTATTGTCTTATTTACTAATATTGCAAGTCTCGTATTTTTAGTAGCATTTAGCCTACTGTTTTGTAGAATTGATATTGAATAACTATCAACTGAGATAGAGCTAACCAACATTTTTATACTTATATATTACCCAGGTTTATCTTTAATAAAGGTGTAACAAATAATTAAAAAAAATTGAAATAATATAATACATTTTATTAAAAATATCACAGATCTTTGATTAACACAATACTTTTATAGTGATTACACATGGGAGGGGGGTCTATTATAGTTTATTACAGTATGGTATCCACTAATAAGTAATACATAATTATACTAATATATATTTAAGTGATCATATTCATACAAGTTGAAAAATTTTGTGCTAAATACAAGATTTCATATTCACTATAAAAATTAGTCCTCTTTCATTAAGTGTATTGGAAGATCAAGTAATTAAGAACTGGATAAAATTTTAGCATGATGTTATTCATCACTTGATGGAAATTGAAAATTTTGGACTAACTTTCTACAAGACTATTGAAAATGTGGAATTCACAAATGGCGAGATACATTATTTTTAAACAAAAAACATTATTATCTTTTAAAATATAAAAGTATTTCAAAATTTGTAGCAAGTTTTGTTTGGGAATAAACAGAGAGGGAAGCAATTTATTGATGACTTTGAACAAAATACTACTGCTAGAACTTCTTCACCATTTTCAACTAATAGATACGGAGTTCTTGAGTTGATTTTTATGTGAACCTAGGCTATATAAGATTATAAGTTCACCACATCTCCCAAATTATTGGGGAACATTGCATGATTCTGAGAGGCGTAACCCCTAAGGGGTTCTCTCCGCCAAAAATTCCATAGGCTTAATAAAAAATAATTTTGATTTAAAGACATCATAGTATCTTATTTCAGAAAAATTCACACTTTCCTGGTAGTTCTATTGATTTGTTACATAAATAATTCAAAAACAATTTTAGGCCTGTTACAAGTTTTCTAGGCGTAAATCGTTCAAGTTAATCACTTGGTTACATTTCACATTTCATTTGGTTAAATTTCGTGATCTTCTAAATAGAAAAAAAACTCCATGCCTCAATATTCCTATAAGGCTAGGCGTACACCGGTTAGTCAAGACAAGACAAGAAGAGATTAGTCACGTTTAGTCACAGTACTTCACATAGTTGTTTATGAAGCAACACACACCGATAAGTCATTGCATCGGTGTGTGCATCTTAAACGTGACTAATCTCATCTTGTAGTTTGCATGGACTCTTTATTAGAAAAATATCACTCAGGCCTCAATATTATGAATAGGCTACTCATTACGAAGTACTTCTAGTTCAATGTAGTTATAATACATTGTATAATTTCATTCACAAGTTCAATGGGGAAAGTGTCAATTTGATTCTAAATTATCCCTATCCTAATGAGTGGATATAATCATTCACCTTAGATGCAAGTGACACGAAGTGTCGGTTGGTTGTCAGTCTCAGATCAGAACCAGTCTTGTTGAACTATAAATCGAGGTTGGTAGAAAGTTAACAACCATCACACAACAAGTTTGTTAGAAAGCAAAAGTGGCTGCTTGAAATTACCGGTATCGAAGATTATTAGCCTCATGCAAGTTCAGCCTTGAACTTGATTTTGCTTCCATAATTAGAATCCATTGTTCAATCAGACCATTGGAAAACGTCCTTGCTGGAGAAATCACTTTTAAATCTAAGAAATTGGTGAGAAAATTGAAATTTTTGAGAGTCGGATACTGTCATTGACCTCCCAGGTTTTCTAACTGTAAAAACTAGATAGTAAATCACAAGTCATTATGTCACTAGAATCACGGCCATTTCTAGATCTCAGTTGGGTCAAAGATAATATTCGAGATTTGATAGAAATTATCAAATGGGAATTAAGAAACTTCTAAATAAGATAGTCTTTGGTTGTAGATGTGGATGTGGACGTTTTGTTGAGGTTTCAATCTTCGAGTTCAGCGGATTATAAGTTTCCGATCACATCTGCGAAGAAGTATTCATTATTGCAAAAACAAAAAAGAATACCTCTCATTTAAGGTTGGTATGCGATGATAGAAAATATATCTGTTCGTCAATTAATCCAGATTTATCAATAAATTCCACATTTCCGCAATATTCCACTCCGGTTCACTTGAAAATTCAAAACACATTACAGTAGAATTTGTTGTTGGAAACAATAGAGTCTCTGTATTGAACCGCCTAAGTCATCATGATGTCGAAGCCATGAACATTCAAAATGCCAAATTCATCTTGAGGTTGGATAGCCTACATCATACTTCAGGATTGTCTCTGGTTGTAGGTGTAAACATTTAGGAAATAATCAACACACGCAATCCTCATTGAAGCACTCCATAGATTTATAAGTTCATGAGTTTATAAGTTTTCACGAGAAATTTGAATAGCCTATAAACATACGTTGATATATAAAACGCCAAAAACACCAAGAGGTTGGATACAAAAACGAAAGATTGTCTTTCTAACTTATTCAGGAACTGTCAATAGTTTCTATACTCAATCGACATTGGATCACTTTGATGAGTTCACAAGATAGGTAATTTGAATAGGCAAAGTCACCATGATGTCGAAACCATGGATATTCAGGATTGACGCCGATTCAGTTTTTTCAGTTATCGATAGATAATTTGACACCTTGTGAGATCGGACTCTTCAGTAAATCAGTAAAGCATTCAGTACTATCAACTTGTAACTTATCAACACTTAACCCATGTTGATTCATGAGTTCATGAGCGTACAAAGTAGAGTAAAAAAGTTCACTATTCAAGTTTAAGGCCGACACAAATGCATTGCCACAGATTTACGTTATCTGTGGCATTGCGAATATTGTCGTCAGGAGCTTAAAAAGTCCACTATTCGAGTTTTAGGCCGACACAAATGCATTGCGAATATTGTCGTCGTTACAAGAACTCACGATAGACGTCGCGATTGAGCCCAAAATCACCATGAAAATTCAATTCAAAATACAATAAATTCAAGATTGTTTCTGGTTGTAACACATTCAGTAACTTATCAACACTTAATCCATGTTGATTCATAAGCTCCGGATCTTGTCATCTCGAATATTGTCACAAGAACTCACGATAAACGTCGCGACTGATGTCGAATATGAACGGCGCAAACACGACGACGAGAATTTCGAGCGAAGAGAGCAGAATGAGGCCGTAGAAAACCGAGAAAAAGACACAGTCTACCATTACGGACCACTGCGGAGGTCATAGCACGTGTGACTGAGACTAGATCTCCGTGGTCTAGCGACCGATGCAATAACGGATTCCTCCCGCGAGCATTGGTCCCCTCTTTTCATAGATGACGTCACAAGCTGACCGGTAACACAGAAAAGGAGAGGAAGAAAGAAAGGAGAGGGGAAATCTAGAATTATCTCAGCCGGTAACAACGCCTGGTAATGAAAGGTAGACAGGAGAAAGTGAGAGAGATGATTTCGACAACAGTTCAAGGTCTTGTTGACTCATATCAATTCCTCCCACGTCTCATCTTAGTGGGTTACCCCATTACAAACTTTCCATAATACGTGCCACTTCTTTTCCTGTTTTTAAGATGAATAGCTTTTTTCGTTTGCAAAATATATTAGCATTAATTTAATTTGGCGGATGGCATTAGATAGATAGATGGAGAGATATTATTTGTTTGCCATCGGACTCTACAAAAATTATCGCGAATAATAGTCTAGCAATAACAGATCAATAACAGATAGAGGTCATCAGCAACGTCAAAAAAATATCTCTCTATCTCTCTATATCTCTATCTATCTAAAGCCATCCGCCAAATTGAATGAATACTATTTTACATATTTTAAATAAATAACAACTTGCTGGCAATAATAACAACTTGGAAAACCACAAGGAGATGAAGTTTTTCACGAGATGACATCTGTTACCTCTTATTACCTCTTTATTCTATGATACGATCATATACGATTGTATATGATACGATTCATGATACGAATCATGATACGATTCTATTCTACGATATGATCCAGATTTCAAATCTGATGATTTAGTAATAGACCTACGTAGACGTAACGGTTCAGAAGACTACTAGAATTGTGTTTTCTGAACATTGCTGAACCGGTGAGGGTTTCCCAACATTTGAAAACCTTAAAGATTTCATGTGTACAACAACACCAACATGGCACCTACTTTACTAAATTGAGAGATTAATTTGTTGCACAATATTACTTGGAGAGATTTCTGTAAAGATCAGGTTCTTATTCCCTGAGTAATATTCCGATCTAGAGATCTATTTTTATTTTTAAGGATTTTACAGTGAATCACCGCCTTCCTTCTTTTAGTCGGATTTTCCATCTTTGTCGGTCATTCCACTCACCATCTGTGAGATTTCTAGCCACCATGGCGTCGTCCACTTCGTCTCGCCAAGATCGCCTTGGCCTCCCTCGCTTCCTTCTACCCAACGGGCTCCAATCCGTCACAATTCCTATCCACTTGCTTGCACTAGCCCTTCTCGCGTGCCCATACCATACCAGTCTCTTGTCCTCAATGAACTTTATTATATCCGATTGAACTTTCATCCTGCTCCTAATTTCTTCATTCCGTACTCTATCCAACCTGGTGAGCCCGCAGCACCTTCTCCAATATTCCATTTCCACAGCCAGAATCTTACTCCTACTTTGCTTGTTTGTCACCCATACTTCCGCACCATATGTCATTATGCTTCTGACTATTGTATGGAATATCATCTGCTTGGTCTTTCTGTGGATACTCCTACTCCAGATAATAGGATCTAGAGATCTATTATTATAATAAATCCCGAGTTATGAATCCGTGTTATATTACCAGAGTAACGTCACTCTCGAGTGCTCTCGAATACAAAATAAAGCGTCAAATAATTTAGGTCAAAAAATATTCACTGAATTCGAATTACGGATGTGAACAGCACAATAACCCAGAAACGAACTTCATCTTGTTGTCTCAGTCTTCTTCTTTTGGTCTTCTTCTTCTCAGTATCTACGTTGAAATTACAGTTATCACTTATAAAAATCATCAATTATTAGACGAAGAGTAAGCAGTGGAATGTGGGACACTTGGCAGTAATATAATCAACTTGAATATTGGCTTCTAATGGCCACGTTCCGGACTGTAATGGATACTCTATGAATTTGCTGACCTCAATTTGTAAAAAGATATATCCTATACCTTCCTAATTTGATGAGTCTTGTATTACATGTTAATTTCTCTCAAACTAGAAAGAGCAAGGACATAATATGAGAGATGAAGTTGAATGAAGATTTTTATAAATAATGGAATACACTTTGAATATTTATTAGAAGGCGAGAAGGCACTTCTATTTATTAGACTTCATTGGCGAGACTGTAATAATTTTAGTCTCCTCTCAAGTACTTGATGGAAAATAAAATATGAAAATCATATTTTGGCCCCTGTCAGTATTACGATTGTACCAAGAAAGCCGTCGCTAAAGATCAATATTTCCCCCCATCAAAAGATAAATATGTTTACATCAACTTATTTGCATTTGGTATGCGATTGAGAAGAGATTGAGTTTTAATAATAATGTTTCCCTTTCATTGGTGAATACAAGCGCGAAAATTTGGCTCATTCAATCTGAAGGTCCAACTGAATGTTGGCTTTGTGATGAAGGATAAGATAGCCTACTAATGAATAGATTCGACTTCTATTGAACACTCTTGATAAAACATCATTCATCAATAAGTCTATTGTCCATTTAGGTCAATGTCAGGTGCAATATTGAATGGATTGTACTCAATAGACTCACAATAATGGGCGTAATAAACTTGAAATTTCACTTAGCAATAATTTTAGCACTCGATAGATGCAATCAAGTTGAATAATGTGATATTGTAAGATTGAGCTGTTTTAACGGCTTAACTTCACCAACTTTTTTATATTCTAGAGATATGCGCTGTAATAATATTTATAAACTAATATGAACTATGAAGTGAACTGAAAATAGAATAATTATTCTTCTATTATCCTATCAAATTATTTATGTGCTAATAACCTAATATCGATACGATATCGTATGTGAATGGAATTGCAAATGTACTACGAGTTCATAATTTCAAATTATGCTTTATTAGGAGAAGATTATACCCTATGTGATCTGTGATCCAATAGTCAGCTTCAATGATTGATTGGAAAAATTATAATCATATTAGTATTCGATAATATCACGCATAGTGTCGTTCATATACTGTAAGCTCTTGACATATATATTTATTAACATACTTGAATTATGTCAACTTTATGCAGTGTCTGGATTGTTTTGTTCAATGTACTACAATATTATTAAATATATTTGTTCAATATATTGAGACATATTGCCCATTCTAGTACTCTTTTTAAAATTCAAATTTTGAAACTGCCAGTGAAGGAGTGAAGATTCTCGAATATAATTATCATACAATTGGCATGAAACAATTCCTATAAGAGGAAAGATGAATATTCATTCATAACTTTTGAAATGCAAAACAGTCTACATTGAAACTCTCGAGGAGAAGATTTGCTATCTAAAAATGAAGATAAATAAACTTCATTAAAATACAAAAACGGCTTTAAACAGGTTTGATTCAATTTCACTTTCAAGTTCATTTTCAGTTATGCTTCATTCCAGTTCCAGGTTTGAAAATATCAGGTTCACAAGTCGAACCAATAAATACTACTTTGGAAATGATTTAGAAGGAACATAATTATACTAAAAATAGAGTATTTTGGAAGTGAAATTAACAAATCCACTTTTTAATTCATACACATGTTGTATTCATTAATGCAAAATCTGTAATCACAACAAGAAAACAATTTTTTTGCCAAGTAGACCTGTTTTTCTTGAATTTATCACCATTCTAATTTGATCGCTTACTAGTCCTATTCCTGATGAAAAATTGAACATCAATCAGTGAGTTAAGCAATTGCTGATTGTTGAATTAAATCATAATAATTAAGAACTTTCTCCTAAAGTACCATCTCTTCATACCATTTATATAGACCCTTCGACTCAGTTGCATTTTCTGAGTTAATTAATTTTTGTATATTATCTCAATCTATAAGAGATAACATCAATAGTTTAATTCCATTCTATAATACTCCCAAGAGCAGTCAGAATAAACAACTAATAGTAATAATAATAATAATTCCGTGTAACCTGGCTGGCTCAGGTCTGGTGTCAGAGTTTTCAGGTCACTCCTGATCAGTTCAGGGTCTCTGATGTGACTTAACGACTGCTTTTTAGGCAGTCGGGACCGACGGTTTAGCGTGTCCTCCGAAACACGAAGAGTGGCTTGAGCTAAAATCTCACGGTCTGACCTGGGTTTGAACCCGGGACCTCTAGGTTACTAAGCCAGCACAAATAAACAACTTATTTTCACCGATTTTCAAGCCATTTGAAAATATAAAATAAGAAGGAAATAGAAGGGTTTTTCATCGTGAGAGTACTTTCCTACCCAATATTCCTTACTAAGTTTTTTGTGAACAATAAATTTTGAATACTCAAATTCTTGAATTTCGATTCACAGGTATAATGCATACCTGTATTGTATAATGTGAAAGTGTACAGAGAGTGTGAATAAACGTCAAAACTCCTCAACTCAATGTCTTTAACTCTAGAAAAATAATCAGAAAATGTGAATAACAATCAACTATGTTTAACCAGAGATAATTCATTAGACAAGTCTCTCCTTTCCTGTGGCTCAACTCAACTCAACACATTATAATGCATGATTTATACCAACCTTTATCTATTTACTCGGGCTTTAAGGGCTCTTGGTGATAGTTTGAATGCGAACTAGTTTCGTCCGAGAGAGACTCGCATTATCTGAAGAGTCCCGCATCGGTGACGTCGGTCACAATTAATTAAATGCAAAATAGGTGAGTTTGCGGCTGCAGGACCCTTGATCATCAACACCTCACTAGGCTCACAATATTACGCATTTAGAGCAGTTGGGGCTTAGGCTTACGACCACCGTTTGCTCTGCCTCTTACCCCTCTCTACTTACTCTCACCTACTCCCTATTTACTCTCTCTACTTTCTCTCTCTTGACACACTCTCTCTCTCTCTCGCACTCACTCTCTTAACACACTCTTTCTCTTTTTACTATTTTTGTATTCAATTGAATTTTCTCACTACTTACTGACTCTCTCTACTGACTCTTACTACTCTCTCTCTCTCTCTCTCTCTCACCGTTTCATGTAGATAAATCTCACTTATGTTAACATTATTATATTGCATTTTACATTGTTGAAAATTATTAGTTACAATTCATAAATTAATAGAATTATATTACTTATACTTACAACTTTTGTAATCTAGTATCTAAGCAGTTATAATTATTGTTATCTACATGAATAAAGTAATCTTATCTTATCTTACTTTTTCTTCACATATTCTCTCTACTCACTCCTTCTTGATTTACTTCCTCAACTCACTCTTTCTCCATTTACTTCTTTGTATTTAATTGAATTTTCTCACTACTTATTGACTCTCTCCATTTCCTCTTTCTTTACCTATTCTCTCTACTAACTCTTTCTTGATTTACTCTCTCAACTCACTCTTTCTTCATTTACTATTTTCGTATTTAATTGAATTCACTCACTACTTACTCACTCTCTCTACTTACTCTCTTTTTTCTCTCTCGTTGTCTTCATAACTTTAGTTTCTTCTCACTTCTACTTATTGAATCACTCTCTCACATACTCTTTCACACCCTCGTATTGAATTTAAACCTCATATCTTTATCATTTAACAAGTTGTCATAGTTTAGGCTTTGTTCAGTTGATCAAATACAGTAATTATTTTATTCTCAACTGAAATTCATTTTCAATTTGAGCAGTGTTGGACTGGCAAGGATTTGGGCCGTTCACGTAGACTATCACAAGGGCTCTCCTAACCACTAGACTTAAATAGTGAACAAGGAGGGGGGAGGAGGAGGTTATACATTTGTCAAATATAAAAAAAATTCCAGTAGTATTAGTACTTATTTATACCAGTAGTATTAGTACCTAAGTAATATTTGCGTTATATTCAGCAGTAGAGGAAATGAGTAGATCTTCAACATTACAATACCAGAGATTGCACTCAACTGTACTTTGAATTGTGTTATCCATTAAAATTTCAATTTTTGCTATAATTTGGGCTACATCAAGAGTGCCCAACCTTTCTCTTACCAAGGGCAAGATTGTCAATATTCAAAGGGCACGCGGGCCAGTGGCGAACTACTAAGGTTGTTTTGGAGGTAAGGAATACCCTCTAGGAAAACGGGAGGTGATAAAAGATTGAAAACTTTTAGATTTTAAAAAAGATTTTAGGGGCATTCTGCCATTCTACCAATTGTTTTCAGCAGTCAGCACATTTAAACCATTCCTGTATTTCCAACTGTATAAATAGCATTCATCAGTAAAATATATATTCTTTTTAATTTTCCATGCTCTCTAAACTAAATTTCCGATTGAACGTTTTTCCAAAACTAAATAAAGTACTTGTTTTATCAGTGATTCTCATTATCAAATGACTGAAAGTTGTCAAAACTACATATTTAATAAAACAACGAAATACCGGTTTCGGTTGATACACCATTATCAATCTCTGGTAAACTACAAGACAGTGCAGCAGAATTTATACTCGTGACCGAGCGCTGTGATTGGGAGTTGAACGGCCTATCAAGGTGAACGCCTGCCATTGGTCGAGATATAAGCTCCTCCCACAATGGTCGGTTTCTTCAAACGTCATAGCAGAGCAAAGTTCACTTGTTTGAACCGCCATTGCTATGAAGTTTGTAGAACGCCCATTGTGGGAGGAGCTTGTATCCAGGCCAATGGCAGGCGTTCACCTTGATAGGCCGTTCAACTCCCAATCACAGCGCTCGGTCACAAGTATAAATTCTGTAGCACATCTATTTCTAAGTGATTTTGTAAGGGATTCATCCCTCCACCTTTACTTTTCCTCATGAATGATTAAGATAAGAATACAAACTTTGATTGTCATTGCATTTTGAACACAACAGAACAGTTTATTAAAATACTTCTTCACATCTCACATTCTTTCTACATTTATTAGTTCTTATTAAATAACAATGAATTATTAATTAGTTCTTTTTACTATTGTTGGATAAAATTAGTTAATGGCCTCCCCACAAGATTTAAAAATCTAACTAACTTCTCGGACATGATTAAGAGAAAAAAGATTGTTTTATTGGAGAGAGCCCCGTACTCGGTCGAAGAATGTCTTAGATTTTTAAGGGAAGAGAACTAGTTGTATTTTTTTCCTTTTTCTTGCTTTGTTCATTTTTATGATCTCTGCCTTTTTACGTCTCCTCCCTCCAACTTATCACCTCAATGAGTATTTGAGCATGTTATATTATATTTGTGACACTTTCAATGTTGTTGAGCGTAGACTCTTGTGAATACAACTTTATTGAATAAAGGTTATTTGAATTTGAACAGTAGTAATTATAAAGTTGTTATCAAATATCTGTGATAATGATGTAGCTATTATCATATGACTGTAATAATAATGTATGTATTATAACATTGTACAACTGTTTTATTTTAATAATTATTTGGCTATTAGCACTTTACATGTGCTAACGTGATGTAGTCTACTCATTAAAACCTCTTTACAAATGTATCATTGCATCTCTCCACATTTTCACCTAAATTACCTCGATAATCAAGCGGAATATTACTCTGGGCAGTGAAAGAACGTCGATGCCGCTATCTAGCGTTTGTTGTTGATAGGAGGGAAAAAGTGCAATTAGGTTGACAGGAGGACCGAGGAATTCACCGAGACTAACAATGGAAGGTATTTAACGGTGGAGGGTTCTGTCAACGACACGACACGATGCGACACGACACGGGGTTGGCAGTGTTGTTCCAAAAACCATCTGAGATGGCGAGATGGCACTCTCAGTGCGTAGTTCAGTGGTGGTACTGCTTCTTGTAAAGGGCCAGCCAGCCGTGTAGTTAGAGCTCTATTGTCTGCTCGGGTCGTCTTTACATTTGTATCACTCTAAATGTGAGGGTGGAGGAGACTGAGGAGGTGCAGAAGGAGGAGGAGATAAAGGTGGAGGAGGAGGAGGATGGATGAGGAGTATGATGCATGAGAAGGAGGATGAGGAGGAGAAGGTGTAGGAGGACAAGGAAGAGGAGGAGGAGGAGGAGGAGGAGGAGGAGGAGGAGGAGGAGGAGGAGGAGGAGGAGAAGGAATAGGAAGAAGAGAAGTTGAGGGGGTGAGAGAAGATACGCTCACATCATAAAATGAGTGGGTTACTAATGGCAGTTAAAGCGCGGGGGTGGGGAGACTTTTGCAAGCCATGAAGGTTACTAAAAGCAGTGCGAATTGGTGCTCAAATGTCTTAACATGAACCAGATAACTAACATAGTTTTTCTTCTTCTTGATTTTTCTTCTTCTTCTTCTTCTTCTTCTTCTTTCTTCTTCTTCTTCTTCTTCTTCTTCTTCTTCTTCTTCTTCTTCTTCTTCTTCTTCTTCTTCTTCTTCTTCTTCTTCTTCTTCTTCTTCTTCTTCCTCTTCTCCTCTTTCAGTTTTGTCATATCTACTACCATTTTTCTCCATAGTTTTATCTTTTTCCAGTAATTCGTCTTTTATTCTCTTTTTCCTCATCTATTATTTTTTTTCTTCTTCCGTTATCAGGATGGAATATTATTTTCCATCTCTTTAATCTACCTTTACAAATTTCTCATCTTTATGCTTTTTAACTGCATCTATTCATTTTTATTTTCATATTCATCAAACGTTTTCCTACTTCTTTCCTGCCAGCTTCTTTTTGCTTCCTTTTTCTTTTTCTTATTCTTCTTCTTCTTCTTATTCTTCTTCTTCTCCTACTCCCTCTTCCTCCTTCAATTCAATGGCTTCAATCCATCGAATTGTTACTTCTTCTACAACGATCAAAGTTATAAAACTATTACTTTTATTTACAACTGACATAATCTAGACATCGTCTATATTTCTGAACCTTTTTTTCTATCTTCAAAATCTCCATCCTTTTCTCTATTCCTCATCTCCTCCATATACTATGTTAAAGTTCTCTTCTCCTATTGAATCACCTACTTGTCTCTATTCTTCAACAGTTTATTCTCCTCTTTCTCCTATCTCTTTCCAACCTCTTCATCAAAATCACCTCTTTTCCTCTTTCTCTTTCTTTCTTCACTCTTCACTCTCCCCTTCAACTCCTTATCTTTTTTGCCTTTCTCTATCATTCGTCATTTATGTCTTTTCTTCCTCTCTTTGTACTGTGTAATTTTTCCAATAAAATTTCTGATTTCTGTCTATCTTCCCAATTCCTTCACAATAATCTCTCTTCAATCTCTTCTCCAACTCCTCACCTACCTCCTCTATCATTCTCCATCAATTTTCCCTCCCTTACCACCTTCTTCGCATCCTTCAACTCCACATTCTCCACGCTTCTTGCCTCAAAATGTCCAACATCTTGGCAAAGACAGAGTGGTATGAGTTCAGTTTCCTGGTCCCTGAACCCTGTCGGTTAACACACTTCCCCCTCCCCAAAACCACTGTTATACAATATAATAAATGCTTTCTGCTATCTGCCTGGTTTCTTGTCTTCCCTCCCCATCTTTCCCTACTCCACAACACGTGTTTCCTTTCTTGACAAAGTCTACAACAGTCTGTAGTGTGTATAGTAGTAGTTGCCCTCTTCGCTGTACACTTCCAAAGGACAAAGCTAGGCAAGATGATGACAGAAACAGGTGTAGCAGATAGCTTCATTAACAGAGAGAACTCCCCCTCACCCATCAATGTGTGAGTCTGTTGTGCCAGATGTCTGCTGTACGTATGTGAAGACGATAATGCTCGCTCAATTTTTACTAGCTTCCAAAGTGTATTTTTGGACGTTTACATTCGTTGTCATGACATTTTTCCAATCTGTCTCATGCCTTTCACACGTTGTTCCCCAACATTATGTTTATAGTTAAAGACTATTACAAATGAGAACATATCCAGTCGAACATTAAAATTGCAATGAATCGCTCCAGTATTGTTGAAAAAGTTATTATGTTTATAATTAAATCTATTATATTAAATCTATTGTATGTCAATAAGGCAGTTTCCTGTGAGCTTTTGTATGTGAATAAATGAATAAATAAATAAATAATTGAGCACTATTTATAAGTGAGAAAATGTTCAGAGGGGAAGCACTTGTATTTCAATGAATCACTACAGTATTGTTGAAAAAGGCGTATCTCTTGAATAGTGTATGACACTAAAGAATGTACATTTTTAGCAAGGAATCATGAGATATTGCAATCATTCGATTGGCAGTAGATTCATAGCAATTAATTGAATTCACATTATCACCTGAAACAAACAGGATAAGAAGTGCAAAACATTCACATGAAACGTTTATTGCAATGAATCACTCCAACATTGTTGAAGAGGGCGTATGTAATGAACACAAAGTATTTTGAAGAAATTATTAAATTGCCAGGAAATTCATAATAATGAAGTGAACGTCAACCCTCAAAGTGATATCAATTCTTCATCTTTTTCCAATATTTTATAATCATACTTTCTTCAAGAATTTCCAGGATTAACATGAATAAGTCTGTTTCATTATTGCCCATGGCTTTTCAAAGTCATTTGTACAGAATACTCAAATTCACCATACTCATACAATTAATTGATTAATTAATACAATTAAAAAAATTCAGATTAGACTCATTATGTGTTCCACTCCACGGCAATCTTTAGTGAGAGGCAAAAGATTTAATTGACATTGAAGTGGAACCAGAGTTAGACCCCACTTCTACAAGCTTAACATTACTATCAAATTCAACCTTTGTAATGAATGTACTTTCGGTAGACACATTCCAAAATTTCCAAGACAAACACGAATCTGATTCTCTCTCACTCACACTCTCTCACTCTTCCTCACTTTATTTTCATCACTCTCTCTTTCCATCTCTTATTTTTTCATAGCATGATTCTGATTCTCTCACTCTTATACTCTATCTTTCTCTCTCTGTCTCTCTGCCTGTCATGAACTCTTCTCACGTTGAACGTCAAAAAATCGAGCAGCTCTCTCACGAAATGCTCTGACATAAGTGGGCGTTATCAACACGCAACCAAAGTCTCAGGTAGACGTGAAAAAGTCAATGAAAAAGTTATGTTATGCGTTGATAAGCCTCAAATAATGTCATTCAATCTTGATTTTTCAAGCGATATAATTGAATACTTGGTGTAACCTATTATTAAGCAGTTTCAGCTAAGCGTGTTGACTTTAAATATTAACCTTTTTAGTGTAGTTTTCAAACTAACCTTGAATGTTCTAACACAGCAGTATGGATTCCAGGTGTTTGCGGTTATTTTTTGTGATGTTTGTGTATTTCTTGCTTCTATCTTATTACTAACGCATGCCATTTGATACTATTTGTTCAGTGCTATTATGCATGAAGGTCATGAATTTCTTAACAAAGTAATGCGTCTCCTAAAAACGGTAAATAATAGATATCAAAATGTGTTCCTAGATTTTTTCATATAAGCTAAATTACTCGGACCATACATTCAACTGTGAAACTAGATATTATCGAATTTCATCCTATTCTGTGTTCTCATGCATTAAATCTTTGGTACGGAATTAATGAGCCAGTATTTTTTTGCAATTCTGATTTATGTAACTTTATACAGAAATGGGATACAGAAAAGTTGATTCAATAATTATGATCGTCTATCATGATGATTGATGAGTCATGGTTTTCACACTGATAATGGAATGGGCTGATGATGTATGTTCGATGTTGAACAGTAGAATCAACAATATTAGTTTTTTGACACATTTAACAATAAGTTAATGAGTCGTCAATGATTTTGAATCTCGTCGACAGATCTTGATGAAACTTGGCAATAGTAGACTATTGAAAACCATACATATTTTATTATTCAGTTCTTCAAGGTGCGGAGCACATTTTAAAAGTCACGCAGTAGCGGTTCCAGACTAGAAAAACGGGCAAGGATAAAAGGCTCAAGTATAAAATTATGCGAGAGGATACTTATCTTAGGGAAGGGAGGGGTTTCAGTAAGTGAATATTATTACGATTTTAGTCGATTATACGATATTTTTGCCAACACCTTTGTAAATACAGTGCTATTCAGAAACAAACAATTGAAAAAAATTGTTTCCATTAAAACTGGAGGGGCAGTTGCCCACCCAGCCCATGGCTAGAACCGCCACTGAGTCACAGTAAAGTAGTATTTCTAATTTAAGTAGTATCCTCAATCACACCTATCGTCAAATTATTTTTAGAAATAATTAGCCATTCTCATACCTTTTACTATCTCAGTATATAATTTTAAGATGGGGTTTTGTGAAAGAATTGAGAAGAAATCGCCTTCGTTTTGAAGTAAACCCTCGGCATTTTCATCAAGTCGTTCGCATTATTTATGTGTTGGATTGAGCGGTTCTTGCCCGTGTTTCTTGCACATCCAAACTGGAATATAAGGCAATTCCATTCCGGGTCAGGATTTCTGCCAGCCGTGGAGAAAATTCTAGGACTGTAGAGCACCGTTACACTTGGCAAAATTACGTAAGTGTCAAGAAGGGAACAAAATAAAAAGGGCTTTTCGGGCCTTGGCCACTGACCTTTGGGGAAGGGGGAAGGGGGTTGAAAGGTTAACTAGAAGGAACAGGATGAGAAGATTGAGAAGTAGGAGCTGGTGGAGGAGAGAGAGATTGATAAGTGAGAATGGGGGGAGGAGGAGGAGGAGGATAAGGAGGAGGAGAAAAGGAGGATGAGAAGAAGGAGGATGAGAAGGAGGAGGAGGAGGAGGAGGAGAAGGAGGAGAAGAGAAGGAGAAGAAGGAGAAGAAGGAGAAGAAGGAGGAGCAGGATGAGAAGAAGGAGGAAGAAGGAGGAGAGGATGAAGAAGAGGAGGAAGAAGGAGGAGAAGGAGGGAGAAGAAGGAGGGAAGGATGAGGAGAAGGATGAAGTAGAAGAAGGAGAAGGAGGAGGAGGAGGAGGAAGGAGGAGGAGAAGGAGAGGAGGAGGAGAGGAGGAGAAGAAGGAGGAGAAGGAAGTGATGGAGGAGAAGAGAAGGAGGAGGGAGGAGAGGAGGAGGAGAAGAAGGAGGGAAAGGTGGAGGAGGAGGAAGAGAAGGCGGAGGAAGAGGAGGAGGAGGAGGAGGGGAGAAGTGGGAGGAGAGGAGAAGGAGAAGAAGAGAAGAAGAGAAGAAGAAGAAGAAGAAGAAGAAGAAGAAGAAGGAAGAAGAACAGAAGAAGAAGAAGAAGGAGGAAGAAGAAGAAGAAGAAGAAAAAGAAGACGAAAAAAGAAGAAGGGGAAGAAGGAGAAGATGAAAAAAAGGAGAAGAAGAAGGAGTAGAAGGAGATGGAGTTGAAAGAGGAGGATAAGTTGGAGAAGGAGGGAAAGGAGATGTAGGGAATTCATGTCACGTAGCCAGTGAAAATAACAGTACATTGTAGGCAAGTCAGTGTTGGCAGAGTGCTTGGGTAGCCGCCCTCTGAAATTCTATCATGGAGTTCGCCCTGTTAATCATACCGATATTGAAAGGAGTGGAGGTGGAAAATTCCACACAGAAACTGCATTTGTATGCATAAGCCACGACCCGCGAATTAGTGGACAGGTGACATGAATTTATGGATTTGCGATGGATAAGGTCATAAAAGATAGGACTAATACTGATTGAAAGTTGAAACTTTCTATGAATCACTTTAGATGTGGGCTATCAGATATGTAAAGAAACGGTGTTTGGGAATGATATTTTGTAATTTTGAAAATATATTTAAAAAATCAAATTATCATTTTATTAGACGATAGTAAAGAAGTTAATAATACTGTAATTCAATATTTTGATTAGATTATAATTCAAATAATTTATTATGTATTATAATCCACTCGTATCATTCACTCATATAATTTAATTTGTATTTTATAAATTACTCATAATTATGTGGTACACTGCAACATATCACTATTCGATAACCAAATGCTTGGAAAATGCTTGTAATTGGATACAGAATTATTGTAATTTATCTGCTGTATAAACCTTCATTATTATCCACAAGATTCACTTCCTAAGACACGTGACGTACCCAGAGAGTGTAGTAGAAGTTCTTTTACTTTTACTTATATTCTCTCTATAAAGATATTGGACATTTGTATTTTTCAATGTACAGTAATTGGTGTTACCATTGTTGTTCTACGTCTGTTCTGTCTATTGCTGGTAGATGTGAATTCGCCATTAAAATTACACTGAGGAATGCAATGGATTTCAGTCTTTTACATGTCTTCAGATGTGATTAAGGCCTAACACTAATTCAGGCCTACTAATTCAGTATGGAGCCCCTATCAAACAAAGCCTCTAAACAAACGTTGTGAACGTTCCTGCATTTTTGGGGTTTGAATTTTCCGAATTTTCGGGGTTGGTGAACCCCACTGGGCCTCATGCAGAAATTTTATAATGCTCAAGGATCAGCATGAAGAGGATCAAAGAACAGCTCATGAAGAAGGGGATTATACAATATTTCTTCAATCAAGAAGCATATAAATGTTTTCTTGCAGAGGTGAACTAAGGAGAAGAAACTTCAAGTATGAAATAGAAGAGAAACATTAGCAAAGGTAAGCTGCAAAGGAGAGGCAACTCTTTCATACAGTAGAAAGTAAGAGTTTATTGAATTCCTGTAAGAAATGGGACATACGTGAATATTGTAACTGAGTTATCATATTAAACCAAGAGAAAAGCGTGTATGATATTTCCAAGGTAGATAATATCGAATTTATGTTCAGTTTCATTCCTTTCAAGGTGAATAAACCATAAAAATGTTCATAGAATTAATGGAGCAATGTGGTTTCACTGTTGCTTTCAGAGAAAGGCTGAATCTTGAAATTTATAACTCTGGCTCGATCTATTAAGTGCAGCGGCTCCAGTCCTGTTATTTTGCTCGAAGATAAAAAATAAAAAACTTGCTGATTGGATCAGCGAACAACTTGAGTTGCAGGAAGAAGACGAAGAAGAAGAATGAGGGAAGAAATAAAAGCGAAAAAACGAGAATAGACCGAAAGAGTTTCGTTTGGTGAGTGCGGAGGCTGGCTTGGAAAATTGAATAAGTCAGAAAGAGAGCTGGAGAAGAACTTTACTCGTAACCTAACTTACTTGTTTCATCCGCGAAACATACATAAGAAAAAGCCGGAGTATCCTCGCATTTTTCATCATTCCACCTGAGAGTTTGTTATCAAATACATCTCACAAATAATGCCCGAATTCGTCCCGAGTCCCGTCTATCGGGTTCAATTGGAGTGCAGTTTCTTGTTTGTTTATTGATTTGCTGGGTCGAAAGCGAATAACGCCAAATGTATTGTGTTAAACAATAGGCGACTGGTTGTAAACTTTGTTCAGAGCAATATATTCGAGAATAAAATTCGGATCATTTCTTGGAAATCTAGAAGTCTCCTGAAATTCTGGAGAAAGCCTGATACACACGACTACGACGGCGAACTTTGTAATGAATTTATACGTTACCATAACGAAGTCTCCTGTAATACTAGAGAAAGCCACGTACGCACAAACAGACACACTGACTTGAATACGACATTGTAATTTGTAAAGAATACGGCTAGTGAATGGTCGTATCCGAGTTGATATAAGGCTGGTCTGAAAAGCTTTCTTCTGTATCACAGGATACACACTAAGATAAAATTGAATAAGTCCAATTAATAATTAATGAGAAGATGGGATAATAGAGTGGACTATCCTCGCATTTTTTTATGTTTGTGTAAGGTCCAGGATGTAAGAATTTTCATGAAATTTGGTTCCTTTACCAGGTTTCATTTGTCCAGAACTATGTTAATCCTTTTTTTAACGAAATTATGTACTGTATAGAATATTCTAAGGAAGAGTCAAAATTCAATATATGATTTTAAACTCATTTTCCATACCTAGATAGCTCCTTTGCTGAAATTGAAAATTCATTACACTTGAACCAAGCCATCTAGTATTAGTTTTTTCAATAGAGAATACAGTAGTAATACTAGAGGTATCAATCATGAAGGGTCTCATTGGATAAGCATAGGGAAAGCATAGGGCAAGCATAGGAGAAGCATAGGAATAAGGTAACAGCAGAAAAAATAGAGGAGAAAACAAAGTTTTTTTCCAGAAAAAAAAAACATTAGTCCAGAATATTAGGGATTGAGTAGAATCAGAAAATCAGAAGAGAGTCGAAAATTTGGCCAATGAATGCAGGAGAGGCAACATTGAAGTGGCTGGGGCATGCGGGTATAATGTAGGTATCACAAAAGATAAAACATTTTGAGAACTGCTAAACTCAAGAAAAAAGAACAAGAGACTTACATGTAGACATGTAGAGGATGTAAAGATTGAGAGATACAAAAGAAAGAGGAAGAAAGAGAGAGCGTGGGAGAGAGAGAGAAAGATTGAGAGGGAGAGAGAGTGAAAAGAGAGAGAGAGAGTGAGAGTGAGCAGAAGATGGGGGAATAGAATCGTCTGTGTAAGAAGACCTGAGGTACAATGCTCATAATCCTCATAATAGGGCTTACCACCAAACGTGAGAGATAAAAAGGATCAGCTAAGTAGGAATAGAACTTATACCTAGTTCTTTAAAACGAAATGCTCGTTAATGGATAAGCATTTACTTCATGAACTATCAATATTAGCTCAATAAAATTATTGTAGAACATTACTATTGTTGTAGAACATCATTATTGTAGAAATGAATTGGTGATTTCTTCATTACCACAATGTGACAATATTGAATTGTATTTTTGTATTAAACTTAAAAAAAATCAGTCTCATTACTTAATTTTTAGACCTCGTAGAATGGAGTGAATGATAAAATATAAAAAATTGAAACCCGACTACTTTGTGATAATATGATAATTGAAAATACTACAACCCGATTAACTGTATGGTCAAGATCAGCAGCTCCAAAAAACCTTGTTTGATATCGAAATTACTTCTCAGAGGTTTGGGGATAAGCGATTCGATAAGCTGGGATTATCAAGCCGGCAAAGAAAGAGAAATGCCCCTAAGCACACGGCAGCACTTGGGATGTTGTCAGGCGATTGCCCGGGGATTTGGAGACCAAGCTTTCGCCATTACTTGAAGAAGCCAGTCCTCCAAACACTGTCTCGTCTTGGCAACGTTGGTACACGCTCTTACCTACTCCTACCTGACTCCAGAGAATTAATGGTAAGTGTAGCAGTGTTGCTAGGTTTCAGAGCTTTCAAGCTGAGAGGCTTTTATTACTAAACAAACTTACTATCAGAGCAATAAATTGGTTTGAATTGATTACAGAATCAAATATCCTTAAAGATTAATGAATTCATAGTCTGATTATTCATCAATCTTTATCTACGACCGTCTTATAACGCATCATTACAGTTTCATAATTGAAACAGCAACTTTTTCGAAATGGAATTTGAAACGTGTATTGTAATGACCACATCAATATACAGATTGTATATTATGAAACGTTCATTGATCAATCTGATACAGTTTTAAAACACTGGAACGGAACAGTTCCCAACCTATACGGCAAACATTGAAATAGGTCATGCTGGTCGTTTGATTCAAGGTTTAGTTTAGATTGATAATGTAGATATTGTTGGTTTTTGTTGGTCGTAGATAAAACGGTGTATGCAATGGTTGTATTTTAGCCTTTAAACGACTCTTGGGAAACCTTAAAATAACTCGCTCGTATTTTAACCTCGGTATCTCTTTTTTCGTTTAATGGCTCTCATAATACTGTACAACCATTGCATAAACTACTATCTAGTTATACCATTTTGATGCATACTAGGCCCTACATAATTAATAAATTTTAAACCACAGTCTAATAAAAAACTAGTATATGAGCAACCCTTCTTTTAATTTGTTGGTATTTCTATCAAATTTACCTCCTCTATCGAAGAGTTCTCTTTCATATCAGTCAGTTACATTTAGATTTATTCAGAATATTACGTACATTTTCTACCCCATTACAATACATAGCCTACTAAAAATACTGAAATACTCGTATTAGTATTTCTTCACTGCCAGTATAATTACCACAGTGCAATAAAAACCTATAATCCAATATAATTTATATAGTAATGAATAATAATAGTATAATACTAGAATTTCACAATTTGCATTATAAATAATACTATTTTATTGTGTTGGAACAGAACCAGAGATGAATGTAAATTTTTCTCCTTTCAAGTGATTGGACTCTGAATTTTATGAGAATTGAAAACAATATTAGACCTTCAAATCTAGATCTTCAACTGACATTCGACAGTAAAAATAAAATTAAAAATTTGTCAATTTCTTGACAAACTGCAGTACTAACACTTTAAAATGAATCATGCTTAATCATTCTGTATATTATGCGTTGGGTGAAATGATACATACATTAGAAAATGATATCGAGTTTATTATTATATTATTTTGTAGTACCATACAGAACATGACGTCACATTTTTAATCTAGATTGATTCAGTTTTATTACAGTTTTTGTTATATTATTATGAGATAAATAAATTCAGTATAAGATACATATTTTCCATGCAGTTCCATGCCATTTTCATGTTATGTTTTACATGTTGAATTCAATTCACGTTCAGTTAGGCTATCTTGAACCTGATTCTTAGGGAAAAAATTGGTTCTTTGAAAATTAAAATTAACATTTCCTAATCTTACACAAAAACAACCAGTTTTGTTTAATTTGATTGCTAATTGATAGAATATTTTTATAATAACAAAGTCCAGTTTAGTTTATTGATTGCAAGAAAAACAAAAAATTCCTACATAAAATTAGAAGAATAGTAGATCTTCAATTCAGATTTCAATAAGAGAATAATTTTATCAATCTATTGTTATTTCCAGTCTGAAATTCGCTCATAATTATTATGATCATCATAAACTTGTACTGTATTTTGTATTGTTTCTATTGAAATAATGCATGGGACTTAAGGAAGGACAATTATGTTGTTATAAAAATGTATCTGGGTACTAGAATTTTTCAATTTTTTCTAAAGAATAAATTAGAAAAGAGAAAGGATATTCTGCGAATGGAATTACATAGGGCAAGTGTTTAATTATAAATTTTCATAATTTAAATGCCTCTCAAAATATCAGAGCAGAAGAATTTGAATAATGATGTTAATTGTATGAAGCTTCATTGAAAATTCTCTGTAAAAGCGTAGCAAACGATCCAAGTTGATTAAATCGAGTAACTTGTATTTGACTGTGGTATAAAAGTGTATAGTACATTAGGAATGCTTATTTCTTTTCAACTAGCTAATGGATTTACACGAAGCTATTTACACACATTTCATTCGCAAAAGCTGAATCAGGGGTTTTTCTAATGTGTACAAAAACATTTATTTTGAAAATAAAATCTACTAATCGCCAAACCTAAATTAAACATCACATAGATTCTGTCTCGACTGAATGAGTATAGCTTATAAATTGATCAATGATTCTCTGATCATCTTATTCACAATCGAGACTACCTTTCTTGTCAGTTTTTCTAAGCTATTTGATATTATTTATTGTTTCAAATGTCTCTGATTTATCTAATACATATTACAGTATTAAATTCAATTTTGGGCAATTTTCTCGAATTTCTACCTATACTTTTATTCTAAGACGAGTCTACTCACAACATCTATTTTTTACCACTAATATTACAGATATAATGGAACTGCTTTTTGATTGAATGCTGTATTGTCAAATCCTATATATTTATTGGGAAGCTATGGTTTTGTATACTGTATTGAGGTACTACAAAACTGAAGTTTCTTACATTTTAATAAATATAGTTGGATTTGTAGAATATATCTATAGAAGCGTTCTCATCAGAAGATTCAGCAATATTCAATATCGGTACCGTTATTTATATCTAATTGATTTTTTCATATACAGAGACAACATTAATTTACAACTGGGTTTCATTCTTTTAGTTTTCATAGAAAAAATACTTACATTTCATTCGCCTTGTACCAAAAGTATACAGATTTGGGCTCATTTGAATCTGTATACTTTTGATGGTGTATCAATCATTGAAATTATACAGATCCTTCTTCTATATTAACAATCACACAATTTACAAAAATAACTGCATAAGTTCCTTCACATCAGCAAATACAATGATTATACTTTATTATTGTATATCTAACAATATAATTTTCATTAATAATTTTATAACTATAGTATGATCACGGCTCTATCACTAGATCATTTTATCAGTTGTTATTATTTGTTTATTCACGAGATATTTGTATTTCTAATCAATAACTAATATTTACAAATCAATTATTTCATTCTTTAGTTCGAAATGTCTTTGGTATCGTATCATATTATTTCTATACTTTTTTCAAGTACCAGTAAAACAATAATATCTGTACACAAGGTTAACTATTTTAATATTGATTTCTGTCATATACAGCACAATAATGCAATAACATCGACATTGAATAGGCGCTTTAGAACGATCAAGCTATAACATTAAATAGTATTGTCATGAGTATTAGTGATATTATTCCTATGCATGTCTGTAGTGTATGGAAACGTCAGATGTTTTTAGAATACATGATAAATTAGAGTATATTTGTATTCAATAGCAGTTGATTCATTGCAACGTCTAATGTTTTATTTCATGCTTTTAGCATTCTTATGAAATTTCACAAATCGGATGAAAGTGAAACTTCTTTCAATATTCGGCATAATTTTGTCAAATATATTTTCTAACTGACAAAACAGATATTTTCGGGTACCTGGATTGAATTTTAGAGTAATTTGAACGTGGACTTGTCCTCCAACTAACCTTCATTATTTTTTGATAACAAAAACCTCATATATCACTTTCAGAGCTGCCTACAGTTCATTACAATAATAAATATATATATATATATATTCTTTTAAATTGTATAGTTTAGTAAAATTTTGTTATAATTTATCAGTGCTGAATGATGATGATATAAACTATGAGACTTTGTGACTCAATCTCCATTTCTGAAAATATACATACAAGAAAAATTCTGTCACTAATTTTCAAAATTCTGTAACTTCATGTTTCAATGTTTTTCTCCTTTTTTCATGTGATTAGAATTTCCATGCGAGAAAAGGTAAATTCTTCTAAATGCGACACAATAATTATTACAAAACGAGATTAGATTTTTCAAACTTTCTTGAAAAATTGAATTCTAATTTTCCAAATTTGCGATAATATTATTTAGAAATTTGAATATTGTTGAAAACTCTGTTTTCCAACCCCACAGACACCTGGCTCAATAGAGATAATATCAGTTCACACAGAATTATTTATTATAACACTAGAAATATTAATCTAATTCACATTACAACCTATTCTTCCTTACACGTTACCCTGTATTACATTATAAACCTATTCCTATTACACATTAAGCTTTACACCATAATTACAAATACTTACTCAGCTAACGTATCACAAAGGTTTCATAAAAACTAAATTATCATTCTGTTCTATGCATAAAAATACTTTCTCATAAATATGCTGTATAATATAACCCATTTTTCTAGCTAATAAAGGTTGGCAACAGGATGAAACTTTATTTAACAGGCAGTATTGAAATTTTGTGCGGTATATAATATGAATATAAATGATTTTTAGTCTGGAAACACAGAACCTTTTACGGTAAAAACGTTCTGGTCTTCTCGAAATGGTTACTTACAGTTTACTGTATTGTTACCTTGGTGTAAGCTGAAATCTAGCTGTATAAATTCAATTCTAATAATGGTTTACTGCAAAATTATTGTTATAATGAACTAATAAGAAATAGTTCATTAAAAAGTGATCCACCAAATTTTTATGTGCTTCAACACTCCAATGTGGTTGAAGCTAACTAATGTTTCCTTTTTGTATTAATCTTATCTATATTTTCATTGGTATTTTTAGAAATGGTATATGAATAAATAAATTTTTACGAAATCATTTTCAGTAAGATGATATTTCCCTCAAAATTTCTCTCATCCTAAAAAGGTGAGGTTCAATTATTAGTTTTAGTGGGTAGGTATGTAACTAGTTCAGTTTTTTAAATGTACAAGATTCTCCAGACGTTTCACAAGTCAAGTATACAGGTATTATAATTATTGGAAAACTTTTATTATCGTAGTAAAGAAATGGTGGTTCAATTCCACCTTAAATTTGAAGTGGTGAATTTCCATAAAAATTCCAATATTGGTTCAGAGATCAATCAAACATTCCAAGGGGCCATTGGTGAGTTTTTTCTTAATTTATTCTCATTTCAGTAATTTCAAATGATCCAAAACCAAAGGTTCCTGTCTCCTGAATGACTCGACTAAGGTATGTATTCTTGTTACCAATAATAGAATGAACTATTCCATGATTCCAGCAATGGATTGAACTTATGAATATTAGGCTACTTTCCTCATACATTTTATGAAATTATTCCTCATCATGTAGAATCAATATCGTAAAGTAAAAAAAAAACCTGTCGACAACAATGCACTAAGGGTATCAGCATGAAACCAATTTTGTCTTAAAGCTTATTTACCTATTTTCTGATTACATTGCTATTACTTATTAATCGATAGTACGTTACTAAATTTTCAATTTATTGTATCTGTGTTTTATTGTTTACAGCATTTTAATGTACACTTTACAAAAATAAGCTTTGTTTTAGATTATAAGGGAGATATACAGGTTCAATTAGAGTACAGATCACAGTAGCGAATCTTCAAACTTTGTTAAGAAATGTGAATCTAGAACTTCTATTAGACAAATTAATGTAATGGGATAATAATGATATGCAGTATGAGATCTGAATCACTGATATATTTTTAGTAATAAAGGAGCTTGAAGAACACAATAGTATGTCGAATTTTTTAGTTGTTATTGAGTCTCCAATATTCTAGAGCGGGAAATAATATACACAGATGTCTATAATTGTATATTTTATATCTTTGCGCAAGTTTTATCATTTTTTGATCAGCTACTGTAATCTCAACCCAGTAGTGAATATTAATGAATGAACGCGATCGGAGGTTTCATGTCATGGTTTTTAAATTTTGAAATTCTAAACCGTGATCTTAAGATTGAAATTAATTAATGAATGAGAGCTTTCATGTCATGTGGAAATCGCCTTTTAATAATCGAGTGAATGTTTTTTTGAACTGATGATTAGCAAGAGCATAGCAAAAGGGGTTCATAGGACTGTTTGCATAGCAGAGAAAATAGGAAAACATGAATAAATGTTCGTTTGTGCAGGGTGGGTTTGTACAGAACCCTTCTACGAGGGCGAGTATATGGTAGGGCGTCCAACACGCTACAAAAGCTCCCAGTATGAAAGAGATAGTTCGGAACGCTTTTCTTGCTCGATTTTCCGATTTCGACTTTTGTCTGTTCTCAGCTCTGCGTTTCGCTTTCAATTTTTTCCCTATTGTTTTGACAAAATCTCGCCTAGATCCACCTTCCCGTTTCTCCGAAGATGATGAGTCGGTTTTCTTGAGAGATGGTTGACGTTTTGTGGTGTGGCTGGTGCAGAAACAATGTTCTGAACAGTCGCTATCGAGTTGGAGGCTGTTGAGTAGATGGTTGCTGGCGTACCAGCAGTTGTAGCTTCAGCTGGCTCTGGTGTTTCAGTCTCCACCACTACCGATGTCACCGGTTTGGAATCGGATTCCTCAATCTGCAAACTCACTTCAGTGTTGACTTTTGTGATTGGTGGTGTGGCTGTTTTTGTAACGGCAGCTCCCACTTGCTGTGTGGCTGCCCTCACTAGTGCAGCTTGTAACAGAGATGTGTTGCTGACTGCTGAAATATTATGTATGGGGGATGTTGTTCCTCCCGAAGATGCAGGGAAACTCTGACTAGATGGATCTGATTCAACACCTGGTGAAGCCACAATCACTGAGCTCTCATCCATGTACCTCAAATCTGAATTGTCCAAACCTAGCAAAATATCGTAGGTAACATTGTAAATGCCTTGAGATGATGCTACCAGGAGACTTTTCGGCCTATCATTACTGTACAAAGACACTTCAGAAACAGAGCTACTCTGGAACTGTGAAGGAGGAGGAATTATTGATTGAGAGCGCACTGATGATACTTCTGAAGCTGGTCTTTCAGTGCTTGACTGTTTCAAGTGATCTTCCTTTGCTGCAGAAACTGGTGTGAGTGTTTCTGATGACATGTCTCCCGGCGTGGAGTATCCAGCAGGGTTATCAGTGTCAAGTAGGCTTTGTTCAGGTATCTGAGGGAGTGCAGCAAAATGCTCAGATGTGGGTGTGGTTGAAGAGGGACTTGGGCGAGTGGCTGATGTTGTGTTGGGCTCAGGTGATCTCACAAATCCGTTGGGTTTTCCAGGAGCAAACGCATGCTGCAATGCATTGGAATGTGCAACAATGTTGACCATGTTGACAACTGATTTTTTGCGCTCTTTCCAAAGTGGAGGTTGGTTGAGTTGTTGTTGATTCTGGGCAGCATTTGGTGTGCTGTCTTCATCTGACTCAAAAGCTGGACTGCTTGATCTTTCCGATTTATCACCACCACTTTCACCTTGAGAAGACGATTTCTTCTCCTGAAACCTTTCTGTTTCAATGTGCTTGTGACTACGGTTGTGTTTGTTTTGGTTGATGCTTTATGACTGGAGTTGGATTCAGCTGTGATCATTGTTATGGGGGCTATTGTCACTGCTGAAGGGGAAGGGATAGGTGATAGGGTTTTAGGTTTATCTTGACTGACTATTGAACTTTGTGTTTTGGACATACCGATTCCCGCCGCCCGTCCCGCCATGCCAGACATGGCACCCGCACTTAATGCAACCATAGACTGCATCTTTCTCTGTTTCGCTTCGCTTTTTTTCTGCATATCGTACGCTACTTTATAAATACCACCATACAACACAAAAAGCACCACAAGCGTTGTCCAATAGTAACCTATAATTAAGGCCGTATTGAAAACAGGATCCTTGAGGAATTGCACAGCACACTGACCCGGTTGTAAGTCTCTGAATCCCACGAAATGTTCCCAACCGAAAATACTGATAAAGAATAACAGCGCTGGTATGATCCATGTGATAGTGACCATCCAGATGACACGATTTTTAGTCCGCCAACTACGGTATTTGGCCGCGATTTTAACCGAACAAAACCGGTCGATGGTGATTAGTAGAACGGTGTACTGCGATACTAGACACACTGTGTAGTCGACACTCAGCCACAGATCGCACAGAATTGGACCCAGGTCCCAGTAGCCCATCAGAACGTACACTGTGTAGAATGGCATTGACACAGTACCTGCGAAATAAACAAACTAAGTTTATTCAGAAATCACTAAACAACACAGCACTCTTGACAGTAGAAGTGTAACAAGTTGAGATTCATGGCAAAAATGAGAGGACACAACACGTGTAACAGAAAAATAGAATTGATAGGAACTATGAACTTTAGTAGCGAAGCGTGGTATACTTATTTGGTCATCGCCGAGTATATTTCTCATACGATTAGATTGAATTTTAAATACAATTATGTATAGATCCATAGATGCAAAAAATGATAGGAATGGATGTAAAGAGGATCAATAGGACTTTAATAAAAGAAAAACAGCAGTATGAAAAAGGAAATAAAGAGGAAGGAATAGAAAGAAAGTTAGAAAAACTTGGAGATGAAATAACAATGCAATGTAAGATGCTGTTTCGACATGAGAAAAAATGAATTTTCGATTCAACCTGCATTGGAAAAATTGTGAGATGTGTGAAATATAAACAAGTTCGGAGAGTGTTCATTAATTACAAAAGAATTTTCAATCATTAATGATGATGCAATCAAAATAAATGAGAATCCATGAGTGCTCTAAAAAAGTTGTGAACTTTTTGATGAGCTCATTCATGGTTCCACTTGTTTGTTATCTCTGAAAAAGTTCAGCTTTTCTCTAATACATCGACTGTCGGAAGTGAAAAGTTAGAAGTCCACCCTTTGAAAAGAGTCCCAACACCATTATGCATTGCGCTGATGTTTTCTGAAAAGTGAATGACGACGAATCTTCCTGTTTTGTTCCTGTTTTCTTTGCTGTTTTTTATCATTTGCCGCCCCCCTCCGGTCGTAATTTCTTCACTCAGCTTTTCCGATGGGATTTGAGCACACACAAAAGGAAAATCCCTTGCTACTGTCGGTTTTCTTTTGGTCTCGCTATTACTCAACAATGAAAAGAAAACTTGCGCGAAATCTCGTCGACACTTCATTCTTTTTGATGTTAATCTTTCGAGCAAAACTTGAGCTCTAAAAAATGTGAATGGCGTGTTCTCTTCTTATTTTTTATCACTTTTTTCAGCCCCTTAAGTTTTTTCTCGGGCGTGAGAACTTCTCTGCTGTTTTCCAATCTTGTTAACAACTCGCTGACCAAATCCTCCCGGCGTATTGTTAGACAACTGCACTCCGCTTCTTATGAGATGAATTATTTTTCTTGTCAAATTGAATTTTTTCCACGTTGAGAAAAATATTTTATATTTTTGTGTACTTGTTGAACTTTATAAACTCTTTGAAAAAAGTTCATATGTTTGTATGTTGTATATCACTTATATTGCACCATGCAAGATCAACTTTGATCCAGGATCCTTACAATGCTAATTAAATGGGATCAGCTCATTCAAAAAGTTGATCCCGGTTGGTTTAATTCAACATTTGCATTGTATTGATCCTAGATCCTTGCTTGGTAGGCTATAATCTAGAATGTAGAATGGGGATTCTGATGATATCTGTATCGAGGAAATTGGATGGGGATCGGGATATTGAAATGAAATGAAATAAATAGAAGGAATTAAAATGAATTGGAATGAAATGAAATTGAAATGAAATTGAAATGAAATTGAAATGAAATTGAAATGAAATTGAAATGAAATTGAAATGAAATTGAAATGAAATTGAAATGAAATTGAAATGAAATTGAAATGAAATTGAAATGAAATTGAAATGAAATTGAAATGAAATTGAAATGAATTAATTGAGGAAATTGAATGTAGAATTGGGATTCAGATGATATCTGTATCGAGGAAACTTTCGTATTATTGTATTATAATGTGCTGCTATTGACATTTAAAAATTCACATTGAAGAGTTAGAATTCATTACATATTTAGTTTCAAAATTTGAATTCGCTTCAAAATACATTCCTCCTCGACTTCTCAATACTCTGTAAATGTTCTGTTATCCAACGGTGAAAAGACAATACTCAACTCTATTTTTCATTCAGATTAATCTCTCCCAGCAATCGTCAGCAAGAACTTCAATTTGTCAAAAGAATTTGCCGTCATTCTGTACTGCTAAGTATAATCACAGCTCCGTCTAAATTGTGTTTCAATTACTTTCTAAGCTGTTTCATTTCACTTTTCGACGTTGTGAGCTTTCTCATTTCATTCAATTACTATTTAGTCCACCCCCTCACAAAGCGTTTATATTAATTGCTACTTGACAGTTTTCTAGCACGTGCCATCTCTTCTAATTAATTCCGTGCATGCTTTCCAATTATTCCAGGCGAATTGTTCTTCAACTTATCCTTCTCAATGTTGTATTCAGAGGTACTTCAGTACCTATAAATATATCCTATATCCGTCCCAATCTTGTATTTAGAGGTACTTCAGTACATTTAAATACGCAAGTAAGTAATAATTTCAAACTCGAATCGAATTCTCGATATAGAACTGGAGTGGGAAAAGTTGAAGTTTCTATGATATTCGGTCACCTTCCCTGTATATCTTAATTAATCGAACATAAGAAATCGATTGATTATCAGGTTGAAAGTATTGGAAGTATTGGAGTTATAATACCAAATAAATTATGTTGTGCTAGGAAGAGAATGATTTTACGGTATCTTTCACAAGGAAAATAATTGGCATTTGACGAATGGGAAATATATCAGGGGAATAACTTGTCTACACTTGGTACATTTTTTCGGGTTCTATTTCAAAGTTAACTTGCAAAATTAATATTGAGAAGTAGCTCACAAACTTTAGCGCGCTCAAATGAAAGGCAGAGGAACAACCTGGGGGGATTGAAGCTTGATTATCATTGAATCAAATGTAAAAATGCCAGTTTTCAAACCCATTGTATTTGATAAATATTCAGCCAAAATATTCCAGTAACTTATAAAATCAAAGCTACGATGTTTAAGAACACTTCAGTTGTCTCTTTAAGAGAAAACAAACAAAGATAATTTCAATGTGATCCTCTTTCCAAAAGCATTCCTTTCCAAAAGAGAACGAGATATGTAGTGATATGAAATACAATATTGAACGTGAATAGATGAAATATGAAAAATATAAGATGTAAATATAATGTTGTAATTGAATTAGATATTATTTGTGTGAAATAGTTTATGTCTTGGAATAATAATGTTTATCATACATACGATATACACATACACATACCGGTAACGGGAAGTTCAAACTACAAAAATCCTAACCTAGCAAGAAGAGTCTAGCAACAAGATGACGAAAATTCTGATAAAAGTACTTTAATCCAATTAATACATATATTGAAACACCTTGAAACCACTAAATAATAGATAGCAATAAAAGTATTGATGATACCTTAATGATTCAATTGAATTCTATCTCAAAATCGTGTTTCGTTCCTATCTCACAATGGTAAAATCCCCCAGGTTGTTCACTCTCTCTCACTAGAGCGCGCTGATCAGGTCTATGAGCTCCTCCTCAATAGCGGGTTTCGAGTTTTATACATCTGTAATTCCCTCTAACAACATACACGCAGTGATTGGATATTTCACACAAATATCATTAACCTCAACGGGATTTCTGAGACCCTGTAGCGAAGCACGGGTGACCTGCTAGTTTAGTATTATTTCTAAAAATAATGTTAGTGTCGTACCAATGAGCATGTCGGTGGCAGCCAGCGATGCGATGAAATAGTTGCTGGGCTGTCGAATGGTTCGATCGACAATGAACGCTAGCAGCACGAGGATGTTTCCGCCGACTGTGAGGATGATGCAGAGACCGAGGCAGAACGCAATGATGACTGCCAGCCAGGGCTGAATGGGGGGCAGTGCGTACAGCTCTACCGCCGCCGCCGCAGTCGATCCCGCCCCCATGCCGCCCCCGGTCGTTGCGTTCACCAGCGTCGAGCTCACGTTGCTCATGTTCATGGACTCGGGCACATCCACATAATCGGCCACTATCTCGCTGCCGCTCCATGATGAGTATCTGCTCCTGAAACAATTCAATCATCAAATTTAATTAACTTTTTGTGTAGTAGTGTAGGTAATATTTACCTGTAATATTTCCAAACGTAAAGTGATTCAACAAAGAAATCGGAGCTCAGTTTTGAATTAATTTTATCATTCTAAATATAATTCCACAATCGGTAAGTAGGAAAAATAGCGACAAGAGATTCTATTTCAATTATAAACTAATTTTCACCTACATGAGCCTATCCTTGTCCATGTTAATCTACCTGGAAAGATTTATACGATTATCCGCCAGAGCGCAACACCGTAGATGCTCACAGCGAATGCGGGCAGAAATATCGCGGCCGAATGACAGTCGCGTTGGTCGTAAATGAGAACACCTGTTGTTATGGTGCAGACCAAGGTAAATAGAATACAATGGTAGTGTTCACTAGGATGATGCCACAGAATGGAGAACAAACTTCTTTTCTATTCTGTGATGATGCGCAGTAACAAGCTTTATTCAGCTGATTGGTGTGATATCACTGGAGATCAAGATTTCCACTCTCTTTTACATGTTAAATTCAGTAATTTTAAAATGAATGATTTTCAAACCACAGCCACCTCTCCAAGGTTTCATTGTGAAGTGTGGTTTATTCAACTTGACGCTTTGCGATCAGTAAACAGCTGATGTTACGCAGCTTTAACACAATAATCCATAGACTTTTTAAATTTAATTATTTAAAAGACCTTTTACACATTCTCTAAATCTTTTAAATTCTTCAAAAGACGCAGCTTCAACACAATAATCCAAAGACTTTTTAAATTAAATTCTTTCTAAAGACCTTCTTTATAAGACGATTTTTTAAAGTCTTTGCAATAATCTGCGAGATTCAGCATTTGTGGGTTAAGCTGCGTATCATCAGCTGTTTACTGGTCGCCAAGCGTCAAATTAAATGAATCGCACTGTACATTTATCTTCAGATATTGGTCCTTGTATTGGCGAGGGAACGAAAAAGTAAGCCGCCGATTGAAAATATAGTAACAGATTTTTGCAATGAGGCGAGGTGGAACCTACCCGTAAGGGTCTCCCCACGAATAAAAGCCATTCGTTAAAAAAACCAGATTTTTGCGTTGACATGACTGTATACTTTCTCATTTAAGATAAAATAAATCGTCCTCTACTTGAAAGTTCTCTGTTATGTGGAGAACAGAACAAAAACAGGAACACTGTAAACTCGATTAGGACTGTAATTCTGTCAAAGCATTAACTTCGGAGAACGTTCTCAGACTCCGATGACGTTACGCGGACTTCGGAATGTCGTCTAGCAGTAGACGTTCTGTTGAGCATGATGATCAGTAATGAGTTGGTGAATAATTGAAGCGTCGGTTGGATTATCCGCCGTTGGCTGGCGGCTCTACATTTGTGGCGTTTCTTATCAGTTTCACCGTAGAGAAAGCATAGGAGGAGTATGCTTTCTCCACGGTTTCACTCTCTTGGCCATGAATGGAAAGCGTCACTGGATTCAGCTGGCACACGGCTAGACAATCTCTGCCATCCCACCCCACCCTCAGTCATATTATTAAACATGAGCACCGCCTTGCATTAGTTATGTCTAGCGCTCACGTATTATTTACCCACGTACAACTTTAGCGAAGACCAAACGCCAACAAAACCTGCCATGTTACTTTACAGTGTCGTGTAAAAGTTACAGCTCCAGTAATAAGTTGACATGAATGTGATTTTGAAATAGTTTGAAAAATTTGTGTGACAAAACATCAGTGTAAGCTTAAACCAAATTTAAAAATACTATGAATAATTATGTATGATATAGAATTAAGATTATCTAATTAGGTGGATAAGTATTTCATCCTTTACATCTATATCTGTGGATATAATACTGTAAGTATTTTGTCTATAAATTAAAGATATAAGTATGATCAATATATTTATGTACCGTATAGATGGGTAAATGTTATAACTTGGTAGTTAACAGTTCAATCAAATTTATCACAATAACCTATGTGACATGATATACCTCGTGTTTTGCTGCCAAACCTCCTATTTAAAAGGGTAATGAGTGATGGGAAATTAATTTCTCCAATCCACAATTTAATCTTCAAAGAATATAATTTAAAAGTACAAAGATTCTAAAACCGCCATTATTGTTGGAGATATTTATTTCAACATGTACTCAATACTGTATCAGTTTCACAGCTTGATTATCATACGGATGAATGATGTTCATCCATCATTCATCGATATATGAGAATTAATTCATCTAACCCTTGAAAATGTGAAATTGATAGGCTCAAGGCTGCTCCAAATGTAAGCTGAGAACCAGTATTGTTGAAAACTGAGTTTTCTTCCAGCACACATCAAGTACGAACGAATGGGTTTCTTCCTTCTTCATTTTTTCTCCTCCTCCTCCTCCTCCTTCTTTTTCTTCTTCTTCTTCTTCTTCTTCTTCTTCTTTTCTTCTTCTTCTTCTTCTTCTTCTTCTTCTTCTTCTTCTTCTTCTTCTTCTTCTTCTTCTTCTTCTTCTTTTTTAACTTCTACCACCTCTTCTCCTTCCTATCAACATTCTCCCAGTCGTTCACTCTCAGCACATCTATTTGGCGATATCAGGTTACCTACATCTTTCCATCTGAAATCATCCCGCCAAAAATCCTCCAGCTGTATTTTCCATTAGATAGATAGAAAGATAGATAGATAGATATATATCTCGATCCATGGACATAATGAATATGCATAAGATCACGTCAAAACAGTTTTCAAGTAATAGTTACTACACTAAAATAAAGGTGAATCAACACACAAGAACGAGATTACCTAGACGGTTTCAGCGGTTGCAGAAAATTCAAGCTGTATGCTAGATTGAGATAGTTGTAAAAATTCTTTTACCTCATAAAAGGGATTCACTGCTAAGCCACTTATATAATAAACTTTTGAACTCTCTGAGATCCAGGTCCCTAGCACAAAGGGGCAATCTATTGAATAAATTATTATTAAATGACTGGATCTCAGCCTTTCCAAACGGACATATGGAACCTCGATGTCATGCCTATGCCTTGTGTTCACTTCATGAAAGTCTGATCTACTCTGGTATTTTCTTTTCGCTTTATGAGTGAAAACCAGGATACTATAAATGTAGAGATTTACCACTGTCAGAATGCCAAGCTCAACAAATAGTGGCTTACAGTGGTCAATTCTACCAGCTCTACTCATAATTCTGACCGCTCTCTTCTGCATAAGCAACACATCCCCAGTCTTGGTGGCATTGCCCCAGAAAATTATACCATAACTTATGACAGACTGGAATAATGCAAAATAAGTAGATTTCACATACTCAAATGGAACACACGACCTTAAACGCAACAACAGGAAGTTCACTCTGGACAGCCTCCAAGACTGCATCAATATGTGGGGCCCACGATAGATCCCTGTCAACTATTAACCCCAGAAACTTAGCCTTATTGGTAACCATGGAGCCACCATTGTATGGTCTCAAACTAAAGACAACTGACTGAGTCTTGGCTTGGTTTAGGAGAAAACCATTTGCTGCAAACCACTCTGATGCCTGTCGAGTTGCACCTCAGCTCCTGCACCAACAGACAGAACATCCCGACCAACATTTATCAGGGTGGTGTCATCAGCATAAATGTAGGAGGCGGCATCCACACTATACGGAAGATCATTAATGGCTATCAAAATAGCAGAGGCCCCAGGATTGATCCCTGAGGAACTCCACACTCAACTGCTACCATAGGTGACCATCTGCCATTAACCTCCACTGTCTGCAACCTATTACAAAGGTATGAGCTGATCAAATTCAGTGCTATACCACGGATGCCACAGAAACTTAATTTGTCCAGTAAAATTTTGTGACTGACACAGTCAAAGCTCGACTCAGGTCACAGAAGGTTCCCCAGGCAAACTCCTTCCTCTCAAAAGCGTTAAGTATTTCTGTAACCAAAGCATTAATGGCCTCAACTGTTGATCTACCCTACGGAAACCAAACTGGGAGTCGGTGAAAAAACCCGTGCTCTCCAAAAATGAACTCAACTGCTCAGATATTATGCTCTCAAAGACCTTAGCCAAGACAGGAATAAGTGATATTGGTCGATAGTCAGCTGGATCCTTCCTGTTACCCTTCTTAAAAATTGGACACACTCGAGATATCTTGAGAAAATCTGGAAAAATACCCTCCCTCAAACAGGCATTAATGCAGACAGACAATGGCTCTGCAACCCCCTCGCCAATTTCCTTTATGAGAGAGTTGGAGAAATCATAAAAGTCCCTGGAACTTGAAGATTTCAGGTTTCTTATCACTCTGCGCACATCCTCAGGTGAAATAAGCGTCCAATTAAAATTTGCACTGGTGACAGGGCTATTCTCTAACAACTCCATACATGAGATTGCACTCTGTTTAATCTCCTTTCTTATATCCTCCACACATTGGCTGAAAAGCGAGAGAAGGCATCAGGATGAATTGGAATCCCGCTTTGCTTACCCTTCCCAGGTCTCATCTTGTTTATAATTGACCAAGCTGCTTTACACTTGTTTGATGAGCTGTCAATGACTCTGCAGTTATGGTTTAATTTTGCCATTCTTATAGCCTCTCTATACTTCCTCTTCAACACCTCATACTCATATCTGGAAAGATCTGTATCCAACACTTTATAAGTGTCATATGCTGACCTTACATTAAGACGCATTGTAGCAAGCTCCATATTAAACCATAGGTTCTTACTTTTCTTTGACTTATGGATAGGGGCACCAACTCTTGTATGCTTTTTGGGACATGCTACCCCAAAATGATACATCAAGGTATTGAAGAATTTATGAAAAATTGTATAAGCCGGGAGGCAAGGATCAGAGCCAACAATATCCTCATTAGACAAACCCAACTCTGAATTCCAATCAATTCTGGATATGCAGAATTTAAAATGTTCGACATTACCAGCTGAAAGGCACCTGAAAGTTTTTACTGAGTCATCAACACTCATACTGGATTCAGATCCCCCCGATGCATCTCTCAGCTCAAACTTGACCGCATCATGATCTGAGAAGAGGAAAGGCAAAACCTCAGATTTAACATCACCTAAACACGCATTAGAGAAGACATTGTCCAGACACGCCAAGTTACGAGTGGGTTTTGAATTGTAGCAATAGAAGTCAAACTGACGAAGTAGATTGATAAAATCCCTAGTTGTTTGTTGATCCTTTAAAATGTCAAAGTGAGCATTTAAGTCACCTCCAAGAACAATCCTATACTTACACCATCCAGTAAGATAGCGCAAGATCTCTTCCAGCTTTTCCAAAAACAATTTAGGATCACTGTCAGGAGTGCGATATAGAGAAACTACAACCAACTTATGTGACTGCACACGCACAGCACATGCCTCCATATGCTTTTCAATACAGAACTGAGAAAGTTCAACTTGTTGACACGCTATATGATCAGCACAGAAAATCAGTGTACCTCCATGGGCTCTTTCCTCTCTAGCATAGAATGCTGCTAACTTATATCCAGGAAGAAAACAATGATCTCTGCCCGATTCACTAAGCCAATGCTCTGACATGCAGACAAAGTCAAAACCATCACTCCTCATACAGAAATCCTCTAGCAGGTCATATTTACTGGAAATTCCCTGGATATTAAAAACAGAAAAATCATCCAACACTCCCCCCCGCCGGAAACATTGGCTGTCAGATCATCCCCAGACAGAGAGTACTGGTCTCCAAAAAATCACCTGAGCCAACGATGGAGGTCTCCTCACAAACCAAAGATAGGGACTTATCCAACAGTACAGGATGATCCAGACAATCTGGTCCAGACAAACAAATCTGAGGTTCCAACTGAGAGCCAGCAGAGACCGTCCTTGTGGACAAGAAACCATTGATGACTCCAAAACCTCTTCAACCAATTTCAATTTCCCTTATTAAGATGCAAACCATGGGCAGTGTGAAGAGATATATAGTATGTCCACAAACTTACGACACTAATAGATGAATCACGACATGTATCAGGAATATTACGAATGACTCTGTTCACTCTTTTGCTAGAGACGTTAGCCATTGAGCTCTCCTTCAAGTCATATCTATATGGAATAGTAGTGAGAATAAGATTTGCATGTCTATAACTGTTGACAACTCTCATCAATTTCACAATGAATCCGTCAATACAATCCTGAGAGAAAACATCTGAATCAAAGCTATTAGAACCCCACCAATACAACAAAGTCATCCGGTTCAGTGCTATCAATCTCCCTTTTGACAACATTCCATCCATCAGAACTTCAAGAGGAGCTCCAGGTGCAACGTGGGAAACACAACGCACACCAGTAGGCAACATTTACTCAACATTCTATTTAGTCGTCTCCCATGGCTATCGGACCATATTCGAATATTTGTATGTTCTTTAGCACCAGTGGTTCAAAACCCTCTTCAAGCCCTCCATGTGCACAACCGCTCTTTTGACTCTCTCCAACTCATCTCCCAGCAATATAATCTGATCCATAAGAGACGTGTTCTCCTCAACCAGAAGATACAATTGTTCCAAGCTCATACCAAGGGGAAATTTGTTGCAATCCTCTGTCATCCTATCTTTAACAGACAAGTGTCTCTCGTCGGTTTCCGAAGAAACACTCTTGCTACCTTCCCTCTCTTCAACATGAGTCGTTGTCACTGTTTGAGAACTGCCATCCCTCATAGGCCGGTTTGTCAGCTCCATAATCCGCAAATCATTTACAATTGACCTATCAATGGCAGCATTCCACTGATCCCTGAGTCTCTGATTGTCCACAATCAAATTATTTTTCTCAATAATAAGCTTCTCAATCATGCTAAAACAACCGCAGCTTTTTCCATTCAAATTAACCGAAACCGCAGGCAAACTCTCGTTTCTCTCACCATCGGTGAGAGAGTCACAATTAGAGCTACGCTCTCTACACACATTACTTGGCGTTGAACTTGCTAAATTAACAGTCGTAGAATCATTTGCATCGAGCATTGGGGTGTTTGGTGGGTGGCAGTGATCAACACCCAATGGACTATTTGGCTTGAGCACTACGTTTTTCATTTGTTTATCAGTGATCACCTGTGCTTTGCACGATTTATTGAGACATCTCCACGTAACATCACCGTTAGCCCGTGGAACTCCCTTTCTGTAGTCATACCCATCAAGTGACAGTTTAGGGTGTCCTCTATTGGTCAGACCCAACAGCAGCTTCTCCTCACCTGACATACTCTTGCTTAAGTAATATTGTTTATGTAGAAGATCCAAAAGAAAATTATAATTTTATTGCTAACAAACAGGCAGACAAAAAGCACTACCCAGTTAAATGAGTCACATCCAGCTCTAATCTCTATTCAGATTGCAACTCCCGTACCGTATTTGAGTATTGAAATGAAAAAATTAATCAGTTACTAAACTAAATTATTATTAGAGGTAATTGAACAACTAACTACACATAAACGAGCTACATGCAGAAAACCAAGCAGAAAAGAAAATCAGTATAAAAATAACTTAACGCTATAATATGGGCAATAAAAGATACAGTTATTGTTTATATGCTATGAAACTATTGATTAAAGATATGAAGAGCTGAAATATGTACCCTGTGTTACTGTAGGAAGATATTAATTTGTTATAGTTTGAAAGGTATGTGGGCAGAATAGTATGCCTACGTATTAATGTAGGGGAGAAAAATATACCGTGTATTAAAATTTAGACTATGAGAAGATACCGAACGAAAGCGATACGAAAGCAATAGATAAGTACCCTTTGTTACTGTAAGAGATAATGTGTTGAAAGTTGATAAGTCGAAAGTATTGATTCAGTCCAGGGTGAAAGTTCAGATATAAACCCAATCCTTCGATTGATTATCGTTATCAGTTCAAGATAAAACGGAAAACAGAATACCGTTCGATTTCAACGTATACGAATCAATAGATAACATTAGTAGCAAGCCATAGCTAGCGATCGAGTCCAAGGCAATTACACAATAAGGAGAGTATCTTAAGAAATACGTATTTAAATCTGTTAATCCTTGACAGCCCGCCTTCCGAAAAGAGGCCGATGTAAGCAGCGTGGTCTACAGGTACTCTTATCGCTCAAGCGCTTCGGGTGTATCCCGTCCAGTCCCGGGACAAGCCCGAAATATGACCCCTACAAGGCTGCACACGGTTCACAAAATCATACCAATGCACAACGCTTGCAAGAGCCGCATAGAGCAAACAACTCGTCGATTACCACAAAGCTCAAATTATACTAGTACGTTCGTACAAAGTTAAATCTTTAACAAATTATCAAGTCCGTAAGAAAGTCAGAGCTGTTTCAGACAACAGATTATTATTATTTTCATCCAAATAGAGAAGTATAGTGCAATAAAACAGTACAAAATGATGACTCAACTCAAAACCAAAATTTATCTACAATCATTAAGAGGAAATAAAACGCTGAAATCGACACGATAAACCATCCAATCTAATCCATTATTTATAAATCCAGTAACAAAAAAGTGTAAGGTACAATACTTTAAGCAGCTTGCCCTAACAACATTTAAATAATATAGCCTATAGGTGCAGAAAACCGAGCTATCCTTTGGTGAGTCTCAAACTCATTATGATAACTTCAATAGAAATGAAGTTTGCAAGCTAACTGTTAATAAAGTGACACTTTGATTTAGAGACCTACCAAGTAGCCTACTTCAAATTCTACTTCTAAATGAGATCTGTGAAAGTTAGGCCTATACTGTTATTGATAAAGTTGAAATATGTAGGTTGAAGTAATATTGTGTTGTGTTATGTTATGTTAATATTGAAAGTTAATGACGTAATAGTTATCTATTTTAAATTCTGTTTAATGAGTAAGGAAACTTATCAAGTCAATTAGAAAAAAAATTGAATCAATTAAATAACTAGAGTTGTAGTTGTTAGTTTGTTAGGTTAGAAATTCATTGAAACGACTTGCACTTTCTGCAGGCAGGCATAGGATATCCACTATCTTATCTGACCACTGAAAAACACTACCGGCCGGTACCACAGCCCGACTACGACTCATTCTGCTTTTCCCCCTCTCTTCTCCTCTTCCTCTCCGCTTTCATCAGTCCGGAAGCATTTCCAGCATAAGCTCTCTCTCTCTCCCCTTACCTCTTACTCCAAACACCACTCTTCTTTTTTTCTGTTTCTCCATTTAGGCTCAAGCAATATTTGACAGTGAAACGATACGGAACATCTGTTCTCACTATTCGGAAGGTAAAAATCCTGTCTATCTTTCAATAAAACGCTCAGATTTGGAAAATCCATGGGTAAAATATGTTCCACTTCGTTATTTGTCAGATTCTGTTTCAGATTTGGTATATCAGTGAGTAGGAAATATTGATATTTCAGCGTGTTCTAAGACAGGCCCGGGTTAAAAAATTCGGCAATTCCATGAGAAGGCACTTCTATTATTTTTGATCTTGTGATCTCAGGAGTATTGTTTCCTGCTTGTTATTTCAACTGTTGTTGGAAAATTTAGCGATCAATAAATTCTTAATGTTTGATAGATGCAACTGAAAAATTGTAATGTGATAACTTTGAAAAGAAAACATCAATAACATGTAAAGAGGTGCTCATTCACACAAGTTTGACTTTTTTGTGACGAATTCCCATTGAGCAATTGGTTCTGTCTAACTTTAAAAAAAGACTGCCTTGTAGAAGACTGCTTGGTGTTGCTTATTTTTAATGTTCCCGAGATAGTAAGCTATCCTGTTTTTTTTTTTGAATGGTGAATAAAGGTAGTATATAAACGATATAGGTAATACATTCAAATATTGTTGTGTGCAACTACTGTATTTTTCACAAACTCCATCTTTTCCACATCAGTTTCACTTTCCTTTTTCCTCTCATATTTTTATAACGCTCCCATTTAATCCACCTCTTTATCTTGAGCTGGCACATTGAATTCACTTTCAAACAAGTTACAAGATCCTCTTCCTCTCACAATGTCTTCTCTCTCTTCTTTCTCTACTTCCTCTCTCTGTCTTTTAATGTAAACTCAAACATCTTCTGTCTCATTTTCTTCGGCATTATTTTAGGCATTTTATGGCGTTGAAGTATTAGATCCGAAATTGGATGAGATACTGTAGTCGTTGCAGGCTCTGCAGAATATCTCATCTTTCTGGGATCACAAAGGAAAAGCTCCACGTAAAAGTTGAATTGAGTGGTTCTATTATCATACTTCATGATTGAATTTGAATTGAATTCATTTTCATAATCAAATTACAAAAATTATATTTCATTAATCAAAATATTGAAGTGTGAATCTTCGATGAAAAGGAAGTTTGAACATAACCAAAATATTTGGACCATTCAAGTGACTGAATCCTGAGATTAAAGAAGTATTGAGCCTTTAGAGAATTTAGAACCCTTCTAAAATATCTCTTTTTAAAATATTGTATTTGTTGATGCAATAAAGATGAAGATGAGGCTAGGCGTACACCGATTAGTCAAGACAAGACAAGACGAGATTAGTCACGTTTAGTCACAGTACTTCACATAGTTGCTCATGAAGCAACACACACAGATTGTCATTGCATCGGTGTGTGCTGCTTCATAAGCAGCCATGTGAATTACTGTGACTAAACGTTACTAATCTCGTCTTGTCTTGTCGTGACTAACCGGTGTACGCCTAGCCTAAGTGATATATGTGGTTAGGGAAGTAAAACTAGTAGTTTGAAAGGTAATATGTTTTAAATGTGAGTAATATTGGGTAGGGAAGTCACAGTTAATTATTTTGTTGGGGTTAGGCTGATATAAGCATTGACTTTGATGCCATACTATGCAGTAATTCAATTTTTTCTAAATTATTCAATGCTATTTGCACCGTTCAATAAATTTTCAATGAATTGCATCCATATTCACTTCTGATTATAACATCTCCAATAAACTAAAAATGCATTGTCAAGATTTTTCTTATATTTCTCGAAATAAGTATTATATAATATTTTATGATTATATATTGTAATTGAAATTAGTTTTCCTATGAAGCTAGATGAAATAATGTTTCCTTACTTTTTTATTTTGTTTTTCAGATATCGATGAATCAATCACAAACAGTCAGTAACAAACAAATTTCCAAAATGAAAAACTAAAATATCCCATTCTCTAGTGAACGCCTACTGCTATGGGCTTATTTCGATCATCCACCCACTAGAGGTATCATTTGGTATATGATGCTCGACTTGACATTATGTGACGCAATGGGCACAACATGATGTTGTGGGTTGGTGACTTAATCAGGTTGACTGACAGGAGACAAGGATCCCTAGATCATTTTACACAACATCCCGGCCAAAAATGATAATTTATCTCACTCGGTCGACATCGAATCTTGAAATATCGAGGTAGCCGTGGCTAATTTCCCCAGAGATTGAGTCTTTTCCACTTAGTTCCTTCCCCCTCCCAACTCCCATCCTTATATTCTGTCATGGGCCAGGTGGAAAATTCCGGTACAATGAAGATGACACAGATTCATTACTAGACCTACTCTCCCATCTTTTTTACACCACCTATTTTTTCTCACTATCCTATCATTTCATATTTTATTGATCTTTCTATTCCCAATATCTGCTTCTCCCCTATTTTTCATGCCTAGGTGGTCCACTGATTAAATAAAAAGGCTCGAAACTGTCACATCCACAAATTTATGGAATTATCGAGTTACCGGTTTCAGTTGTTACACCTTCATTAATTTCTGGTAAACTTGAACTAAACTGAAGAGTAGCAGAATATATACTAGTGATCGAGCGTTGTGATTGGTAGTTGAGTGACCTATCAAGGTGAACGTCGGCCATTGGCCCAGTGAAGCCCCTCCCACAATGAGCGATTCACAAACGAGACAGCAATGGCGGTTCAAACGATTAACATAGCAATGAAAAGCAATGGATATTCTTCTTATGTGACATTTAAAAGGAATAAAAATCCTCGAAAAAATAATGGGGAATAGAGAAGAAGTTTTTATAGACGTTTTCTAACATACTACCTTTTAGTTTTTTGTTAGTGCATACTTGTATCAAAATAAACTAACAAAAAACTAAAACTCATGATAAACTAGATTAGAGGTGATGTAATGGCTAAAGTAAATCTGGTCATTTTAAATATTATTTCAATTATTTCTTGTTACCCGATTTAAGTCCATAGTCTCAATTGGCTGCCATTTTTATTGAAGTGCAGAAACTCAACATTCTCATCTGCCTTGAAATTTTGATTATTTGTAATCAAATGCTAGGCAAAACTAGAATCTTCATTCCGTTTATTCCAATTTCTATCATGTTCTTTCACCCTACTTCTAAAACATCTTCCTGTGTGGGCATCATTGCAATCACCAAATTCAAGTTTTTACCCCACTCTTGTACCAAATATCAATTTTATCATTTTTTTTATCGTATGGCTTTTATTGGTGGGGAGACCCTTACGGGTAGGTTCCATCTCGCCTCATTGCACAATTTATTTTGTGTCGGTCACTCATCCGAGAACGGACTTGAATTTTTGTTACTTAACCACATGATAACTTAGCAACCGCTCTCACAGTTATTTTACAACTTTATTTTTGTAATTTTGTCATTATTACAACTGAAGAAACCTTTTGAATCGGTCCAGTCCTAAAAGCTACATATTAGAAAAGGTTGTGAGGAGAAAGTTGAAGCAAGGGTTTAAAGTTGATGAAACAAAAGTAAGGTCAGAAGAAGAAATTCACTGAAAAGATCGTTGCAAGAGAAAACTTAATACAAGAGGAATAATGGCGTAGATAGTTCGTTGGTAGATAAGTTTGGAGGCAAGAAACATTTTGACATGGAGCAAGGAATAAGAATGAATAATTGAGTTGGAGTGAGTTTTTTCTTAGGTGGGGATTAGAAAGAAGAGAGGGAGTAGAAAAAAGAATAGTTGAAAAAAGAGAATACCAAGGATAAGAGATTATGGGCTACTACAGAGGTTCTACATCAGAAAGTAGAGAACAAGTGAATAATAAGATTGATAATACAAAGGTGAAGGCTATAAGAATTGGTAAAGTATATAGAAGAGCAAAGTTGAGTTTGAAACATTAGAATAGATAGGAGACAAGGAGAAACAAAGAAAAAATGGTCAAGTAAAAAAGAAAAACAAGGTTGAAAGATTAAGGGAATTAGAAAGAATAGAAAAAAAGAAAAAACGAATGAATGAGAGAAAAGGATGAAGGAGAAAAGGGATTTGAAAAAGAATGTCAAAGATTTTCTTCTCCAGTCAGTGGGCTAACGATTGGAAATGTGTTCTACAAGCACGAAATTCCAGAAGGATGGCCTACACAGAGGGAGAAAGAGGGAAACTGATGAAGTTGGAACAAGGAGAAAGGAAAAATTAGGAAAGCAAAAGCAAATCAGTGTGACGCGCCCGGTTCATCCCAACCTGAATTTTCACGGACCTGTGAGGGGTTGTGTTTGTGTGGTGGTAGAGAACGGTTGCGAATGTGTGCGTGCGTCCGTTGCTCTCTGTTTTTTCCTCCCTCTGTCTCTCTCTCTTGCTTTCTCTCAAACACAGACACGCTGCCGCTTTCAGCTCAACAAATATTTATTCCATTTTCTCTCCTCTGGTCCTGCCAACATTTCAAGGCACAACCTCTACTTTGGCTGTGTGAGCCGCCCTCAGCCAACAACCCGGGTTCGTATCCTTGCTTGCTCTTGGGGATTTACATACACTCTGACCCGCGTCACCTCATCTGCTTTTCAACTGCTAATTCGTTTCCACGCCACAGTAGCGCCACCAGTTCAGCGTCCTTTATGCTGAATTTAGAAGATTTCAAAAAACCACTGAGTATCACTTCAGGCAATCATATAAGTTGCTTTTCAGATAAGTTGAAAAAGTCACCTAGTTTATTATCGATAGAGCTGATCCATTACTTAATAATAAATTCGAGTAAATTAGGGCTGATACATTTTTCTGGAAAGATGAAAATCTCAAAACACACTGATTATCACTACAGTCTATGTCAGATAAGTTGGAAAAGTGACTAGTTCATGATGCATCGTCAGAACTTGTTCCTCGCTTATTAATTTTTATAGGCTTGGACTGAAAATTTATTTTTGAAAATTGAAGAACCCACTGATTATAACTACAGGCTATGTCAGATGAGTTGAAACGTTACCAAATTATGTTCCATTGACAAAGCAGGTTCATGACTTAACAATCAATTCCAATAGATTTTGCTAAGAATATTTTTCGAAAGTTGAAAAACCCACTAGGTAACACTACAGGCTATTTGCAATGAGTTCAAAAAGTCTCTATTTTATGTTGGTTGCATCGACAAGAATGATTCATGATTCCAATAGATTTTTGCTAATTTGACCTTAATTTCCTCAACTACTCGTAAAGTAGGTCAATAAATTGAATATCTTCAAGATGTTGCCGGAGTTACTTCGGATAGAATTGAATTGAAATAAGAATTATTAGAAATATGTGCGTACTAAACTGAGGAGTTTAGTGCTCATTATGGCCGCCGACCACTGTAGTGTATAAAGTGTATTTTTTAAATTTTTTTTTAAATATTTGAGTAATAATTTTGACAAATCCGCATGCCCCTTGAATAGGTGGTCAATGGAGGATTAATGATGAAATGAAAAATGAAAATGATTTTCATCAACAATTTTTTTGTTGAGACATTCAATGTTGCTGCGTGTAAACTAGTAAAGGCTTCTTATTATTTAATGAAGATGATTTGATATGAAGTACTTGTTTAAATGTCGCTTAGTGAAATTCAAATGATTGACAGTAAATATAACGAAAAAAATTGAGTAAAAAAATAGTTTCGACCAGTAGCACGAAATTTCCATCTAATTTAAACGCCTAAGATGACGTCATTTATAGAGCTTAATAAGAAACTCTCTGCATTCGGCGAATTGAAATAAAAACATCGAATAAAAATCAAAATCAATCAATTATTGTGTGTATCATAACACATTCATGCCTGTTTTACCAGTCGTTCAATAAACTTATTGAATCAATAACTTTTTTTCTGCATTTGAAAACACATGGCTATTGATTCAATATAGCGCTATTGGATCCATAAACTGTCTATTGAACGACTGAAAAACCGGGCATGAGTGAATTATAAAGATTTACATACATATTTTAATGCATATTTAATATTTTAATATGAAATTAAACAAAAGGAACTGGATGAATCTGGATTAATCAAAAGTCAAGAGCCTGGTAACTTTGAGACACAGAAGAAGTAATAATTCAATAGTTCCTGTGTGAAAGCTGTGTTAAGTCAGAACACCTTCAGCGTTAGCAAGCGTTGCAGCGTGAAAGAATTACGTACAGAGCAGGAACAGGAGCAAAGGCAGCTCAAAGCTCAAACAACAAGTGTTTATTCGCGAACTCTTCAATTGAATAAACAATGGAAACCGAGATACACTCGTCTGCAGGATGTACTTAGAGAGTTCTATTCTCTCTGGATGTACTCATGGAACGAGTATTTGCTCACGCACTAGACTTGTTAGTCTTTCACGTCGTCGCTGTAGGATTTGCTCGAAGGATTTTCGAAAAGATCATCTAGACGCGTTGGAGGAAAGCAAAATGGCTACAGAAATTCCTGGTGATGATCTATTTTCCCCTCAAACATTGTAAGTTTCCCTGTCAATAACAAGTTGAACGTTTAGTATTCTCAAAGTTTATTTGAATAATGCAGTAGCCTACAGACGAAGGTATTTTATTTGAAAGATGTTTACTGGAAGTAGGCCAAGTTCAAACTTTTCTTGCTTCGGTAAGGAAGTTTATTTAAACGAATACCATAATTAAAATATAACTTTTATTGATATTTGATACTATGTTGATCATCATTATTTCATGAGAATAGAATAATATTATACAGAATGTGTTTCATTTATGAATAACAGAATGTTTTAGTGCTAGTTCGCAATTATACGAGAGAATATTGATAGAAAATGATGGGATGCTGTTGCCGATGAAAGGGTTGTAGAAAGAAAATGCGAGAAAGAGAAAGAGAGAGAAGAAGAAATAAAAAAGATAGTGCTTGCGAGAATGATTGGAGCGAAGGAGAAAGAGCAATTGAGAATGTTCCATACAAAAAGGGGAATGATAATAGGTGGAGTGCACCAGAGAATAGGGAACGAATGGCGTGTATAAGTGTTATTGCTTGTTGGTGAGGGTTAACGGAGGGGAAATCATGATGGAAGGGGGGTTATGAAAGGCGTGGAGGGGGTCTAGCGCCGGAACAAGAAGTGGAAGTGGATTTTAAACCGCGAAATGGGATTTTGAAACGTGCCCTATCTGATTTCGATGCTCGAACCCATTTTCAGAAATGAATAGAAGCGCGCGCACTAGCTACAAACGCGCTCAGTTTCCTGTTATGGTGCAGTTATGGTTTTCATTCCCACTCAAAACACCATGAAAAGGCACACACATAGTACATTCAATGTACAGTATTTGTTTCTCCCCGGTTTTTTCACTCGGTACTCTTCAATACTCCACTTTCTTTGCATACAATATCCGACACGATCTCATATTATTTATACAGTTGCAATATCTTTAGCACTACCCTTTTGGCACGATTCAATATTATTTGCTAACCATAGAATTTTATAGCGATAGAGTATTAAAACAGTTGTTTTATTGTTTGAATGTCTGTTGAAATATCTTATTCGGTCACAGAAAAATAGATGTAAATAAAAAAGAAACATCCTAATCGCCAGTATACCCTGGATATAGAGTTTTAATGCGACAGAGTATTGCAGTTTGTTTTATTGTTCGGATGTCTGATAAAATATCTTATTCGTGGCGTAATAAATGTAAATAGAATGAGCTCCATACACTCAGTAAATATTTGATTTGTCTTCATGTATTAGAGATGAAAGAGAGACTTCCGTGCCCTCGAGAGTTGAAAGATTATTTTTTCCTCAACTCTTATTTGCATTACAAGAACCTAGAAGTATATTGCTGTACACGTATACACTAGATGGAACAATTTTTGAAGATGATCTCGAGTTATAAAATTTTTACAATTTTCTATTCTATAAGATTCTAGTGGATTCCGGTTACAACTTATACAGTACTTTCTGGGGCCTGTTGCATGAGAAAATACAAGCTAGTAATACTAGTTGTCACTATGGTAACTTGCCATCTGACAACTAGTATTACTAGTTGGTATTTTCTCATGCAATAGGCCCCAGGTAGTATTATTAATATGAGGATTAAGAAGTATGAGAAATAAATAAATTAATAAATCCACATATTTATTATGAAGTAATTTGAATTTATGAGAATCACGGAGAGAGCTGATACCGATAATAATGAAAAGTGGGAGGTGCACTCCTGATGGCGTAGAACGCCTACAAAGATTCAAATAGTAATCTGATTGATCAATGAGCTGAAAAGACACCATTCTACAATTTCGACCAATCAGAAGCTTGCAGCTAGTGAACGTCATAAGGGCTGTCAGTTGTCAAGTGACGTTTTCGTTCAGCTGGCTCCTGATTGGTGAAAGTAGTAAAATGGTGACTGTTAAACCCATTGGCCAATCAGACGGCTCGTTGAATTTGGAGGCGTGACTTCCTATAACAGTATCGCCATGCGATTATCATGTTCAGCAATTATTAATAGACTAGAATTTGCCTATGCCTATGAGTCCTATACGTGGAAGGCTTTTCAAACAAATTTTTGCTGATCCTGATGATGACTTGAAAAATCTCTATCGCCAGTTGCCCAGTTTTGTATTCTCATAATCTTGTTTCAGAAAACAAGTGTGACCCAGAATTCCGTGGCGAAGAGAGATATTATCTGATATTTGATATTTATTCCTATAGGACATATACCCGGCGATGACCGGTTAAGTATACCACGCTTCGCCACGGCTAGAATTGAATAACAACACGTGTTGATGAATTGGGTAAGTCGATTAATTAAGTGTTGGAACAAATCACCCGATTGAAATAAATGGGTCCTTGAGCCAGAAATAAATGAGTAGAATAGAAAAATCTGTGTTCTTATTTTAATTATTATGGAAAAGTTCTAAAATCTCAATAGTAACTCTTTAAATCTTTTGAAATAAATCATTTCAAATGAAAAAGAACTCACCTCGATGCAAATAGATGAAAGATGATCCCTCTACAAGGTGAATTGTATAACACTGTGCTTCAGTGTACATTACTGTGACCTTTGAAGCCTATCATGCATCGTAGGGTATCAAGTTGCAATTCATGCAGTTCCTATAATCCAGTGCACCTGAACTAATCTCTAGCTCTAGGTATGAGGACTTGTTCAGTTGAAGCCTAGTAACCAACTATACTAACAATAAGGTTCAGCAGTTGTTATCATACAGTACCATGCGCCAATTCAGAAATACACTACTGAATGGACATGAATTAATCCTGTTAATAATAGATTGCAACTCATGAGCTTCCATAATCCCAATATGGAGCTTAGTGGAAAAAATGTTTTTCAAGGATTTTCAGTCTACTGATAAGCTTACTTTGAATTCGAAAACACATATAAGAGTGATAAGGACTATTGGAGTGCACCCAATCGTACTGGATAATCTCAACAAGTAGATATTACTTTTCCATGTGCTGCAGTGCTTGTATAATACGACATTTGCTGCACATTCAGTGATATGATGTTGTTGATGATGATGATAGTGCAGTCGGCCATTTTGTAAACTTACCCCTCGTCCACTGGTTGCCATAGGGATCCGCTTAGTTGTGAATAGTTGTAGTTGTAGATCTCTTTACATTGTTGGGTGAATAGGCGCTGATAAACGAATCGGCACAGGCGCTCCTGGGTCTTTTTTATCTTCCTAGAACAAACAAGATAAAGGATTTATGATTAAATTTGAAAAGGATTTATATAAAGATAAACGGATTTAATAGATATATACACTAAAAAGAATGTGTTTTGTATATTCTCACAGTTTTCGCTAGAAATAAAAAAAAATTCAAACATCATTTATGAATATATTATAGTGATGGAGCTTAATTTAAAGAAGTGTTTTTCAAGGATTCAAAGTCTACTGATAAGCTCATTTCAAACATTTCATATAATATTTCATATTATAGGGATGGAGCTTAAAATTAATTTAAAGAATTGTTTTTCAAGGATTCAAAGTCTACTGATAAGCTCATTTCGAATGCAAAAACCTGAACCACAATACGAAACAATGGTTTGTCACAATAATGTGTGTTTAATCGAATGTTTTTGAACTTTAATGTTCATATAATGAATTAACCAGTGAAAAAAAGAATGGATCTACAACACAGTAAAATCAAATACTTTTACATCATTCTGTATTTCTTGTACTGTATTTTAATGTTTGTAAATTATATATTTTCTGACTTGGCAATGAAACTTTCTTTCTTATCTCATTCTTGTAGGCTACAATATCTCTGCTTGATAAAACATTGCGAATAAAAACAATAAACTAAGTCCTCTCTACTCATCAATCTATAAATGAATATAGAAGTTAAGGTACTCCTACCATATATATTGATAAAATTATTACTTCTTGTAACCAACAATGACCTCATAAACGAATGTTAAAGAACAACTTTCAAAAATATTGATAATAAAACAGGATGATGTTGGGAAAATGATGGCAGTAGAGAGGATAGCATGGGAGAGAATAACCCGAGTATGAAACCATTGCCATTCAGCCTACATAACATGGATACTCGAAAATATTTAGGTGAAAACCACCCTTGGGATCTATGGAACTGCTTATCGTGCGTTCCCTTGGCAAAACTCTTTGGCACCAAATGGGGTAGAAGAATTTGTACACTTTAAGGTCACGGGTGAATTTCAAATATCTTTCGAAAATTTAATCATGAGGATGTACGAGAAGAAATTCAAGTATGGCCCACTAATATTATCATTCACACTCTTCTAGTATCATCAACTCGGAATGAATAATATTATTTTTATCTGTAAAAGAGTATCATTGATTGGGTTCCAATCTTCAAATTTGAAAATCCTAGGTTTTAAATAGGATAAACTACTCATGTAGTGATATTAGCCATGTAGAAATGAATAATTAGAATGAGAAAAAGGTGGAATTACTTTAATTTTAGAGGACTATAATCTCATGTTGCAAGTATTTGTGTTCCAACTCAACGACTTTGTTTTTAAGGCGGCTGGCACACCGGAGCAACAAGCAACAAACAACAAGCAACAAGCAACACGCAATAAGCAATATACAGTATATATTATTGCTTATTGCTTATTGCTTATTGCTTATTGCGTATTGCTAGTTGCTTGTTGCTTGTTGCTTGCTGCTTATTCCTCCGGTGTGCGAGCCACCTAATACTCGAATACATAAAAATTTCATATATAAAAACGATTTCTCATACTTAGATTGCAGTATAATTTCCGCATCACAAATAGATTACGTTTTGTTGGAATATACAAAATTGGAAATGTATCATAATAATATAATATATCACAGAATTTTTTTTCTTTAAATACAGTAGTATGAATTCAACATTATTCGGCAATTGCTGAGTTTTTCAAATGCAACAACAAAAATAGGTATAATCTACTCGTATTTTAGTGATTGATAGCAAATGTTGAGAAGATCATGAATTCCAAACAACGTTTCCACATGTGGATTTTGGAAGGCTTCATCATGTACGTATCCCACATGCTTAATTACTGAGTTATGTTTTGCGCTAAAACATGTGTGCACGTTCCTAATGAATTGCGCAAATTACAGTGGAAGTTCGCTACTTGGCGGTGTATGTTTTTGACAAAACGCCAATCAATTTCATCAAATCCGACGAGCAATCATGATGAATTATTATTTAATTGCTTTCTAACTTTGATGCCACGCAAGGATACCGAGCAAAATGATTAATGAATTGTCGAACTCTTGCAATTTGCGTTTCAAAGAAATCTCGTCCAAAAATTTCAGTAATGGGAAAATTTCAATTTCCGATAATTACCATTGCAGCACTGAATTCAGGCTTTCAGGCCTTATTTTGCGCCAATATCAATCACGAAGAGTGAGCTGTTAACTCATAATTATGGATGAGGATTAGAACTCATAGCCTACATGATTATGAAGCGTAGAATTGAAATTCAATTTCAAAAGATCTTTTTAATCAATGTTGTTTTCCATGACGAAATACTTGTAGAAAATTCAGTTAAAGTAACGACTTGTATTTCACTGTATACAGAATGCAGATCTACAGTGAAATACAAATCGTTACTTTAACTGAAAGATCTTTTTGGATGAATTATGGAGCTAAGCTAGAAATGGGCACATTATAACATGAACAACGTGGAATAATATCTCACTAGATGTTATTATTATAATCATAATATTACTCCATTAAAATCACTGAAATTTATACATGGCCTACTTAATTGATTACTTCTTATAAAATAAATGATTAAAGTAGAGTGAAACATATAAAAATTAATCAAATCGGTTAACAATATATAATTGAATTTTAACTTCTAATAGATTATAATAATTCATTTCTATAATTTGGAGAGAACATTTTTCAATGATAGCTATTTCATGACCAAACTACAAAATAATTGGACGTGTGGCAAGTTGATACATGAGAAAATGTATGAAATACAATTTATAGTTCTAGTGGTTGAGGAGAAATACATGAAATAATTCCATGACCGATATCACAGAAAATGTGAAATTTTTCAAAAATTATGACATCTCCTTTTTATTTTTTCATACATATTTTCAAGGCTTTGAATGAATGACAAAAAAATGAATGGGCTGTAACAGTCCCACGTTATGGTGCCATGTGTAACATTTTACTATGTTGTGGGTCATGTGTGTAACGCTATTATTTTTATGTTGTATGTCCCGTGACGTCAGGATCAAGCAAATATAGTCAAATGTGTCATAAGATAAGGAGAGCTAAGTGATGGACTATAGTCACGCATCAAAGACAAGATCTCAATCCACTTACGTAACACACTTGGCTAAGCATACTCCTTACGTGACTGGGCATGTCAAAATTCAGCCTTGCAAGAGCTCATCCAGGATACTGATATTTTCATAAATTAAATAAATTTAATGTATCAATTGGGATTGCCAAGACAGGTGCAAGAACGACTAGAAAACCCAGTAATTGGGTGAAAAAACTTGGGTATATTCTCCTGTTCCTTTAGAACACACACTTGGACAATTAAATGAATTTTACAAGTTTCGTAAATAATTATTAATAACAATAATAGCTTGTTACAAAATTTATATTTTCGGTAGAGCGTAGGGTGTGGGTATTTTGCCCGGCAAATAAGATTGTACAAAATCTCTAAAATTATGAATGTCTTAAATACTAAACCATGAGCTCATGTTTCTATGCTTCACGCAGTATGATAATTTTTCCCCACTATTTCACTTTAAAAGAGGCTTTTCGCGCCTTTGGCCAAAGGATTAATAAAACGGATCACTCACAGTATTGGCGATGCTTTGACGTCGGTTACCGTATCCTGGTTTAGGCAGCCATCTCAGGGTAGATGGGATTCCGTGTGTCATCTCACGATACAGCTTGGCTCTGGACCATGGTTTATAACATTTCCGCGACTTTACATGAATTTAATCAATTATATATTGCCACAGCTTAATATATCACAGCTTGAAAACATTAAAATTGAAAATGAAACTGATTACATTTTAAAACAGTTAAACTGCACGTATGTGCTCAAAAGTGACTGCTCTCTAAGGAGTCTCAAACGGAAGAGAATTACCCTTGCTAAAATTCAAGGAAACAGACTTTTCAATAGAACATTCTAGAATTTTTAATGAAATGCTGGGCTGTGATTGGTCAATTTAATATCGTGTTTTTGACGTCAGTACAATGCACAAAGTAGTTCAACATTTAGCTACAATAACCATTTAAATAATACGCGATATATTATATATAATACAAAATAACATATAGGACGTTAAAATCCTTTCAATTTTTATTTTTATTTTTGGAAGATGCCTTTAAAAATATTCTTTACTTTTCAACTCCATTGCCAAATTCAAAAGGTGAACTGAAAGTTTATTGCTAAATTAATATACATCCAAATATTTTATGCTATAAAATAACTGACTCCTAAAATAGTATAATCTCATATACAACAAATATTTCCAAAATATATTGCTATGTTCGTGAAACCACCGAAGATATGAGACCTGTATATACATTATTTCACCGGCTTGGGATGATATTTTTGGTGAGTACAAATAATAATATGCATTATTTAATAGCAAGTTAACATATGTGGATTAAGTATTTATACATTTTATAAATAATTGATGAATCATAATTTTTCCAATGATTTTATTGGCATTGACATCTTTCAGTAGATGATCCATATAGGCAGTGGTGTGTTTTGATATTTTTGGATGAAGGTTATGGCCATCTTCAAGATTTGAATTTTTCAATTACATAAATTAACATCAAGGAATATAAATAAATATACAGTGTGATATGAGTCAGAGACTTTTGGTGGTGAGTCGGAGCTTGCTTCCTTGTTATCATTATTTTATCAATATTGAGTACTGCTAAATTAGGTCAGCTTACCGTTAATTATGCTATCTATTATAATACCAGCACTTAGTGGTCATTGACAATATTTTATTGAGGCTTTATTTGGTTGCCAGAATTTGTATCGTGACAGAAGCCCCTATAGTTATATAAATGAGCGAATAAATAAGCTTTTAATAAGCTGCAGATAGAGCGAGTTTGTATAACTATACAAACGAGGCAAATTTTCTAAGATCTCACATAACATAAAGAAGGCTCTAAAAATATGTGAACACAACTGTCTCATGTTAGTTTACCTCCCGACTCGAATTCGGTGCGGAAACATTCTACGTTACCTACTCATAAGATTTACAGAAGCGTAACATCTAATCATGGCAGTGATTTACACAAAAATCAAGCATTTAGCTGAGAAAAATAGAGCAAGATAATACATCTAAAAGAGCAATATGAGAATTCAAAAGTTGGCGGCTAAACAATACTATGATGACGACATGTCAAACCAAAGAGTATGCCAGGTGCCGAAGGAATCTCTCTGCGCTGATGCACAAAAGGTATGTGAGGTTATCTCAGATGACACTCGAAAATACAATACAATTCAAACTCATAAGTTCTGCTAGACAATAAATGACATAAATAAAGCTCTCAAACAATTTACATGGATAGATTCACAATAACTCCGGTAACTGATCTGAATGAAATAGCAGGTAACTTAAATGGGTGCCGACTTGTTTTATCGATTGACAAAGTTATTGGCCTAGGGCTCACAATCGTAATCTGTGGTTTCACCACTTGACTCAAAATTCACTGCCATGCAAACACTTATGGTTACAAATAAATAAACATTCAATAATAATATCAAAATATGTGTTAATCTTAGTTTTAACAAAATTTACTTAATAATACTGGCTACATTATAACAATTTGATTATAAACTTTCACAGCTGTGAAGTATGGGATATATACATGCTGTTTGATTTGTGTGGGCTTGGCTTATCGTATGTGTACAATATATCGTCTACGCACACAAGTAGACATCATAACATATGTGTTTTTTGGTTATGTGCATAATGTATGACTTCGTAGAAGCTAACAAAAATTCAGATATTTACTAATACTAACAAATATATGATATAATAACATAGTAAGTCTTGGAAAAGAAGGTAATTTCTTACTAATATTTGAAGTTGGTAATAATTTACCGTTAGGATTCCGTTTGGTTTGATTAGAAACTATGGCGATCGTTGGCCATCAATTATTTTATTAACAGAACTGTGTATTTTTCTAAAAAGTTCAATATCACTTATTTTGCGTAATTAATACGGTCAGGCGTCGTAGTACATCCTTTGAACGATTTCTGGCTCATGTTAGTTTGAATCCTGTTGTAGAAAAATCAATTTTTCGTTTATCTCCAAACCGGAAGCATGTGGTTCTTAGTAATGATATTGTTCATTCTCTATAGTAGGGTTTAATGTTGGCGGGTTCTCGTACCAAATAGACGAAATATTTCAGGGTCCTGAAGCTGCTCTTATTAACCTTTCGTATACCAGATGTGGGCGATTTAGGTTATGTTGGCCGGTTGGTTGTGGGTAGTTGATCAACGTCTCAAGAGGTTAGGTTTTGGTGTCCAAATTTTACAATCTCCTGACTTTATGGCGGGCTTGAAGCGAGTGTGCCGTGGATGAAAACATGCAGAATGCTCGAAAACTGTCGACTTTTATATTGAGCATGTTTTTTACAATCTCTTGGCTTTAGGGCGGGCTTGAAGCGAGTGTGCCGCCGATGAAAACATGCATAATGCTCAAAAGCTGTCGGCTTTTTATATCGAGCATGCTTCCGATGAAAGCCTGAGTTGTGATACACTTTACTGTTTATTTTGCTGGACTGCCGTTTAGCTTTGCTCTGGGCTGCCGGAATTTGAACCGTCAGAGTCTTATAAGTTTTCTCTCCTCCTAGTCTTGCATGATGGTCACGCTGGAATTTTTCCCTGATGGATTGTTTGATTTTCCATTTGTTTTGATGGTATATTAGTAGAAGGTGGTGGATTATTATCTTTATCAGTATTAGAAGCGGTATTCGGTGATGTGTCTGTTAGACTTAGTTGAGTGTTAACTTCCTGTACAGATTTTTCTAGTGGCTGGGTGGAATCTCTAATCAGCTTTTCCAAATTCTGGTAGGTGATGACACACTCTGTCTTCTGTGTCTCTACTGCCTGTTGTATGTCGGTTACTAGACTTTCAACTTGGATTTGCGTGGTATTTAGAGCTGTGTTAGTTAGGCTTAGTTGAGTGTTAATTTCCTGTACAGATTTTCTTATGGCTGGGTGGAATCTCTAATTTGCTTTTCCAAATTCTTGCAGGTGGTGACACACTCTGTCTTCTGTTTCTCTACTGCCTGTTGTATGTCAGTTTTGGTTTGTTTTCAAGATTTTCTAGTTTTTGTTTAATCCATCAGTGTGTTCACTTACGTTTTGCATGACCTTGTTTTCCAGTTCAATCGCATGCTTGCTCCAATCTTCACTCAGTTCCTTCCTCAAATTCACCTGCATGTCATCCATTCTTTTGTTGAGGCATACAGTAGTGTCATCTAACTGCTTTCTCATATCCTTCATCTCTTCCCTGATGTCTCTGAACCCTATTCTCAATCCTCCATCCATTTTCTATTTGATCATTGATTCGACTATCCATTCCTTCCATTCGGTTATCCATCTTCTCCATTCGACTATCCATTTTTCTGTTTGATTATTGATTCGACTACCCAGTTCCTCTCGGGAATCTTTGATGTCACTACTTAGTTTAAGTATGAGGGTGACCAAATCGGTTGGAGTGTCATTCATTAATCTGGTAGTTAATGGACTCAGTTCATCTGGCGAGAGTTGTGTGGTGGGATTGACAGTGGTATGTGACGGTGTACGTGGAGGCACTTCCGTCAGGACGACCTCTGGTTCCAGGCGGGTGGAAGACAGCTGACGAAGATTTTCAGGGTCGAAGTTGGCGCTAGTGATACTTCCTGCGTCTCGCTCCCTGGGCGCTGTCTCATCAGTGTTGTTTGTTGCCTCGGGGTTAGGTGTGGTCACTTCTCGCAAAGTGTTGTTGTCTCCCAGCTCCATGTAGGACACAGATGAGTTGGCTGAAAGGTTCTCCATGATGGTGAGTTAGGATTTGGACAGCTGGGCTAGTGGTGAAATCCAAGGATGTCGCGGTCCGATGGTGTGAACGCGGCGTGAAGGGTGTAGGCGCGGCGTGGAAATAGATGCGCGGCGCGAAGGGTGTATGCGCGGCGTGGAAATGAATGCGCGGCGCGAGTGCGATAGTGATTCGAGTGCAGTGAAATGTTGACCGAAAGGATTAAGTGATAAGTGATATATACAGTGAGACAATAAATTTTCCAAGACTTATTACAAATAAACATGCACAAAATAAACATGCAATGATAGTTAAATCAATAGATATCTGGTAATTACCAGTAAATAAATTTTTATATATGGTAACTATTAATAAATAGCCCTATATTCAATGCTCATTAATAATCTGGCGATTTTCAAACTATCACAGATAAACAATAAATAAACAATTAATACTCTTAATATTTTGCCTATGATATCGCTTTTTTGGGGATTTTGCTTAAATTAACAAATTGGTTAACAAATTAATAAGCCCCCAAGACCTTAATGCTCTTGGTAAACTAATAATATTTTGGTACCTTTAAAGCTTTAATTTCAAGGTTAAATAAGCTAGCTTTCTTAATAGGCTACCTAAAATAATTATTCAAATGATCACAGAGTGTGATTCATAGCAATAGGTGCGTATATCTCTTTAAATTGTTGGTGATATATCTGAGTATACTCTTCCTCGACGTCTCCTCAGGAATAATTTAATAATGAAATCAATATTCAAATTAATTAATTACTTTATTAAAGCTTGGCAATTCCATAAGGTATATTTTCAATTTCAAAAAGTTTTCAACCATCAACTCTGTGATTTCTGAGTTCAAATTTTTGGCTTTCTTAATAAAGAAATTTTGTACATCTCCGTCAGGCCGCCATGTTGGGTGCCATGTGTAACAGTTATGGTGCCATGTGTAACATTACTATGTTGTGGGTCATGTGTGTAACGCTATTATTTTTATGTTGTATGTCCCGTGACGTCAGGATCAAGCAAATATAGTCAAATGTGTCACAAGATAAGGGAGAGCTAAGTGATGGACTATAGTCACGCATCAAAGACAAGATCTCAATCCACTTACGTAACACACTTGGCTAAGCATACTCCTTACGTGACTGGGCATGTCAAAATTTGGCTTGCAAGGCTCATCCAGGATACTGATATTTTCATAAATTAAATAAATTTAATGTATCAATTGGGATTGCCAAGACAGGTGCAAGAACGACTAGAAAACCCAGTAATTAGGTGAAAAACTTGGAGTATATTCTCCTGTTCCTTTAGAACACACAACTTGAACAATTAAATGAATTTTACAAGTTTCGTAATAATTATTAATAACAATAAATAGCTTGTTACAAAATTTATATTTTCGGTAGAGCGTGGGTGTGGGTATTTTGCCTGGCAAATAAGATTGTACAAAATCTCTAAAATTATGAATGTCTTAAATACTAAACCATGAGCTCATGTTTCTATGCTTCACGCAGTATGATAATTTTCCCCACTATTTCACTTTAAAGGCTTTTCGCGCCTTTGGCCAAAGGATTAATAAACGGATCACTCACAGTATTGGCGATGCTTTGACGTCGGTTACCGTATCCTGGTTTAGGCAGCCATCTCAGGGGTAGATTAGATTCCGTGTGTCATCTCACGATACTGCTTGGCTCTGGACCATGGTTTATAATATTTCCGCGACTTTACATGAATTTAATCAATTATATATTGCCACAGCTCAATATATCACAGCTTGAAAACATTAAAATTGAAAATGAAACTGATTACATTTTAAAACAGTTAAACTGCACGTATGTGCTCAAAAGTGACTGCTCTCTAAGGAGTCTCAAACGGAAGAATTACCCTTGCTAAAATTCAAGGAAACAGAATTTTCAATAGAACATTCTAAATTTTTAATGAAATGCTGGGCTGTGATTGGTCAATTTAATATCGTGTTTTTGACGTCAGTACAATGCACAAAGTAGTTCCAACATTTAGCTACAATAACCATTTAAATAATATGCGATATATTATATATAATACAAAATAACATATAGGACATTAAAATCCTTTCAATTTTATTTTTATTTTTGGAAGATGCCTTTAAAAATATTCTTTACTTTTCAACTCCACTGCCAAATTCAAAAGGTGAACTGAAAGTTTATTGCTAAATTAATATACATCCAAATATTTTATGCTATAAAATAACTGACTCCTAAAATAGTATAATCTCATATACAACAAATATTTCCAAAATATATTGCTATGTTCGTGAAACCACCGAAGATATGAGACCTGTATATACATTATTTCACCGGCTTGGGATGATATTTTGGTGAGTACAAATAATAATATGCATTATTTAATAGCAAGTTAACATATGTGGATTAAGTATTTATACATTTTATAAATAATTGATGAATCATAATTTTTCAATGATTTTATTGGCATTGACATCTTTCAGTAGATGATCCATATAGGCAGTGGTGTGTTTTGATATTTTTGGATGAAGGTTATGGCTATCTTCAATATTTGGATTTTTCAATTACATAAATTAACATCAAGGAAGATAAATAAATATACAATGTGATATGAGTCAGATACTTTTGGTGGTGAGTCGGAGCTTGCTTCCTTTTTATCATTATTTTATCAATATTGAGTACTGCTAAATTAGGTCAGCTTACCGTTAATTATTATCTATTATAATACCAGCACTTAGTGGTCATTGACAATATTTTATTGAGGCTTTATTTGGTTGCCAGAATTTGTATCGTGACAATAGATAACAGATAATAGAATGTTGGGACTAGGAATATATTTTTAGAAGAAGAATAATACTTGAGAAAACTGCTTGACTAAAAGTTTCAATCTGATAATTATCAATCATATGATATCATTTTACTTAATTCATATTTATTTTGTTATTTCAAGTTTAGTTCCTATTCGAGCATTGTACTGGTGATTTGGAAAATATATTATGTCTTTGAATATGAAGTTCAATTTTATTTAATCAATTATAATACTGCTTCAAATTGGCATCCCGAACGAACCCACGAAAATAATGAAGCAAAAGGAATGAGAAACAAAAAAAAGAATCAGTGGACTTATTGGAGAACCTGTGAATAAGGTAAGATTAAATTGATTAAACGATATTTGGATTTGAAGTTTTTTGAAGTAAAAGTAAACAATGCCGCCAAAAAACGTAAGAAACAAAAAAGTGGAAGAAACAGAGAATTGTGTGTTGAGTGATATAGATTTACAAGGTGAAATGTTTTTGGTAAATGAGGAAAATTGTAAAGATAAGGAGGAAAGTATGGAAATGGATTTGAGAAAGCATGTTAACATAAGCAAAATGTTTGAAAATATTTTGGAAGGAATGAAAGGAATGGAAACAAATATGAAAGAAGAAATGAAAGGAATGAAAGAAGAAATGAAAGTAGGTAATGACAAGTTAGAAACAAATATGAAATTAGAAATGACAGAGATGAAACTAGGTCTTGAGAAATTAGAAATAACAATGGTGAAAATGATAAGTGAAGAGAAAATAGAGGTGAGATCGGATTTGAACAGGATAAAATCAGATGTAGAAAAATGTGAAGAAGATAAAAAGATAATGAAGAGTGAAGTTGACAATTTGAAAATGAATATGGAAGAAAAATACAATTGGGAAGAATTGAGATTGATGAGATTTTGAAGGACAGTAGAAGAAAGAATAAAATTGTAGCAAGTGATCCTAGATTTGAAGATGCTTGTGGTGTTTACGATGGAAAGAAATTCAAAACCAACTACAAGTTTTGGACAAAATTCGTCGTAAGAAGAGAAAATGCTTCAAAAAGAATTGATGGATACAACTGATGCAGAAAGAAAAAGACAAATAAAAATTCTTATTCAAAGGATGGATAATAAAGAGAGAGAAGAGAAGAAACAACTCAAAGAGTTGAAGGATAAAGAAGAAAAGGAAATGCGAAAACAGGCGGTCAAAGACGGAAAGAAACCATTCTACTGTAAAAAATCTGAGAAACGTTTATTGGAGTTGCTGGTTGACAATTATGAGCAGCTGAAGAAATCTGGAAAGCTGAACAAGCATTTAAAAAAGAGGATGAAGAAAAATAATTATAAAAAAAGAAAAAAAAAAGAACGAAGGAGGGAGAGATTTGTGGTGTCACAAATATTGAACCATTACAAAGTTGTTGGTAATACAACAACTGCTTGACTAAAAGTTTCAATCTGATAATTATCAATCATATGATATCATTTTACTTAATTCATATTTATTTTGTTATTTCAAGTTTAGTTCCTATTCGAGCATTGTACTGGTGATTTGGAAAATATATTATGTCTTTGAATATGAAGTTCAATTTTATTTAATCAATTATAATACTGCTTCAAATGTTGTAGCTGAAATTATGACGTCTCAACACAATTTTTAATAAGCTCACCTAATCACAGTTTCCTATTTGTCAATTAATGTGAATGAATTGTATTATGTCATTGAATAAATTGATTTTTTCGACACTAAATGAAATTCAAGTGCCAATAAATGAATAAATGTTACAGTTTAAGTAAGCGCCTCTCCCGTTCGCGATGGAGATTATTGTTAAAAAATATACAGAAGTAAGCCTTACATAAGTGGCATTGTAATTGATGGGTGCTTTGAAGAGAAGAGAGTGTTACAGGAAGCGGCTCAAGACAACTAACAAACAACGAAGGAAAGGCCTCAAGTGTCCAGTTCAGCTCAGTGTGGGTACATACAAAGAAAACAGCAAGGTGCTACTTCCATCATCATCTGAAACTGAGTCATAAAGGAGAAGGAGGGAAGGAGAAGTGGGAGAAAGAAAAAGAGGAGGGAGAGGAGGAGAAGAAGGAAGAGAAGGAGGAGAAGGAGGAGAAGAAAGAGAGATAGATGGATGAGAAGGAGGAGGAGGAGAAGAAGAAGAAGAAGAAGAAGAAGAAGAAGAAGAAGAAGAAGAAGAAGAAGAAGAAGAAGAAGAAGAAGAAGAAGAAGAAGAAGAAGAAGAAGAAGAAGAAGAAGAAGAAGAAGAAGAAGAAGAAGAAGAAGAAGAAGAAGAAGAAGAAGAAGAAGAAGAAGAAGAAGAAGAAAGAAGAAGAAGAAGAAGAGAGAAGAAGAAGAAGAAGAAGAAGAAGAAGAAGAAGAAGAAGAAGAAGAAGAAGAAGAAGAAGAAGAAGAAGAAGAAGAAGAAGAAGAAGAAGAAGAAGAAGAAGGAGGAGGAAGGAGGAGTAGGAGGAGGAAGAGGAGGAGAAGGAGAAGAAGAAAGAAGAAGAAGAAGAAAAGGATAAGGAGAAGATGATGAAGAAGAAGAAGAAAAGGAGAAGGAGAAGGAGAAAAAGAAGAAGAGATATTTGATATTTAATTTGCACATCTTACGTTGCCAGGTCTGATGAGAAGCAAAAGCAGGTCTATGGCAAACACTAATACAGAGAGAATTATACAGAGAGAAGAAGGAGAGGAAGAAGAACAATAAGAAGAAGAAGAGAAAATAAAAAATAGAGGAGAGGATGAGGGAGAAGGGAAAAAGAAAAAAGAAGAGAATAAAAAGATTCGAAAGAGAGGAAAAAACAGAAAGTGACCACAAAGAAGGAAAATAATTATGATGATGATAAAGAAAATAAAGGGAAATGAAAAGAAGAAAAAAAGAAATAGAAGGAAATTCTGAAGTAGAAAGGTGGAAGGAGATAAATCAAAGAAATCTACAACAATAAGAGAAGACTTAGGAAGGAAAAAGAGAAATTGAAAGTAAAGAAGGAGAAAGAAGAAGAGGCGAAGAAGAAAAGGCGGAAAAAGTAGAACAAAACGAGAAGTAGAATAGAAGAAGTGATGAGAGAAGGATGTAACGATGACAGACAAGGAAATATTTTTGAGTGGAAGAAGAATGGAAACGATACAAAAGATGGAGAACGTGGGAGAATGATAATGATTCAAAAACGTAAGGTAATGAACAGAATGAGTTGAGAATCGACAATTTGTATATTGAACGAAGAAAAATGAAGACGAAAGAGAAGATGGAGAATTATTGTCGTCTCTTTGGAGAGAGAAGAAGAAAAGAGAAAGAAGAATGATAATATAAATAATAGAAAAAGAAAGGAGTAATAATAAAAAGAGCAAATAATAAGAGAATGATGAGAGAAATAATAATAATAAGAAAATAATAGAAAGAGCAGAAGAAGTTGAGGAAGTAATATTGAAGAAGAAGTACACTATGACGACGAATACGACGACATTGAAGTAGATATTTCAAAGAAAAGGAGTCGAGAAAGGGAGACGAAGAAGACACGAACAAATTGAGAAAAATGAAACGATGTAGATTGAAAGGAGGAACAAGAAGAAGGTGAAGAATAAGTAGAAGTGGCTGACTCTTGTCGTCTTGGACCTGGCTGTTTATCGTGTACCCCCCTCTCCACCTCACCCACCACTCTTCAACACAAGTTTCCATCTCCATTCCCCTTCTTATCATTGTTTACCGCTTTGCTAGAAACATCCCCATACCAAGCTCGCTAGTTCCCCCTATGAATAATTTAAAAATAAGTCCTCACATCCTTTGTGGTATGTGATGAGGTCATGGTGTTGCCTTAATGCAACGCTCCTCCAGAGTAAAAGAGAGCGAAAAAATAAACTCGAAAGAGTGTGTACAATATGCCCTCGGCTCTAGATAAACCTCTACAAACCTCTTCTGTCCTTTCCAATGGTTTCCTGCACTCCCCCCCCTCCACCAACCACCGCCTTTGCCGCTTAGCTAACCACAACCCCCAAACCACACTCTTTTCTCTTGCCTCTATTCTCTTCTTAATTGAAATATTACAAAAGAAATACCTTCGGACGTTTTGTTCGCCCCCTCCCACCCTTCACTGCTTGTAAACGTCGCTCTTCTGACTTCCACAATCATGTCACAAGGAGAAGCATTTTGTTTTTTAATCTTGCCAAACGGAATTCCAAAATTGGTGCCAATCTGAGCGGGAGACTGGATTTGAATAATTGTTTTTGCTGTCGTTTCGAATTGTATACACATATAAATTGTTTATTTTCATTGTTTCTTTTATGAAATTGGTGCTTCCTTGAGCTGGAAACAAGGTTCTAATTATTATTATTTTTGATGTCCTAATCTTTTCTTATTTTGGTCTGAGAAACCCTTATTAGGGACATATGAATGAATTGGATGCAATTGAATATAAAAAGGTGCCAAATTCAGTCGAGAACAGGTTCTAAACTAAAGCTGTGGTCCTATATTCAAATATTCCCAATCAAATACCAAACAATCACGATAAGGGAAATTACAGGATTGCTGTCAACTTGAGTGAGAGACAGTATTTTTTGTTCCTTTTGAATTGCACTATTGAGTTTTCAAGAAATCAGATAAAGCAGGTTTTGTCTGCAAATGTAAAACAAAACTTTGTTCAATTATTGACTGGAGTACTTTCGAGTTTCATGAACTCATTTTCAACTGAGAAGTAGAAAAGAAAGTATGAAACTTTTAATGGATACATTGCAGTCCGTGAATGGATAAGAAAATTATCATCTTTTTGAATTTAATCAGACTAAAGAAAACTGTCAAATTAATAGTCAACTTGAAATAAGTAGAGTAACGTAGAACAACATTCGATAGAAACTTCAAGTATTAATTTTACTTCTCTGTTCATCATTTAGACAATTTTCGTGATCGAGTCCTTGAAAGTTGAAGCAAATAATTTAGTATGGATAGATCTTACAACATGGATTCGACTCCTTGTTTAAATTAAATTCATCTCATAAATTCATTAAACTCATAAATTTGGCTTATGAGACACCTTGTTAAACTTAGCTGCACTGCAGCGTGTAATAAAATAAATTTCACTAATGGTATACATTCTGAAGTTGTTGAAAATATAAAAATAAAGATGATCACGTTATTGTATTAAGGGATGGTTATGATTCTGACAATGATGATTATAAGAAGAGTAAGTATACGAGTAGTTCTATCAACGAGAACATGAGTACTGTACACGGCAGTAGTCAGCTACTATTGATTTAATCATAAAATTCGACCTTACCCTACTCTTGCATCTATTCTAGCAAGGAAATTTATCAGACAGTTTGCACCGCTAGTGCAGGTTCAAGCTCATACCTACAGAATGCTAAATTGCAAATTACCTTGCTTAATGGCTGCGCACGTTTACAACCAGGTTCATGATTATTGCATCTTTGAAATGTAGTGAATGGAATAGTTTGAGAAAAGGAAAAAATAATATTATGTTCTACACTCGCATTTGAACTGAAGGTTGTAACATCATCCTGAGGGAGAATCCATTTTGAAATGTTCCAATCTGAAGAAAAACCATCAATTCACATGCATGACGAAGAAAATACGAACTACAGACATGAAAAAAGATCAAATATTCCAGTACTGAATGTTATTCCATTCATTCAGTATACATGCATTTGTAGACGATTATAGTAGAAAATATAGGATAGGTTGTTCTTGAACAGAGATTATGCTTCTAAGTCGAATGGCATGAGATAAATCGTGATTCCTTTTATTTGAAATAATCAAACAAGAATAAAACTAGAATAAAAACAAGTTGGAATAGAATGAATATAGAATTCAATTGAACACAGAAGGTTTGACACAATTCAGTTCAGCTTAAAATTTTGGAATTAATATTTCATTGTTTAACTGGAACTCATGAGGGCTGTTTTATTATTGCTACGTAAGTCACATAAATTTCAAGAAGTGAAGTACTGAAAAAGATTAACATGAAAAGGCTTTTAATGACCCCCAAAAGATTTGGCAAGAGCACAGTGTTTTTCGCGCATAAATTTGTATCCCATGGCTCTTGAAACAGATGATACATAGCCCATATAGCAACACAAAACCACATAGTTGGAAATGAAAAGAATACCAGTGAAGTTGCAACGGTAAAATATGTCATTCAAGAGTGGCTTTTCCATTCAGTTTCAGTTTTAATTGAAAAATTGATCAAATTAGTTTCAATTATACACCCTACAATATTGGTGTATATTTAAATCCTGTATCGCCTATTTTGAAAAAGAACTAGTATGATATTGTCTGATTATTGACTTTATAAAATGTTAAAAACGTATAGGAATTCATCCACTTTCAATTCGTATAGCTGTGTCATAGTTCTTCAATCTCTTATACATTTTGAGAATTGAAAAACGTTGTAATGAGGTCACTGTCAATATTTACTTACTTATTTACTTACTATCGTTGTAATTTTACTGTCAATCTTAATGCCACAACAAAATGAACCAGATAGCAGTCAATAAAATTAGTTCTACTCCTTCGTCCCAATAATTCATGTGAGAATAACCTTGTCAATGGTTAACCTTGTCAGACTCCTGCAATTTTCAAATTGGCATTTCAATTTACTCAAGACGGTATCAAATCTCATGTAAAATGTGATTGGAAACATCTATTTCTACATCATCCAACAAAACATGCTGTATTTGTAATCTCCGACTACATAACGATATTGAAATCAGCTATAGCTACTAGAATGAATTTATTGGTGGGATAAATAAAGAGAACGATACTCCTTTGTATTCATTGATGTATATAGTGATCATATATGTTCATTCCCACTGTGTATATTATCACAAAGTCATTCAACCTTTGTATTATATACCATGCACTCCATAGTACGCTGAAAGCTTTCAGACAGGCATTGCTATAGTCAGAGCCATTCACTGCTATCCCGAACGATTTTTGCAACTTGTGAATACTTTATCGGTATATTTTACACAAATACAGCATGCGACTACCACCATTGAAAGGTTGTCCCTCTTTTCCAAGCAGCTTTTCACGTAAATAAACACACGTCATGAACTGGAATGATTTATATGCCGATATTTCAATGCCGTTTCCTGCTGTGGAAAGCAAAAACATGTAAAAGTTTCTCTGATAAAATTGTATCTAGAGCTTGTGGAGTACTGACTGCACAGAATCGTCTCCTGAAATGACTCCCCCACATTTGACTCGAAGCGCATTCATATAGTTTTGCTCGAGTGGAAACAAAATACTTTCTACTTCGATTTTAAAAAAGGTTAGAGATTTGAAGAGGGCTCTAGATTGTGGAAAGAACTACGATTTTATAAAAGGTTATTGATTGAAAGCTCCTTTTCATTTGGTCATCTGGATCAGAAATTGAAATTGCGATTCACATTTCAAAGTGTTTTATATTCGAAATGTGATGGGCAGATAAGTTTATTGATTCTTTGCATTATAAAATGTATTGCCAGGTCTTATACTCATTGCATACAGAGCATACATTATTCATTCAACTGTACAAATATAAGTATGAGAGTAGCAATAATACATAGAAAAATAAATCCTTCTAATCAGTACAGAGAATAAATAAATAAAAACAGAACTTTCAAACCAGCAAAGAGAAGAACGTATTCAGCTGGAAATAGAAAGAAATATAAATGATACTTAGATGACAATAATACTTCACATAATCTACAAAACATTCACACGTTGACATTCATAAGTTGATCAATTCAAGTCGAATTCTTGATTTTTGTTAATTGTGAATCTTTATTAGGAGCTTTGAGTGGGTTAATGTATTCAATCTTATGCTTCTCATTTGAAGAAAGTTATCAATATAATTAAATAACGCTATAATTCAATATAATTTGTTTCAACGCTGGGGTACAGTATTTTGAATCAGCTGATCATAGTTACCTACTTAGTATTGTACTGATCCTGGTTTCGAATAGATTTCGCTTTGTGAACCAACCTAGAATTTTTCCACAATTCATATCTAAAATTCAATTTGATAACTGAGCTCAAGGCTTTAGCAATTTGTCCGTCCATTATGTGACAAATAAAGCCTCCGTGGGAACATATTAGAAGGACTTAGGGTCGTATCATTATTTGATAACTATAGAGACGACAATCTTTCATATGTGACGGTCTTTTGTGTCACCCTGTATGCTAGCGAGACTGCTACCACGCTCAAGGCCCGCTTCGGATGACAGAATAGAGGCCGGATTAGAGAGCGGGAAGCCAAACAGTTTAAATCTGATCCATCTTTCAGGGTTTCATTCTGTTCTTCTGTTAGCTGCTGCTCAGACTCCATTCCCCTGGCGCCATTCATGAATTATTATCTAAGCCTGTATGCGCGCAAATTCAACTTATGTTGGGACAAGTTGATTAATTTGAAATTAGCCGGCGCTAAGCTGGAAAAATGAGAACTTTGTGCTGACGTCTTTGAACAGCTAACAATTGAAAATATGAGAATACTTGAAATTATGAATAATAATTAGTTTACTTAACTCCGTTAAGACCTTGACTTGATATCAAGTTAAGACCATCATCTATCACATTAATTTTCACACAATCATTATTAATTAATTAGAGTTGTCATAAAATTCAGCAAGAACCTCGACTTGAAAGTGGGAAGTTTCCTCAATTGTTGTGTAACAATAATTAAGGTACTGTATTAACATACCTCAACTCAATAGGAGTGTTTGAAAAAAGTAGAATTGAGGCCTGATGAGAATACCAATAGAAACATAATTTTATGTTAAGTATTCCAATTTTCTCTTTCTAAGTTTGATTGTATTCAAATATCTGTAGCCTACCTCCTGTATTCTAACTTTCTGACCCCTATGAGTTACATATGTTTCATTTAATTTTATCAGGATCTCTATATGCGTTCTCTTCAATTCCTATACTAACCACCTTTTTATGGGTGAATGTTTGAAGTATTCTTACTTGAACTAGTGTTTGGCCATCGAACCTTCAACATCGATAGTAATACCGACCCAAAACATCGATGGCAAAAAAATATCGGTGACTTTCCATCGATGTAAAACATTTCGGATATCGGTCCAAAAAAATAGTATCGAATATCGATATTTGCGATAATATTAGTTCGATATAAAGACAGTACATTAGCGTCATCGGTTATTATAGACAAGACATAATATTTTATAAATAATTCATGCCTTATGAAGCAGCACACTTTCTGATGCAATGACTTTATATGTGTTTTTCCAAACTAAAGAACTATTTGATTTTGATGTAAAACTAGATATCCAAAAACATTGATTTTTGCAATATAACGATATTCGATACCAAACACTAACTTGAACAAAAACCTCACACGATAATTTATCAAAGATACGAAGCACCTGAATTGCAAAAATGAAAAAAGCACATGTGTTGAGTGTGCCAAGTTGAAGAAATTCCATGGAGCAATAGTTGTAAGCGAGAGAGATGAAACTAATGATATCAAACATGTAAGCGGAATAAAATAGCGCAAAAGAGCAAGAGAGAAAGCATGAGATGGATGTGAGATGAGAGATAGGAAGCTGTCCTGGAATGCGAGCGGAATATTGTTGTTCAAGTAGCTCGTTATACGGCAATACGTTCCATGTAACGATAAGCAAGTTGGATTGTACTTGAGGGATGCTACGTTACGTGTAACGGGACAGTGAACAAGGTTGATAATAGTACAGGAATACCAACCAGAACCCACGTCTCTTCAACTCTTTACCTTGCCTTAGCAGACGACGGCACAATTGGTTTCACTATAAATTTTCGAATCCCTCTTTTAATGTACATGCTCTCATCCGTATTAGCTAAGCTGTATCACATTGGTTTGTTCGCTTTTCGCGGTTTTGGAACACACCTTAATTGAAATACTCTGTTTAAAGTGCTTGAATTTTGGAATGCTTGATATATCCAGGAGCACAATACGAGATTCTATATAAGCGATTCCATTACGAGATAAAGTGATTCTTGTTTAAGCGGTTGAATATCATATAGAATGTGGGATATAATATGTTGTGAGGATTAGGATTCTTATTTGAGAGTCCGGTTTATCATTTTACTGACTACTATAAAAGCATTTCACACCACGTTTGATAAAATCGAAGCTTCATGTTCAAGATTTCTAATTTCTGAAGACTATATTGATAGATGATTCCGGTATCATTGATAAAGGGAGGATTTATCATATATTTTGATTGCTATTTCCAAAAGTTTCATCAATTCTCACTTAAACTACAGAAGAACTGTCAGGGAGACCTGAAGCCAGGCTTCCTAGTTTAGAATTCTAAATTGTTACAGTTCTATCAATATTCTAAACACTCTTATGCAGAGTTGCAACAAGGGAGATCAATTTTGATCTGGGATCAGCAAAATCTATGTTGTTCAAAAATAGATGACCCTGTTTGGTGCAATTAAGCGCTTGTAGTTATTAAAAAATTGTTTTTCAGTATTTCCGGCATTCCAGCAGAATTCTATGATCAGACGAGTGCTTATTGGGAGTTGAATATCCTTTTCAAGTGAACGTTTCACTTATTGGCCTAGACATAAGCTCCTCCCACAATAGGCGGTTCCCACAAACGTCATAGCAATGGCGGCTCAACATTGCTTTGTTACTTGTTTGAACCGCCATTGCTATGTCATTTGTAGATTTAATAAAACAACGAAATACCATTGTGGAGTGAGCTTATCAATCTCTGGCCAATGGCAGAACGTTCACCTGTGATTGAGCTGTTTGAATGGTATCACAAGGTGAACGTCGATATAAATTCTTCTGCACAATGTTTCTAACGTCATGGCAATGGTTCAAACAAGTAAGAAAAGCAGAATCGCCCATTGTTTTACATGATCATGTTATATTACATGGCAGACGTTCAATGTTCAAAAAACTAACGATTATAAATTCTTCTGCACTGTATCTAGTTGGTTTCATCAAACCATGTTTTTTGATGGTGTAAAAACCGAAACCGGTATCTAGTTGTTTTATCAAATATGTGGTTTTGACAACTTCAAGTCTTTTTATTCAGTATATTCATACTCCTTTATCTGCCCATGTATGTACTGTTGATTGGGAAAATAAATTTGAATTTGAAAAATTCTAAACTTCAACTATTCATCTTAATTCCTCTCATATTCACACTTCTATAGTTCTCAGCCATATAAACCAATTCCTTCATTGAACTCAATAAGGGTATGAGTGCACTCACACCCATCACAACCCCCAAATTATAGCCAAGTTCCCACACCAGCGGAGAATGCATTTCGTATCTTCCCTCTCCCCTTCCCAGATGCTGGAGAATACGCTACAATCTCAAAAACTCCAGTGTGATACAAGCTCTAATCTGGAGAAACTTCCTTCCGTTCCGCTAATGCAGCTGACAGTTTCCTTCTCTGTCTTTTTCTAAGCGTATTAAAAAGTAATTATATTCTCCTTCTTGGCGATAAATTTCATCTCAACCCCAAACCCTAACCTCAAGTACACCGTTATATACAACAAACCGAGAAACACTGCATTCTGAATTATTTAGTTGTGTTGAAGACGAAATTAGAAGACGTTGCATACAAATAGCTTTTTAATACGAATGTGATGTGATAGGAATGAATGTTTTGAATCAAAACAACGATGAGTCAAACTAATATAATGGAGTAACAAACATTCAAGACTGCTCTTGGATGGGTGACCGACACAGAAAATTGTGCAATTAGGCGAGGTGGAACCTACCCTAAGGGTCACCCCACCGATGAAAACCATACGATAAAAAAAATGATGAAAAGAATATATTATAATTAAGTTGCAATCCAGCACTCGACCAGCTATCGACAGGTACAGGGTTTGATTCTCAACTTTTTGCAAACCAAACTTCGAGGCACAACTTTTTATACAGTGGCATTCATCGAATCTCCTATTGCTATTCGTTGTGTTGTCAATGTTTGCTGTTGCAAAGGTCTTCAAAATTCTAGATAGTTATTTCATGTACTCGTTTTACAAATAAATCATAATAATAATATGAATTGATACAATTTAATTTGAATTCTCCAACTTGTTCTCTATGTTCTTAGATATGTCTCAGGACTTTTTTGCAATTGATTTTAATATTATAGAATTAATTATTCTTCAAAAGTACTGTCCTGTTTTTTTTTCTGTATACTAACATGTCTGGTCCTTGGACACTCTGTTGTATCTATTCCATCCATTATGGCTTCAATAGCAATTCAATAATAGGATTGTCTCATAATTGCTTTCATCAGCAAAATTGATGACTTTACAGAGTAATACAAAATATACAGCTACAGCAGTGTGCTGACTGCAAAGAAGAATAGTTTGAACACAAAAGGAAGTGAGTGCAAATTGGTCAAGTTCAACACTTTTGAGATTTTATTTCTGTTTTCTATCAATCTTAGTATAGAACTATACAATCTCAAAATAGATTGTATCAAGTTTAGGTTATGTGTGATTGGACCTAATTTTCCAATGAACTATTTGTACCACTAAACTATACTGTATTACTTATTTTTCATTTCATTGCATGTTTACTATTTAATTTCATTACTACTTTTGTTCGCTTTATATTCACTGTACTAACTGTATACTGTATCTGTATACTGTAACTGTATACTAATCACTGTATAGAACTGTACTACTTATTTTTTATTTCATTTCATGTTTACTATTTAATTTCATTACTACTTTTGTACGTTGCATAATCATTTACTGTTGTAGGTTGCTGTGAAATAGACAAATTCAGTCATTTATTGTTACAACTGTGAACTGCTATTAAAGAAAGCGTCGTAAATTTGTCTAGGAAATAGCCTGACTGAGGCTTGTGGGGTTTTGTCATTGTGGAATTTCCATTGCCGGCAGCCCGTGAATTCCTCTGCAGCATCAAAGGCGTCCTTTGGCCGGTGTTATTGCATTTTTAACATACTGCATATCAGCGGCCGAGAATCAGTTCGTATTAGAATTGATAGAGTACCGAATACTGTTGCTGCCCTAATCAGAGTGATCTAGGAGGTTGTTATGAGTCCTAGTCGCACAAAAATATCTCTGTTGAGCTCAATTACCTAAGTTAATTCCTAAGAGAAATCATAGATTAGAATCAAAAATAAATCCTTTAGGTGAAGACAATAACCAAAAATTTAGGATCTTTGAATAGGTCAGCTCTTAAGTCATTATTACTTCCATACTAACTAGTAACATTGTAGTGTTTTCTAGACATAATGATGGAAGTTTTGAGGTGGAGACGAAACAATAACAACATCGAATCACAGTAAATATATCTAATCGTCTCATCTATTCTGTCACATCTATATCTATTTGTTTCACAGTTTAGGTATAGTCTTCGGTGAACCTTGTACCTGGTTTAGGTGAAAATGTTGTCAATGAAGAGCAAAAATTGCTTCCTTCCGTTGATTTCTTCCAGAATGTGAAGCTGAAATGATCAATAGTCTAAAACATTACCTAGTGTAATTACAGAGGGTACAACGTCGTTTGTTTATGTTCGACTCCCGGCCCAGAGTAGTAAACTTGATAACGCAATTGCTGTGCAAGTTGCCTAGCCAGCTCCTTCACGACTTAGCAGTAAACTAATGGATCAATCTTGTAATACATCTTCATCGGCTTCTTCATCTATCTTTGCCCATCCCTGACTCACTCTCCCTTCTCCTCCTCCTCCTCCACCTCCTTCTCTCCTTCTCATATTTCTTCTTCTTCTTCTTCTTCTTCTTCTTTTCTTCTTCTTCTTCTTCTTCTTCTTCTTCTTCTTCTTCTTCTTCTTCTTCTTCTTCTTCTTCTTCTTCTCGTTCTCCTCATCTTACCCTTGATTGCTAATCTCGAGTAGGGCACCCCTGCCTCGAATTATAGGACCGAAGAGCCCTCAGCCCTTTACGGAATCAACAACCACTGATTATTATCAGGGCTGGTTTGGCTAGTAACTAAATTTCAAGACCTTCAACTTGAAACTTGCCGCTATTAAATTGTTGATAAGTTTGTCATAATCCTTGTTATGTCATGAGTTAATAAATCCTATTAGCCCTTCCTTGTATTAACCCCTAAGATTTGTATATTTTGTTTTGTTCATAATCACTCATACTGTATTCTCTATGCGAGTTATAGTTAACCTATAGCTCATCTCGAAGACTCAAAAAAATTCAGCATAATGCCTCGGTTATATTGGATACGACTTCAGTGGAGTTCGTAGGGTTTACATCCATGCCATGCCAGTGGAAGAATATCTATAAAACTTATTAGTCTTGTTACACTGCATAAGTGTTTCATATACCCTTGTTGCTTTCAACTAAAACGATTGCCAACTCACAATCTAACTGCCTTCAAAGTTGGACGCACATTAGAGGCGGTAGGATACGACTTGATTCGTTATGTATCCAGTTTGCTATTTGGAAGTGGTTGATATAGTTTCCAATGGAAGCTGATTCAGTTGAAATCCAATTCAATTTTCTAATGTGATACATGAGCAATAAGCATTGTAACCAATAAGTGAATAAGAACTTTTAAAGCCTAGCGAAAAAGAATCTTCGAAGTGTTGTTTTGTAGTAGAACAATAATAACACTATTATTACAACACTTCATTTTAATAATAAAATAAAGATATCAACTATTGATATTAAATTCATTTCTTCTATGAATAATTAATTATTAATGATTTTTCCACGATAAGTCAACTTGGAAATATTCCAGTTCAGAATTGTGACTGATAATAATATTTTTCAACGTTGAGCCGAATATTCAGCATAAATATTTTTCTATAAATAATTAATTATCAATGATTTTTTCATAATAAGTCATACAAGTTGTTGCTAGGTTTAAACGGCGAGCGGGCGCAATTCTCTCGAGGGTTTTGTAATTACAAAGGACAATTTATTGCTGGAGAAGGCACCAGCCAGGGACAGAGGTGTTAATATCATTACTATCTGCTTTGATAAATCTTTCGCTTACAATCACAGGGTGCTGCCCTAAACACGCCAACTTCAGTTCTACCTACGGCTTACAACACTGCTTCCAACCCACTAACACAATTCCCCACCCGGCTGTATCGATCACCCACCAAACTTCAAAGACGTGTAACTTATTGATTGCAACTATCGTCTTCTTCAACTAAGTCACGTTTGTTTGTTTCAAGTTTGTAGTCGTCATTTGTAATTATCGAACGCTGCAATCAGGAAGTTTATAAGAGGGAGACGAATTGTGAGCGAGTCTGTTATTAGGGTGACTATTTCAGCGTTAGAAAGGGATTAGATTAGATCCGATTATTTACTTTATCAATGAGTGTTACAAAATATAATGGTTTCAAATCATAATAATTAATTGAACGAAACTCCTAATCAATAATGCTATAAACAAATGTACTCTAGAGAGTAGTTCAATTAATTTTAAAATTAGCAACGGAAAACTCAAAATCTCATAGTTTTGGGAATGAATATTATAACAAAGAAAATAATTTTAGGGTGTCCTCCGTCGAGTTTAATAATTTAATAAGAAGTATTGATCTTGGTTGAATATCAATAGATCAATCAAAATCTCATGTATTCCTCAATAAAACATAGTACATACAAATATAATTAATAGCATAATAATGCAAATTATATAGATAAAATACTAGGAATAATTTTTTCTTATGTATTTGAGGAATGAACTCATATATTAATCCGAACTTATCCGAGTGTTATTTCCTAGGTTTATTAGAACCATTTTGAAAATGTCAGGAATCGACTATGGTAGTGTATTATAAATTTGTATTTTTTATTGACATATTTGAGATGAAACTCAATTTCCACTTGATTACTGAACAAGACCGCTATTCACTATCTGAATTTTTTCAGGGTTTTCCGTTTGGATGAACCTTCGCCTTTCAAGTTCCAAGTTAATCGAATAAATTTGACCTTTTTCCTCTAGAAGCAGCGCATTTCGTGACTAAAATCAGTTGAAACGTGAATTAGAGTCCTGGATAGCGGAGAATGAAGAGTGAAGATGTAGTTAGGCCAACATTAGAAATCGATTTACTCCTGAAGCCACTTTTATCACTCACATAATCGAAGGCTATCTTTACGCATTTGTCTGCTCTGATTCCCGAGTGGTGTATGGGTTATTGATTTACTATGTGGCTGCTAGATGTTACAGGTGGAAAATATCCTCGAGACACTTCCCCTCATCTTCTCTTCTCTCTCTCTCACACACACACGCACTTTCTCTTTCTCTCTTTCAGTCTTTCTCTATCTCTCTCCTTCTCTCTCTATCACCTTGCCTCTTTCAGTGTTTCTCTATCTTCCTCTCTCCCTCCCTCTCTCTTTTACTCCTAGTGACATAAATCACACGGTTTTCCCTCCTGCAGCATTGACGAATGAGAACTTGTTACTTCTCCTGCTCCGTATCATCACTCATCTCTTACCACTGACGCTCCATTTATTCGACGTTACGTCTACTGGCTCTGATATGAAGAAGACTCCTATATCTCTAGAAGAATATCATGAACCTACACTATTAGCCAAACTCTTGGTTTTCCGTAGTATTGTAATATTGTAATGTTTCCGTATTAATAAAATTTCATCTTATGATTCACTTCACTACCGAAATGCAGTGTAACCACATGAAAAATGTATACATCGCAATTCTGAAACTTCCTCCTTTTTCAAATATATTTCAAGTCGATGTCTCATCAGTTTCAAGGTCGAATCTCTCAATGAATTTGATTAATGAATTTCGTTTTCAAACAACAAAAACCGTCATGAAAAAAAATTGGGAATAAAGTGGTCACTATTACAAACGTTCTTTCATAGAGTGGATAGAATCAAAAATGATATTTTCTGGCCTTTTCTAAGAGTTCTATAGCATTGGAATTGTAAAAGATTTATTAAGAGTATCTATCGTTTCTGAAGATGTTGACAAAGACCAGAACAGAGCAAAGAAGAACGTTGACGTCTGACAAACGAGAAACGAATCTGTTCACAAAAGAGACTTCCCTGACATTTATCAAGGATCGTATTGGAGAAAATAGATTTTACGTTACAAGTCGCAAGAAGCTACAGGTCACATTTTGCATCCTCTTACAATAAATGGATCATTTCCGGGCCAATCTTTGGAATGTGATTTACTTGCAGCGATTTGTAGCAGCAAATATTGGATGTAACCTTCTTGTAGGTTCGAGCAAAGATTGAGGAGTCAAATGTCCTTATATTTCCTGTGCTTTGAACCAAACATCCAAACCAATGTAAGTCATGTCAAACCAATGTAATGTTCCTATTCTGATAGAATTGGTGGGTTCTTTCCTTAGTATTTTATCATTACGTAGCCTATAAGATTTGGAATGAATTTTGATTGATTGGAATCAATTAAATAAAACATGACGGTAACGTTAGGAAATAAATGTTAATGGAAGTTAAGAGGCAACAATTATTTAATACAGTTGATAGATTAAAAATTAATTGATAAATAATCAATCTTTAAAAAACGAAAGGAAATGTAAATAGAAATTGAGAGGCAACGGCTCGGTTCCACTTCGCCTAATTTTCCGTCATCCAAGAGCAGTCTTGAATGTTCGTGACTTAACTACATGATCACTCAGCAACCGCTCTCACCGAGCGACAAAACACAGCCAAAAATAAATTATTTTAAAATCTCATTTATTACTTGTATATCAAATACAGTTATTAACATCGTCACTCTTCTCTGAGATAACAATTCCTGTCTTTTGGCTTCGATAGTTATTCTATCCAAACAAATTAATTAATTTTTCTATTGCTTTATATTTTAAAATTACCCTGATACCCTCATCAAAATTTTATTGAGATTGCCATTAAACATTTTTCAAAATAAACTACAGTAATTAAAGGTCTGATATGTAAAGAATTCACTACATAACTTCCAGAAATAAACGTTCAATGTGGTATCATCAATCTCTTACAACGTATTTTGAATTATGTAGATGTTTGCAGTGCATGCATGTAAATTACTAATAGGCTACGCGTTCTGTAGCACGCATAATTTTCGGTTTGCTTAGATAATGTCCCGGATTCAAAGCCGGGGGTTAATTGCCTAGTCGGGAGGCGATTCCCCCTTCTCCCTGCACTCCTCAAACTACTCTCTGGTCCCCCTCACCCCCGAGTTTCCCCCTGAAATTTCCCAATGCACCCGACAAGCGATTGTGTTTAGTAGAGTCAGTAAGCGTGAAAGTGGTGCCTCATCCACCTTCAGTGTCCATAGCCTTCAGGCCTCCATTAATTTCGAAACGCTACACAATCGATGGGGTCAAAGATGGTGAGGGTTCAAAGTACCCCCGGGGCAAGAGATGGGTGTTAGCTCTGGAATAGGGTTGTAAGAGAACAACATCAAATTTCTGTCGTGATTGCATGCTAGCCAGTGTGTCCACTAAGAAACACTCCTTCGACATCTGCTACACGGAACTGCTCATATTGACTTGTATCAGCTTGGTAGCGAACACAAATTAACTTGGATGAGGAGTTTTTTTTGTAGTACAGAACTATTTTAGGATCGCAATACAATTACAGTAGTTTGGTAGAAGGATTGAAAAATAATAAAAAAGGTTGAAGGTACAAAGATTTTGATCAAATTTATAATAATTACTACATACCGCATCTAATGATTTGATACCACATCCTCCCCCAAAAGTATGAAATCCAATAATGAATTAAATGAAGTACAGTATAAACTTTAACTTAAACAGAGCTGAGAATAGGCCTAGTCTCTAACAAAGATGAGTTTCAAAGGTTTTTGATGTAATTGAAAAATTAGAATTCTGAACACTATAAACTAATCCAGTAATTGTAATTATTTAAGTTTCCTATCATGTTTAGTTTTCGAGCTAAAGATCTTACGTACATTTGCACCAACCGGATCAACTATTTTAACTCAGCTGATCCCATTTAATTAGCATTGTACTGATCCTGGATCAGAGTTGATTTTGCTTGGTGCAACTTAACATTAGCAAATTGGGCTACATTGCATTTGAAAGGGCCCCTATTTTTGGTTACGACCTCCATTACAAATTTCTACGTACTTTTATTGACTTTTGCTACAGAAATATTGTTTCTTAGATCATTTTCTGTAAGAATAGGCTACTTACTTTGCCGCCCTGAATTCAGGCTGTTTCTAGTACATGGGGGAGGTCAATAGAACCCTTCAAGGAACGTAGAATGAGGACGCCTTTAACTTTTGTAGAAGTTAACTGGTCTTAACGAACTATAGCTCATCCTCCTCAGCTCATCTTGGTGGTCTTTATTTGTCTATCATAAATGCCTGATTAATCAAAATATGAAAATTTTATTTCTGGGGATTTGAATGATGAATAGATTATCATGATAATGAATTATGTGATAGAACGAGAAATAGCTGAATTTATAAATCGTCAATAAGATTCAGTAGGCTAATTCAAATTTGCGAGGATTGGAGAAAAAGCTGAAACTAAGACCAAACACTGAGAAAAGTGGGAGTGACAATGCTGATGACGTCAAACGCCTACAAAAATTCAAAGAGCCGTCTTATTGGCCAATGAGCTAAACAGACGTCATTCTACGATTTCGACCAATCAGAAGCTAGCAGCTCGTAAACAACAGATGGAATGTCAGGTGTCATTGTGTTTTCGTTCAGCTGGCTCCTGATTGGTTGAAATCGTGAAATGGCGACTGTTCAACCCATTGGCCAATCAGACGGCTCGTTGAATTTGAAGGCGTGACTTACTTCAACAGCATTGCCACTCCCTCTTTCGTTGGTGTTTCATCTTTGTTTCAATGTTCTTGGCATTTCTCATAATGATATCTATCCAGTCACCATTTCATATTACTTTATTTAGCATTGAATGAGAATATTCATCGAATTTAATGTTATTCAATTAATTAAATATAGTATACAAAATAAAATAAAATGATAATAATAAAGTTATTTAATTTTCATTCATATTTAAAATTTGAGAATTAAATGTGAAAAGTGATATATTGTAATACGAAAAATGAAATAATTCAATGATCAATTAAACCTATTTTCTTCTTATTAATTATTTAATTGGACCTCCAACTAAATATATCTTATTCAATGTATCTCAGTTTAATTTTAGTCAAGTAATAAGAAAACCAAGGAATCATCTCTCCAATAAATACAGACAGGGGAAGAGTTGCTTGGAATTCTTCTAGAAACAGCAGTAGCATAATACTAGAGGAATTCTATGCAACCAAGTTGAACATTGCACAAAAGAATTCTTTTGATTGTAAACTAAATCCAAAGATGAGCATTGAATCCATTGCATTCAATGACTGGACTTAGGTTTGAACTGCTTTGAAAAAATGCTTTCCAATTTAATGTTTTTATAATAAGTATGCAGCTATTTTTTTCTTTAATGTTATTAGTGGCTTTGAACATTGCACGTAGAATTCGTATGATTGGAATTATATTCAATGACTGGACTAACTTTGAGCTGCTTTGAAATACTTTCTAAATGTTTTCATAATAATAATTCAGTTTTTTCTGCTACATCAAGATTATGCGTGGCTCTTCCAAGCTCTGAGTGTCCCCCTTGTCCCCTTCGAGCTCTGGGCCAGTGGATCTGGCGGTTCATAGATCTGGCCCTGTTCTTGTCCAGAAATTAATCGATTTGAGAAAAGATTTGTGATAAGATATACAGCATTGATTTGCGAACTGCATTGATTTGTGATGGAACAATCTCTTGAATCGAGTACTTGTCAATAAAATTATACGATGGAAGTGGTAGAACGGTAGAATTCGTCAGGCTTTCAACTCTATTCAAGGTTCTGTTGAGTCCTTTGTGGGTCTGTTGACAATCTTCTTTGTCAAAGAGAATCCGAAAGGAGTTTAGTTGGAATACAGATTGATCGTTTACTGGGTAAGTTTTAAGGGATGACGTCATTGTACCTTTCCAATTAAAGAAGACTTCTCACACCGGATCACAGCGTTGGTGATCGAACTTACACTGCTACCGACAGTTCAAAGCTTGGAGTTCAACACGATAATAATTTCAGAATTTTGTTACGAGTCTCTCTCCCTATCAAATTACATTTCAATCCAACTGTAACTCGAATATTTTTTATCCAAATTTTGTCTCTAAGCTATTTTCTGTAAGCTATTCTGTAAGCTATATTTCTGTAAGCTATTTTCTCTAAGCAAATTTCTGTCTAGCTAGAGAGTATAGAAAAAGAATTTAGTACAGTAATTCTTTATTGTTCATCTAAAAAGATTACAATATATGAGTTTGACAACAAATTAATCATATTCCTTCACAATATATAAAGAATCTAGTAAAGAAGAAGCATTTACTTCTATTCTCTCTGGTTCTGTATTTCAATCTTATGAGTAGATTGTACTCTCTTTAGAAAATAAATGAATGAATTTGCTTTGATAAGCTATTTATTATTCATACATCGCATTCTAGACTATATAATATGTTGCAATTGAGTAGTTATCAATATTAGTTGCAATTAAGTTTATTAGTTATAATATATCAATATTATCAAAGTGAGTAGTTATAATTTTACAGTGAATAACTCACTTTGAAAAGTTTAAAGCAATAGTACAAAATTGGTTAATAAGCAAAGGAAGACAGAGAACAGAAATAGTAATTTCAAACCATTCATTGTTTCACCTAACACGGAACTCATACACACTTACTTATTACTTAACAGTTACTAATCTTACTCATTTGTTCTCTAACATTTGAAAATACTCTAGAACGTGGCTTGCCATAGGGTAGTAGCTCTAGGTTAAGTTCCCAAACAGAAACACATGTACCGTACTATAAAAATTCTGTTTTGATTTTTTACTAACAAATCTTTGTATTATTAACTGTATGTGAATTTGTATTTGTAATGATATTGGGTTTTGGGAGATGAATCTTTCAAGCCAACCAATATTTCATAACAACAAAATCGTTTCGTACCATGTTTATTACCATTAATTGAATAACGTATAGCAACTCTCAAGTGGGGAATTCAATACACATCCGATTCCGATCTCTAACTTTATTAGAAATCAATTCGCTCTGATTGCGTTTCGAGAGGACCGACAAAATTCGTTATTTGTCGCGAGCGTTCTCTGATTATCAAACCGAATATTTCGAGTAATTATCAAATTATAAGCTGAATATTAAAGTAGCGCTGCACATTCGGTCCCGTAATTAATGAGACAGTTTGATGGAAATACAACAGGCACTTTGTGTTCAAGGGTCTAGCTTGAATCAAGCCCCATTATAATACATATGTATGCTGACAATTGACATGGATGGTGAGAGCTTTCGTTAATTAATGACATATATATGTCACAAGTGTACATTGGTATGTGAATGTTGTCTCTAACACATTCAGCGGACTAAGATATCTCTTGGTGATTATCAGGAACTAAGTCTGTCATGATGGAGCATGCGAGATTAACGCCATTATTAATAGTGAGAGTCTATTGAAATTTCAACGGCTATCACTCAGAGATAACATGTCTTTATTGAAAACTCACCTTTCTTTGGGATCCTGTTTATTCACGCACAAGTTTATAATAATGATAATCTAGTAATATACAATAATTAGGTAATAATTTCATAAGAAATGATGAATTAAGGGAAAAGTGGTTAAACTCACAATTTTTGTTACTCTAATTTCTATTATGTTAAATAGTTAATGGGTATTATTCACAGCGAGAACATTCCTTATTGAATATTGGTTTAATATAAAATTACAATTTGATTATTGAATGAAGAATTGCATCATCCTATCAATAGAAATGTAGACATTACAATAGTTCAAGCTTATCTGAATCAAGGTAGCTGCGAACTCAACTGCAGCTCTAATCAAGATCAAATTAATTGGTTTGGATAAATGCCGCTAATGTTTTCCATGATGAAAATAAGTTTCAAACTCATAAAAACTGTAGTATTCGTATGAAAAATAGAATCAAACTATTCGATAGATGAGCGAGACCAGAATAATCTAATAACTAAGCCTGAAACCATAGAACTTAGCCTGTAAGTTATTCAAGAATTCAATTAGATCCATACCATAGATAGAATGTAGAATGTGAAGTTTCAAATGATCGTGACCACCGAACATAAAATTCTCTAAAAGAGTACCATCAAAATAATGTAGCTTACAAACGAAGGGGAAATCATCCATGATTTGAGTTGAACACACATCCGCAACATTGAATAACTTTAACATTAGAAATGATTATGATGATGAAATTTCCTTATTGCTCATCAAAAACATTCAGACGTAGCAAATGTGATGAGACTTTCTATCAAGAGGGGAACTCGGAAGATGAATGTTATTAGTCTTCCCAGAATATCGTTCAATTTCAAAGCTTATATCTGCTCATCAAAAACAGAAATTCTTGAGAATCAACTGCTTACATTACTGTTTTCAAGGGAAATATTGTGCTGTAGGCTTTTCATCTCACAAAAATTGAAGTTTCCAAGTGGCTTATTTCCAATATAGAATCGTGGACAGTTACATAGATATACAATTACAGAGGTAACTATCACAAACCTTCTCAAAAGAACGCTATTTTTATAGATTCGACAAAAGAAACGAAATCAAGAAACACTTGAGGCATGAAGGTATGAATAAGCCATGAGATTCATGTGTGCACCGAGCAGCTTTTGCGAATCAATAAAAAACGTTTGAGCAGTCTTCTCGACCAACCCTTTCATTTATTCAGCTCCTTTATTCTTCTTATTCTCTCTCTTCTTCCGTTTCTTGTTGTTGTTCTTCTTCTCTTTCCTCCCATTCACTCCTCTCCACCTTCTCATTCGTAAATCTCTTTGCTTTCTTCTTCATCTTCGCTGCTATTCATCTCCAGCCGCTCCTCATCGATCTTAGTGACCTCACCTTGCCGAATATTCCTTAGAAATCCTCGTAATATCGTACGGCTTGGGACTCTCCACTGATAATATATACTATTTGCTATTCGGAGTCAGCACTCCAGTGTTGGGGGCTCTCAATGAGACTTTATAAGAAGGAAACGTCAAGTTTTCTCAGAAGGTTCGCCTAAAACTATACCTATATTCGATTTCGATTTCATTTTCGACTGTACATATATTCGACTGTATCCTGTATTCCTGTAGCTTTGCGGAGATCTATACCTATATTCGATTTCGACCATATTCGACCTGAGTTTCACAGAACTATATACCATATCTACAAATATATATCGGCTCCATAACATTTAGTTCATCTCCTTTTTTTTATCTCAGACGATTTACAAAATTGTGTATTCTGTATTCTTGGCGCGTAGTATCAATGCTATAAATTGACGTGAATATTGTCGGTTACGCACTTGCCTACCAATACGAAAGGATAAGTTTTCTTAGCGCTCTCTTCCAATAATAACGAAAAACGGAAAGCTGATTTTTTATTCATTTGTTGACAATATTATATACTGCACAATATGTGGGAAAAAATAACAGGCATAGACCAAAACTACTTGAATCCCAAATTTGGTTTACATGTTCTAGAGGTTATGTACTTATGTTCATATCAAACGTATTTTGTGAGGATGATGCCCACATGAGCTCTGAGGCTTGTGCGTGGGCAATGGGAGGCTGATGATAAGTAGGTCAACTACTTATCAGGAGGGAAAAGCTCTAGTATTCACGGTGAGACTAGTGACCCTTCAATTATTCAGTAGAAAAGGTTTTGGAGAAATATGTGAATGTGAAAATAGAGCTCATTATTATTCTTGATTTCAATTCCAGAAGGTCATGTTTACTGGATACGGAGAACAACGGTTCAAAAGTGATAGAATAATAAAGTGAGTAACAAAGTATAAATAATAAAGAATAAAGTATAATAACAAAGTGATAGATACTGGTACTAAATACTAATGAATATACTAGTACATTTTTCAATTGTGTTGTATTGTCCATTAAATTTGTACTTTAATTAGGTATTAATTTTATTGTCTGCAGCTCTGAAGTGTAATGTGGTTACACTTGGAGTAAGTAAAGGGTTAACTATAATATCCAAATTAATTCGGGTTTAAAAAACACTGAAATGTTGTGTCTTAGTGGTCAATTCTCTTCAACTTTTTAGAGGCTTTCAAGATTATCTTGCTATCTTATCTGCACTTGATTCTCTCCAGCAAATCACAGTGAAGGCGGTGACAAAAGCCGGATCAGCAGTGTTAGGTCGAAAGCAACATGCGTGCCGAGAAAGGTAATGGAGTCACAATTCCGTTAATCTTGTGCGCACTCTTATTTGCGGTTTTCAATTAGAGAAGGAAACGCCCGGCGGGTCAGTGTGTGTGAGGGCGACGCAATTCCATTTTCGGATTAGAAACGTCCACACTGGAATCTATTCTGTAACAACACTGCCACTCTTCCACGTCCACTGGTCTACTTTTATTTGCGATCAGGGCTGAGTGCACAACGATGGAATTGTTTCAAGCTAAATCCTAACGCAAGGTCCACGTAATTGTGGTTGAACCTAAATGTATGAATGCATAATATTGTATTAGACCAGCATCCACCATCTTGTTGGACCTGAGATACAACAAGTTGGAGCCAAGTTCAGAATATCGTTTTGTTACGCTAGACGTACACCGGTTAGTCAAGACAAGACAAGACAACGTTTAGTGCACAGCATAGTTGCTTATGAAGCAACACACACCGATTAGTCATTGCATCAGTGTGTGCTGCTTCATAAGCAATTATGTGAATTACTGTGACTAAACGTGACTAATCTTGTCTTGTCTTGTCTTGACTAACCGGTGTACGCCTAGCCTTAAACTCAGTATATTGTTGTGGTGAAGCCCACATAAGCTACGATGGTGATGATTATGATGATGAGAGACGAATGGACTTACAGCTTTAGGTGGATATTGGATGAAGACATCCTCCCCTGAAACTTTGATAGAACCTGCCTCATCTATTGAATAGATATGTTAAGAATTCTGATTTCTCAATCAAGAAAGGAAACAAGCTTGTTGAATACTCAATGCATGATCTGACACATGAGTGTGAACTTCATAGATAAAAGGATCAAGTTAAAGTCTGTATGTTACTTTTATTCTCTTCTCTTACACTACATGACATAATCAAAAATAGACTTATTACCTTTTACCCACACAAAGTTATCTACTAAATACTTATTACAATATTCACATGGGTAATTACAGCTGTTATAGTAGAGTATGGACTTATTGCCTTATACCCAAAGATAAAGCTGTCAAGGAAGTTGATTTTCAATAATAAAAAAATTGCAAAAATTGACTTATTCCCTTTTACCCGGAGACCGTCTATTTGAAGTTAGGGAACAGCAGACAAAGGGTCGAGAATTACATGAAACACACCTCACGTGATTGAAATGCCGTCAGAGTACAATGGTGTGATACATGCCAAAAATTATAAAAATAATATTATGAAAATACTATTATTATTATATCATTCTAATCCACGTATCACAACACATATTATTTTTCCATGCTCTGTGGAATGTTTGCAAACGATCTGCGTCTTTTGCGCGCCCTCAGGCTAAATTCAGTAGCTTTACACTGAGTTGATGCAAGCTACGGCAGTAATCTAATCAGACTGAGTTTGCATTCGCTTTACAGGATGGCGTAACGTTAATTGCTGTCGAATGGAAACAAATTTGTTGTCTTGTCGCTGTTTGACACGGAAAATAACGTTTTCGGCAGCGTTTAAATGAAAAATGTTAATGAATGACATGGCGCTGTAATGAATGTCGGCTTGCTATGAACACCAAACTTTTTCAAATGAACCCTTGATGTTTTCCTACATTTTTTAATAAACTTTAAAATGTGTGAGGTTCATTATTAACTCCCGTGTTACATTATTCAGATCATCAAATATAGAACTCAAGAATCGAATTCTGGAAGTATGTTTCGATTATAAAGAATAGATTTTGTAAAACAATAACATAATTTCCACATTTTCTAATAATGTTTGATAGTTGAGAAATCAAATAATGCCGTGAAACATATTTCAAATCATCAGATAAAAAGAATCGCATTCTGGATGTGTTTCAATTAGAAAGAATGGATTGTGGAAAACAGTAACTTTTTATAATACTGTATTTTATAGTTCAGAAGGTTTATGTTCTTATTTATCATGACAGCATTGAAATCATGTAATCTAGAACTAAGAATAATCGAGTTCTAGAAGTACTGTATATTCAAAATTCAAATCTGAGTATATCATTAGGCTAGGCGTACACCGGTTAGTCAAGACAAGACGAGATTAGTCACAGTACTTCACATAGTTGCTTATGAAGCAACACACACTGATTAGTCATTGCATCGGTGTGTGCTGCTTAATTAGTCATTGCATAAGAGTTGTATGAAGCAACACACACCGATTAGTCATTGCATCGGTGAGTGCTGCTTCATAAGCAACTACGTGAATTATTGTGACTAAACCTGACTAATATCGTCTTGTCTTGTCTTGACTAACCGGTGTACGCCTAGCCTTATTGAGTATATCATAGAAAGGATTCAAATTGAAGATTAATTATAAATAATAAAATATTGAGGAAAGATAGTAATAGAAAGATAGTGTGGTCTCACTTCTTAAATGATGGAGAGGAAATAAGAGTTTGATTAATCGAGAAATTCCCAATTCATATGTATGGGGAATTAATTGCTTTCAGGGGTAAGGATTCCACCGCTATTAAATTGAATTTATCTTCTTTTCATTTTCAATGGTGGAGTAAGGATGCAGCCGGTCCCTCCTACTTGGATAATTATTAATAGTCTAGTGAGAGATTGAAGGGTCGAAAATTTAATTGAGAAAAAACTTATTTGATTGACATTCACATTGTAGAATGTTATTGTGAACTTCAAATTGATTCTTAGATATGATGGATGCATCTGGCATATTCAGTTTGTGGCAGAATTGATGAATACTATCCTAATTGAGAAACTAATATTTAATCTCATCATTACTCTGCGACAGTTTTATTAATGAAAATGTCTACTGAAATGAAAATCTTCGGTAACACTTTCAATTGATGAAAAAGTTGAAAGTTACGCTTCAACTTCACTTCCACTTCCTTTATTTATATTGATTGAAGATTCTTTCTAACAAAAATATAGTAGCCTCTACTCATGCTGTCTATTTGTTGAATTTCTCATTAAGTTAGTTTTGTTACACTTAATCCTCTTATTTGAATACCTGTTGAAATATTGCCATGATTCGGTTTGGTTTCGACGTATATCACGGATACAAGAAGAAAAAAGCAAAATATAGCTGGTATAACAGATATAACAGATATAGAATAATCGGTTGCGTATTCACCTTCAAATGATCTGATAAGACGTAAGGCTAGGCGTACACCGGTTAGTCAAGACAAGACAAGGTTAGTCACGTTTAGTCACAGTAATTCACATAGTTGCTTATGAGACAGCACACACTGATGCAATGACTAATCGGTGTGTGTTGCTTCATAAGCAACTATGTGAAGTACTGTGACTAAACGTGACTAATCTCGTCTTGTCTTGTCTTGAATAACCGGTGTACGCCTAGCCTTACTTGCTCATTCTTGAAACTCTTTAATACTCTCTGGGGATTCAGAGCCTTTTCCCCATCAGCCTATTGTAGTTAAAACTATTTAGGTTTCTATCTATTCTTGAAATGTTTCCTGCTGATTTCAATGTCAACGCTTTGTTGGTATTTATAAATTCTAAAACATTTTATGTTGTTTCAAATGAAAACTATTTCGATATTCATCAAGTCTTGAACTTACTCTGTTTATTTTATTAAAAATTATTTGTTCATTCACTGTTTATTTTTGTTTGATGTAAATTATTTATTGTTAATTTTTGAAAATGTTTATTCAATTACAAATGCCCGTTTTCCCCTCAACTGTATGTTTGGAGTCACCTACAATTCTCATCACTTTTTGAAGAATCGAGTGCCAAGCACGAATAAAATGGAATGAAATGTCAACAGTGGAAAAAGTGACTCACCACTGAGTGATGAAATCGGGACTAATTGAATAGACCGGGTTGGTTGTGTTTGCAAAATCGGTTGCGTTATCCCCATAGTCCAGATATGAGTCTGTCTCCTCCATATCACCTTCTAGTCACCCCTTTCATCTGAAAAATAAACATCAGACATCAAATTAATTATAATGAATAACCTTAAATGACATTGATAGTTCCAATTCCAATGATGTAGCTACTTCTATGCTTCTACTTCTAGAATGGAAATGAATTTCAATTCTTAGCAAAGAATAAGGCTTTTTTCAACAACTTCAACAACATCTGATAGAAGATAGGTTGATGGTGTTTAACAATTTCATTATGATAACAATTCAAACATATTTCAGAAACGGTGATTCAATCATTTATTGTGTTTTCCAAGACAAGTTTTTTCTATTTATTTATTCAGCAATGAAAATAGTTGAACAATGCTTGACTTTGTCTAAAATTCTCCCATGAATCGTAGCCTAATTTGTAAATCATGTAGCCTCCAAACTCCGCCTATTATCTCTTGATAAGCCAGAAATGAATGACTCAGCTAGTTCTGAATTCAGTTACTGGATGATTTACAGCTTCAATTTTTACAGACACGCCTCCAAGCTCCGCCTCTCTACCCTGAATGGTCGGCAATGCACAGCGCAGCTAGTTCTGAATTCTGTGGTAAGATGGCAGCAGTTACTGGGTCATTCAAGTTACAACTTCATTATTCAGTCGTCTGGATATCAGAGGTGTTCTACCCAAAGTGAATCCCTAAAGTGAAGCCGAAAGTAGATTGAATTACTTCATCCAAGCTACCATTTTTAAAATGTACTCATCCACAATTCATTGCTATTATCAGATTCAACTTCTGCCAACGTTTAATGAATTGGCATAAATTTCTATATTAGCTTCTTCTGAATAAAGTTTTATAGGGAGGAAAACTTGTAATTACATCCAAATAAATAGGCTTTGACTTCGAATCAGTGGCTTCGATAGAAATAATTCACATGAAGCCAACTACTGCAGGTATAGAATATGAAGGAGCTGAGTTTAAATTTTATTTGATACTGATTATTTACAACAGTAATTAACCAGTGATAGAAGGGTTTCTGAAGTTAGGTAGAAGACTGAAAAATCGGACGAAACGCTACGCGTTGGTAATACGCACAGAAGCGTGAAAACCAGTCGGACGAAACGCTACTAATTTCCAAGAATTTGGGTGTCAGGCGAAACGCTACTCAGACGAAACGCTACATATTTGGAATCTCCCCATTTGAGCGTCATCGTTGAAAAACACATACTTGTTTGAGTACCAACGTGTGATTAGTACCTAATATAAAAGTATCCATTGTTATAAATGCTAGCTGTATGATCTACTTATACGTATTGAAGGTGAGGTAGATGACTATTGAACATATAAAATAGGAAAAATATTCAGCAGTATTGAATTTACTTATTAAAATTTGACTCTTCGACGTGATGTATGTTTAATGATTCATTATTGTTTCAAGTTTTGTGGAATGAGTTTGAATATATTTGCAATAATCTCTACAAATTCTCTCATAATAAAGAGAAAGAATATCTTATCCGCAATCCAATTGAATTATACTGTAATTTGATGTATTAGAATTGTTTTCCATGCAAGAAAATCACTTATCATTGTTCTTCAAGTAACTTTCCATCAGATATTTCTAATTAGGATAGAACTTTCTTAGGTTCCATATTCAATACTTATACTATTATACTATTCATTACATTATAAGTATTGTCAGGGAGCAATCTCCACTAACAATCTGTACTTGAAGAGACAGTGGAGAGTGCTCCCTGGCAGTATATACTATTATACTTATCACATTATACTATTCAATATTTATATTATCGAAGCTAGAAAGAAAAATATCCATAACTTTGAACATTTAAAAAATCAAACTGTGCAGCTCTGCTGTAAAAGTCAGTTTCATATACAAATTCATGATAGGCAAACAAAAAAGATCCATAACTTCGAGTATTTTTGAAATCCTATTAAATTGTCAAGAGCTTTGCCAGAATTGAAGTTAGTTCTGTATACTGTTCCAAAGGAAGATGCACGCATAACGGTCCTTTGAGCTGATGAGATTAATATCTTCCAACACTCTTTTTATTTGAAAAATAAGTCCAGCTTTCGGCTTTCGGCAAATCCATTGTTTGTCCAGCTGTGATTGGGAAATTTGTTGAGTAGGATATACTGGTACAAAATGGTGTAAAAAAACGCAATGCAAGAACCAAAGTGACAGCGGCTGAAAATACCGCAGCTATAACTTATTTTTAAACTGTCGTCAGCTTCGTTCGACTCAGCTTTGTCCTACAATCTGATCACACCTGATTGCTCCCACTGTGAAAAGAGTCTAAAAATGTACTTGAAACCGAGAATTCTGTATTTGTATACATTTTTCAAGGTTTTATCACATGCATGGGAGATATTCTCAGCCTCTCTTGAAAGTGTTAACTGAGTTTATAAATAAACATTTTTGGCCGGTCTAATCCTGGATTTTACCATTGTTTCCACATTTATCCGCATTTTTTCCACAGATTTAATACTCTTGTTACTTATTTTTCTTCAATAGTCAACGTCAAACAACCAGAATATTGATAAAGGTACGTGCTTCTCAACATGCATGGTACAGATTTCTCAACAATTGGAAGTATTGTAAAGCTCACACCCAAACTTGTGATATTTAAATGGGAGGTGTAATAAGATTTTGCAATATTATTCAACCGTTATAATAAATTATGGTAACTTGAATGCTAGAATTGCAAGTAAGTCTATTGTTACGTAAAGACTTTGATTTATTACGAGGATTTATCAAGTTTTACGCTCCTAAATGACGACTAGGCGAATCACACAGTATAATACTCCTAGTAAAATTTAGTTAATCATTCATCTCTTTAATAAGCAATGAATATTTCAGAGAGCAGCCTATGCATGAATTAATTGACAATGGAGATGGCTTGATTTGAACAATCGATAGTCAAGAGTCGTGCTTTACTGTTTCCGTTCTATTAGTCGAGTCTTTCAATCTTCTCACAATCCCCCAATTTTCTTACAATTTCTCAATGTAGCATCATCTACTTCATCCCTCCAAGACCCGTGGCAAAGCGTGGTATACTTAACCGGTCATCGCCGGGTATATTTCCTATAGGACATATACCCGGCGATGACCTTGGATTTTCTAGGATTATGTTGAATTGCTTTCAATGATGTTCCGGCCACCTATAATAAAGGTATGAAATAATAATGCAATTCAGAATTCTTTCTGAGTGATACAGCAGTGAAGAGTAACTCAAAGGAGACGCAACCCTTCCAATTTTTTCAAATCGAAGCGTTTTCTCGGCTCACTAGCTGCCTACACCGGTTTCCTGTCTGCCTCCTCACAGCGACGAAACACCCTCGTTTCGAAAATATAGAAGAGAAAATGCTACAAAGCGCCACCGCTGCACTCGCAAGAGGCTTGATTCGACTTTCTATTAGGATATAGTTGGGATTTTCCAAGCGACTGACCAGCGTGTTCGAAAACGAGATCTTTCTGACCGAAAGGCGAAGAAAAATTGAAGGGTTTTCTAGGGAGGGCATTTCTTGTCCAGGGATCGCACTGTCGTGGTTTAGCCACTGAGCCACTTTTCAAAGAAATGCTCTTTCAGCTCACTTAAGTACCTATTTTGGGGGGAGTGGGGTGGTGGATACTAGCAGCGGAAGCTTTCATTTGAGCTCAACGGCGGTCTTTATTTGGTTGTCAGTTGTCTCTTGGTTGGCTCTCCACCCCTTCACGTTCACAGGGGGGAGGGGGGTGGTTTCTATTTCTGGAATCATCCACCAAGCCACACAGCTTATAAGAATGTAATCCGATATTCACTGACCACAATGTGCCCGCGTTTGAAAGAGGGCTTGACTCTCCATTTCTTCTGTAAGTCAACGCACACACAGACAGTTTCATCTTTCGCAAAGAGTATGATCGGGTATTAATGGTTCCCTGAAACAATTCCTGAGACCAATCATTGATAATTTCAAAAGGAATTTTATGATAAGTAGCCATTGTCATAGCCAGGACATGAGTATTCTTCAAATGTACCTATATTGTACAGGATTGAGTATTCTTCAAATCTTCCTATATTGTATAGGATTGAGTATTATTCGAATCCACCTATATTGTACAGGATCGAGTATTATTCAATTAATTAATTTACCTACATTGTACATGATGTGACATGGCTTGATAAATTTTAGGAAAATTCCCTTGGTAGACTTGGAAAGTAGTTTATCGAATTTGAAAGATAGTTCAGAGCGAATCGACTAGATACGAAGAGAGTCTTCCAAAATATAATATATCTTAGAACAATTAAGAGAGATTCATCAGAAAGTGAGGGCATTATACGTTTAGTTCTATTTTAGAAACAAGTCATACTTTAAAAAAATAATTCAATAAGAACTTTCAAGAGAATTCATATAGATGAGTCAGGATGTCATATTAGGTTTTAACATTGCAGACAAAACACTACGCATAGTCCTTTGACTGTTGGTTTTGGATTCCTTGATGAAATCGTCTATTTAAAATAATTATGTGGATTCATAAGTTTGCATTCATACGTTAGCATAGTTTCTCGTTCGGCGTAAATGATAAAACATCGAAGCTACTCAGTCAGAAAATTTTATTAGGAAAACATACCTTCTTTTTCAAGTCCTGCCGAGAAAAAAACCTCGGAAAAAGAGTATCATCAAACAGGCTAAGATAAAAGGATTTGAGGAACGAGGTATTGTTTCATTTGCCCCAATCTCAATACGATCGACATCCTACAATGTAGTGCGGGGCTGATGCCCACAGTCATAATCTCTTTGCTTGTGCGTAGATAATGGGTAATAACTTGATGAATGGACTTACAGCAATAGGCGGGTGAGAATTCAACGGGAAGTCTGGAAGCGATTATGATTGGTGATGCCCACGTAAGCTCTTGGTCCACATAAGCTCTTGGATTGGTAAATAATGGATAATGGTATGATGAAAGGACCCAAGGTGTGTAGAATTCTATACACCTTGGAATGGAACTACAGCTTTAGGTGGGTTTTGAGCCACCGCGAAGCAATGTCAATTATCATAAATCATCTAATCAACATTTTTGCATCTTGACAAATGCAACCTCCTCAAACAGACGAAGTAATCAATCAGTTCACGCCACATCACACCTCATCTCTACTCGGCAATAATTGATTTACACTCGAACCGAGTAAAACTCGCATTTCGGTTTGAATAGTGGGGCGAACAGAGGATGTCAACTAAAGACGTCATTATTAATTAAATTCTACTAGAAATCCGACGTTGGCATCGAGAGGAAACGAGAGGAACAGAGAGGTCTAGCGCCCCGTGTCATATGGGGATATGCACTCGCCTCAGAAGCACTTGTGGGGCTATATGTCCTTATGGGGATGTCCTCATAAGGACGTGGCCGTTTTTATAGCTGGAATCGTTAATATTTGCTTCTGGAAGTATAATAAACTCATTTTTATCGAAATCGAAAAATATCCTCATAAGTGTTTTTCAGACGATTTGCCAAGTTGGGGTATAAACCGCCAGGGCTGCGCTGAAAGCAGTTTTATCTCTTCAAAAAGAGAGAAGAAAATGGTCTATATGGGGAGATGAGCTGTGATTGGCTCATTTGAATTCTAGAGAGAATAATTGTGTGTCATCGGTCACTTGTGAGATCAGAACTGGCAAGAGCGCCTCGCTGTTGCCAAGTTGACAATCTCATAACTCCTAGCGTCCAGGTCCAGTGCCAGTGTCTGTCTAATATGCTTTACAACTTTGAAGACCTAGAGACCGATATTAAAGATTTTGATAATGGGGTTTCGTGGGATTGATTCGATTTTGGCTGAAACCGTCAGGAAAAATCTGACGTTTCGAAGAAGACTCTTTTTTTGGGCGCAAAACCCCTTATTTTTTGTGAAATATTAAATTTTATTTTATTGCTTAAAATTGAAGAGGAAGGGATTCTATACAGGTTTGCATTGTTGTTTTTTTTTATTTTTGGGCGATTTTTAGGTACAGAGGGGGAAGGTAAAAAGTGAACTTTCTATTCTTTGCGATATTTGAGAAATTTCAAATGCCAATCGATTCAGTTTTTCAAGGAGATTTTTTTCGTTTTTTGAACTCTTCTCTATTTTGAATAGATACAGAGTGGTGCGCGAAATAGTGGTCAATTATTGAGAATGTGTGTCTAAAGGAAAATTTCGGTTTTCTCGACCGGAAATGGTAAAAGAAAGTGAGAAGAAGACGTTTTTTGAGACTTGAACTTTTCAAGATTAGGTAAGTGCGTCTAGGGTGAAAATTCTGACTTTTAAATATCTGAATTTTTAGAAAATTCTTTTTTCCATTGTATAGAGCTTCGAAAGCTGATTGAGATGGTGTGTGGAAAAGTTTTCGGATGAAAATTTGAGCCGCCATATTGGAAAAAGGCCTCTTCTATATAAATTATTGATTATTAAAATTTTTGAAAGTCTTTTGTACTTTATCACTTTCAAGGTGAAAGTTAACTACATTTGAATTAGATTATGAAAAATCACGATTCTCGATTTAAAATGGCGGAATCTAGAGGGGGTTTGATGGGGGTAAATCAAAATATTGATATTTTCGAAAATGAATTTTTGCATCGGATACGGCTCCAAAACTGTGTTGAACACCGTTTGAGTTAATTTTAAAATCACGCGAAAAGAGTTAGGTTGAAAATCTATTTTCATGAAAATCTAGGGTACAGTGTAAAATAAACTTTATTGTTTGATGCAAATTTCGACTTTTTCTGAAGGGATGAGGTGAGCAGTGATTTACCTGTTATGAAGATGCAAAAGAAAGCCAAGAACTGTTTTCTGGGTACGGTATTATATAGCACCCCTAAGTCACTAGAGGGGAAACAATGTTAAAAAGGCTTGAAATTAGGAAATTCAATGATCAAAAGCCTGTAAAACATGATGAAATCGGAAAATGTGCGAGCGAAGCGAGCTGGGTCACTGTGACTCACCAGTTGGAACCCAGGGGCGCAGCCCTGGTAAAGCGAGCGTCACTCTTTAATGTTGGATACACCAAATATAGTTGTAATAGTTATAGGTTTTATTGGAAAATAAATAATTATTTATTTAAAGAATATATAATCATACACCATACAACTATCCTATGATTAATGTTAGCCTCAAATGGTCAGCTGTTCGGACATCGAACTTTCTGACAAAAACGTTTTTAGTGAGTGGTAAAACCCCAAGTTTAAACTAAAATTGTCTAATCGACGTTGGAGAAACCGGTCCTAATAATCCTAGCCATTGCTGTACTCTCAACTATCCAACTTGATAGTAGGTTCATCCGATTTTGAATACAAACAAATGTCACAAAATAATATTTCTCATTAAATTTCCTGCATTTGTCGAATTTAAATAATTTATAGACAAATTGGAAATTTTCAAACAATAATCACAGCTTCCCAGACTTCCATGTGATACCTGTTGTTAAGCCTGTAGGAGCAAAGCTGAACAGCTATTTCAATTATTTTTAATTACAAACAGCACTAACTCATAGGGTATGCAACATTTTCAAATTAACCATTATCTAACCATTGTACGGACCCAACGGTGGTGCGGAGGGTGTAACCACCTGCGAGCTCCGCAAAGCGCGAGTAAACAATTTGTATTTTAAATATGGTAGCCTACAGCTATCTAGTTGAATTGAAACTGGATGGATAGGAATGATATTACATAAATACATTAGAAAACAGGTAAGTTTTACCTTCCGGTGGGCGCGCCCTTTAAACTTACAAGAGTAGGCGCGTAGCAGCACTGAGTGCTGCCTCTGAAATATCTTTGTTTCTGCGCCTCATACAGCTCAGGATTGGAGAAAAAGGATGTTTATATCATAAAAAGTGATTTCCAAATCAATTTGGATGATTGTAGTTATATCTTGAACAGCTATACTACTGTTTTGTAATAATGAACTGGAAATTGTTACTCATTGGATTGGAAACTGGGAAAAGAACACTGTCAAATACTAATAATACTAATCCCTTGAAAAGAAGAATTCCAGCTGTCAAACTATTTAGTATTGTAACACTAACAATGATCATAACACTGATAAAATAGGGGTCCTCAAACTTCTTCCCATTACGTGTAGGCCTATGGATATTCAAAATAGTAAAAATACTATCATTACTGGGCGCGTGCAGCACAGAATGCTGCCTAGGAGTCAATAATATGTTTCTGACGACTGAAACAATGAATGTAAACAACATCTGGCATGTTGTGTTCCCAATGTTGCTAAAGGAAGGTACTGAATATCCCTACTCTGTAAAATAAAATTCATTCTAGGTACTTGAAAAACAATCACTTAGCAGCACTGAGTGCTGCTACGCGCCCACCGGAAGGTTTATTTTAATAAGACTCAAATCTTGTACATTATTTGAAAAAAATTACATATCTTTTATCTCTAATTTTGAAGAATTCAAAGCAATTTGAAAATACTCTTGAAGACTTATTAAGTCTCATTAAAGATTTTACAAGATTTCAATAGATTTTACACTTGTTTGAAAAATCTGCATGGAGTATTTTTGGTTGTATCGATCATAGTTTTTTTCAAATATAGTTGTTAAATATTTATCTAACGTAGCATCAGAATCCTGACGTATGATAACCCTATCCCGGAGGTGGAAGGCTAGGAGTTAACTGAAGGAGGATGACACAATTCTAATATAATTATGATACAAAAGGTCGAATATGACTACTGACACAATCATAAAGAACTCTCTCAAACACTTTAGCAAAAGGTGACAATTGAGTTATTGGGCGGAGGTTGGATATTATGTCATTTCTCCTACCAGATTTGAATATAGGAGTAACTCTGCCAATTTTCCATCTGGAGGGGAATACCGAGGATCTCAAAGACAGATCAAGAATGATCTTCGAGGGGGGACCCAAAATTTTAGCACAACCCTTACATGAAGGAACATTATCTGGTCCACAACCAGTACAAAGTCTCAAATCACCTATTGCTGCAATTATGTCTCTCAAATCAACAGAACTGATTGAGAGAGAAGGGACATTCAGTCTACTGTCTAGTTTCACCTCATTGTCAAAATCAAACTGCGACTCATCAGAAAATACTGACGAAAAATACTGAGCAAAACCATTAGGCAAATCATGAAGTCCAAAGATCTGATCCCCCCAATGCATACCCTCCTGTGTAGAACTGTTAGATCTTCTTGCATTGACAAATCCCTAGAAGCTCTTAGCGTCGCTCTTAATATTAGTCTCAACCCTATCTAGATAATTATGATATTCATGAACAATAAATTGCTTAACCTGAGTTCGCAACCTTTGGAATTGCTCATTGTGATATAGAGAGAAGTGCTGCTTCATAGCGCATCTGTCCTTCCTCTTCAACAGCCGAATTATTTCAGCATTGGACCAAGGTGGATACTTAGTACCCCCAGGCCTGACCATCCTCTTTGGAATACAATTGTCAAAGCACTCATAGATGAAGGTATAAAATAAACCCACAGCCTCATCTACATTACTTGAATTGTGTAAATAAATTAATGAAGCAAATCATTTGAATCAAATAAATTAATGAATGTAATCTTAATTTAATGAAGCCCCCAGCGATAGGCTCTCAACTGATTATAAAGCAGGAGATAGTCACTTAGTCAGCCCTCCTAAAGTCAAACAGTTCAATGCAATTCAACTAAGAATTAGCAGTGGACCATACCTGAACTGTGACAACAAGAGAAGGATGATGAGCGTCCTCAGGAACCAGGGAACAATCACTTTGCTCGACCCTGATATCAACATTAGAAAATACTAGGCCCAGAATACGATCATTACAATTAAGAACTGAGTTACAGAGAGCCAGATCATGGAAGCTCACAGAAGAAGCCAGTTTCCTAGCAGAAGGAGAGCCAAATTTCAAACGATATCTATCATTATTAATCTCAGGTAGGTTGACTTCGTAGATTTACGAATCCTATGAGCATACTTCCCAGTACATATATTATATAAACTATAAATTATAAACAGCTATGATTCCCTATGTACTGCACATCAATATTAATATTTTAATTAATATTTGCCAAAGAATAGTTTTACAAAATTATATATTTACATACAAAATAAATATTGAAAATTAGGTAAGATAGAGTGAAAAATTATCTGATTTCAAAATATCCCTTGTCCTGTTTCATTGATCATGAAACAAATAGCTTAAATAGAATAAAATCTTAGTAATAAACATCATAATATTATTATTAGAGAAACGAAAATCCAAAGAAAGCTATATATACGATTCTATGCAATAATTCATGTATTCATATCAGTTGGACTGCAACATCTAATAATTCCTTCCAATTAAATTCGCAACCTTTACCACTGTAAATTAACCCTGTCAATTGTAAACATAATTTTTGTCATTTTAATAATTTATCTACAGTCTAATAATTTTTAATCAATAATTATGATTTTGTCAATTTCTAATAAATCATAATCGCTATCCCTCTAATATTTTTACACCCCATTCAAGGTCTCAACTTTCTTATAATTTTCAGTTTGTGGTACACAATATCTATGATTTATTAGTGTTGATTGTAAGGATATCCTTATTCTAGGAATTAAACCAATTTATTTACAAATAAAGAATTATCTAATCTAATCTGTCTTGCCGCAAATTTCTGAATTATGCTACCAAAAGAAATCATTGAAGCCCTTTCGTGTCCAATTAAGATGATAATCAGATTTGTGAGTATTTTCTGTTGCATATAGCATTCCTCAAATGGGTTTTTATGGGCTTCAATTTACTGAAAATCCTCTCTCCAGTTGCTACAAAAATATCCTTCTCTCATATCCCCATAATTCATCTCTCATATCCCCTTAATTCCCCTCTAATATCCTCATAATTCCTTCTCTCATAGCCTCATAATACCTTTTCTAATATCCCCATTATTCCCTTCTCTCATATCCCCATAATTCCTTCTCTCATATCCCCACAATTCCCTTCTCTCATATACCCATAATTCCCTTCTCTCATATCCCCATAATTCCCTCTCTCATATCCCCATAATTCCCTTCTCTCATATCCCCGTAATTCCATTCTCTTATATCCCCATAATTCCTTCTCTCATATCCCCATAAATTTCTCTCTTGACGACCGTTATATCCCCATACGGCCAAAAAATATTGAAATTTCAAACGAAAAATTCGCGAGAGAGGGGAAGAGCATCTGATTCCTCATATTTTTTTGTTCAATATTCTCTCCTTTAAACTTCGATAAGTGGTTTAATAAGCGAGTTCCCACAAGTGACCCAGGGATCCAATATCGCCATAAAGCATGGGGCGAGAGAGAGTGTGAGAGAGAGAGAAAGAGAGAGTATGTGTGCGAGAAGGATAGAGTGAGAAGGAAGAAGTTGACGCTTATAGGTGATGTCGTTTACCGGAATATTTCAGGAATGATTTCACTTCCTCCCGTTTCCACTATCACGGCCTCTCCCTTTATTTCCTCCCACTCACATCTCCGATTTCTGTTAATATCTAGGAGGCAGACGCCTCCTTCATTTCCTAACACATATTCATTTCCTGCTTCAAACCAACCAACGTTCGAGAGGCAAAGTTTATTTTTTTATCGAGTCTTATCGGCATCACCAATCGTCCCTCATAATTCACAAGTTATCTCTTATTACTCATTCAAAAGTGAATCTATGATTTGAAAATAATATTATTCACTTTATAAATTTTTCCTTCAATCCTCTAAATCATTTGTTTTCAAATACACTTGAACAATTCAGATTTTCTAGTCGAATTCGGAGTATAGTAACGAAATGAGTTTGAGTTTGTAGCATGTTTCATTGAATTTCAGAAGTCTTCTAAATCAGAAAAACGGCGTTCGAACACTTGACTAATAAGTAAATTGCATATTCATTATTTATTTATTCAAAAAAGTTTAATTTTTATTCAAGAAAGTACAATTAAATCATAGGATGAGAACGCAGACACTAAGTCCAAAACGTTTTCTTTATATTGATGATTTTATTGGTAATTTATCCTCCTTCAACTTTCCTTCAAAAATCATTTCCGACTTTCTAATATTGGTAATGATTTCCTATGTTGGTTTTGTTTACATTCATTATTAATAAAAAATTTCCACTTCTGAAGCCGTGATATCAATCTCTTGTGTGTTTACGTCTCTATCCTGTTCTATAGAACTTGTAAAAATCTAAGGAACAGGCTCCTGGTTCTGAATTCCAAAAACAGCGTTATTGAAATAATTGAATAATAATCAAAGTATGAAAATTTTTAATGCTCTCGTAGGTAGTGAGATTCCTTGTTCTTAACCATTCAGGAAAATCATTTTTGTATGAAATATTGCTGAGACTATGACTAAGACTATGCTAAGACTATGCTATGCTAAGACTATGTTCTTCATAACAAACTATAGACATTAATACAGCCAGGCGTCTGTCCTAGACTCGTACGCATTTTAGGCACCCATCTTTCTCAAAATCAGTATAACTAAACGTAGTTCAAAAACTATTTAAAATTTACTCTCAACATATTCAAACATATCTTTTTGTTTAAGCGCATCTTGGTTTGTAATGTGGTTCTGAAGTATAAACAAAATTGAACTCCCGTCAAGTTGCTTCAGCTGGAGATGGCCCATGCAGGCCTGAACTTCATAAGAGTATTCAAATCTGAGCTAAGAGGTTATTTTGTTACCATTTCTATTCGAGAATCAATCGAGATGCGACAGAATGTGGATGAAAGTTGACTCGACTTCAAATGTTTAATATAATTTCAATATTCTCAACTTAAATACAGTAAGTTTAAGCTCTTAGTGTCATCACATTATTCAATTCAATGTTCAAATTATTTGATACAACTTTATTGAAATTATTCTAAAAGATAACAAACTTTTTCAACCGTGCATCAAGCAATTCATTCCAACTAACAAAAGAAATAAAATAAAAATCTTCTAAAATCCCACTCAAAAGTTCTTCTTTGAATAAAGATCTTCGAAAGAATAAAATAATATATTTTTCAAATTCTGGTTCAACTTCCCCTATTGAAAAAAAATATCCACGTCTACGCCAATTAAATTCCTGATCCATGTAATCCATCAGCCTGCCAATGAACAAGCTTCCTATATAACAAGTAGTTAGTTGTTGGACAAGGCTCCTGCTTCAACTTGCAAGCTCAAAGTTCATGACATCCGACTTTGTAAGCTCTGTACATCGCACACACTGCGTATAACATGACACACTGCTTCAGGAATTCAGGACAGGCTCACGAACTCCGAGTATTCGCGATGAAGCAGGTTGTAGCTTCAGTTAGCACATACATCATTCAAATTTCAACGTAATGTTCCAAATTTCTGCCAGCCTTGACAATATGTCGATACAAGTTGCAAACTTTCATTCCAATACAAAGCATATTATTAGATCAATTATTCGGTTTGAAACAGAAGATTATTCGAATCATACAGTGATCACAAGTGGTTGAAGATTCCATTCATTTCAAAGTATCCAATGGCATTAGATTTTTTTTAAAGAATGAACATTCTTGAACTTAATATGAGATTCTAATAACGATTACAACGTTTCAATCAAACAATCCTCGGTTTGTTTGTAATTTAGTTGAGCGTTTTCAACACTTGTACAATGCGTTGTACTTTATACAACACTTATATTCCACTTTCTATGTTGTAGTGAAGGTGATGTTGTGGTAGTTATCCATACTGAATAAGAAGACTTGAAATTGTCAAAACCACATATTTAATAAAACAACGAGATAATGCAGTTTTAGTTCAGACAACAAACATAGCATTCTTGCTATTCTTATTCTACATTGTTCTTTTCAAGCATTTCTATTCATTTCATTTGTTTCTGTAAATATCAATTACTTTTCTCTGCTACTTGAGTAGTTTTAACCGCCATTGCTGTGATGTTTGTAGAAACCGTCCATTGTGGGAGGAGCTTATCTAGGCCAATGGCAATCGTTTATCTTGATAGACCATTCATCTGCCAATCACAACGCTCGGTCACGAGTATAAATTCTGCTGCACTGTACTTTAGTTTTAGTTTACCAGAGATTGATAATAGTGTAACAACCGAAACTGCAGTATCTCCTTGTTTTATTAAATATGTGGTTTGGACAAATTCAAGTCTTTTTATTCAGTCTTATATTTCAACTCTTAAAATCGCAAAACTAGTTATTTTTTTATTAAGCTGAAATGAATCACTCATAATTATAAATTGAGAGTTATGCATCCACAAAAAAACTCCGAAATGGTGAATCTTGAACTCCAAAATGGTCCCTGATATCTTGTTTATGATCCTCTCAATGCCTTATGCCTTGTCATTCCGTGTTTGGAGAGGATCTATAAATGCTATATATTTCCGGTCAATGGTCCAACACAGGTTCCACAATCCATCATTCATGACAACAGCTTTAAACGATCACCCTGCCATCACTTACTTATCTTGCAGCCCCTTTCTCAACTCATCTGTTTAAATAACCAAGATAAGATTTTCTCAACCTCTGAGATACACTAGTTACTCTTCATTCAGAAATAGTTTCTGTCTATTCAGAAACATAATAAAACTAACTTATCTTATAACTTGACTGAACGGTTGTGATTGGGCATTCTTGCTCTTATGATGTAAAATTCTAAAATCTGCTATAGAATATGAAAGCTTCAAACAATTAACATTATATGTTTTATGAGGTGAATGAGAAGGTTTTATTCATCAACAACCTGTTTCATATGAGTAAATTTATTAACCTTCTAATCTACTTCATCAGTTCTGATTGGTACGATTATTTATGCTACTTATTACTTATGCTACGATTATTTATTGATTAATTGAAATTCAAACATAATGTGGCACGTTGTATAGTTAATGCTTAATAGCTAATAGTTAATGTTAGTTATAGTTAATGCTTCTTATTCCAATAATGCATTTGAATCTAAAAAATGTATCCAAAATTATAATATTACAGTATAAATATTTTCAAACGACAGTACAAAATAAATAAGAGAAATGTCATTCAGTGCAATCTATAACTCAAATACATGGCCATCTTCAACTGAGTGTCATGCATAATATAATTTATGATGTATAAATTTATATCAGTGATGACGAGATGCAGTGGAAAAATAATCGAAAAAGGGATAATGTTATTTCATCATGCATCATATACTGGATCATGTATATCAGGAATCATGATACCGTACTCATAATAATGACGTAATATTGATTTTAGTTTCATGGAATATTTCTTCCATTGTAGGTCCTAAATATGATTTTTTAATGTTTATAGAGGTGGATTTGAATGTATTTCTTCAGGGAAAACATATTTTTCAATTCCAATTAGAGAAAATTAATAGGAAATAAACATTATAGCCGATACCAGGGTTCAACTTATTGAATTTTGAATTTAAAATGCGGAGGTAGGTCAATGAGGGTTGTTTTCAAGTCGAAGACCTTGTTTATTGCTTTCGGAGGCTGCTGTTTACCCCCGTCTAAGTGAATCATCTTCTTGTGCGGTGATCTGAAAGTGAGGGTCAGCGCTGTAAACCCCACCATCAACATTGTACCCCCCTAGAATTTCAGCAACGTCTTGGTAATTACTCGATGTCTGGAACGGGTGACCGAACTAAGGCAAATTATTAGGGTTGCGGTCGGGGATGGCACCAACGGGGGCTGTTGTGTATTGCGGGCGCTGTAGGGGAAGAGAAGGAGGGGGAGAAAAGCGAGAAGGATTGAGAGGAGAAGAAGGAGGAGAAGAAGGAGGAGGAGGAGGAGGATAAGGAGGAGGAGGAGAAGGAGAAGAAGGAGGAGAAGAAGGAGGTAGGGAGAAGAAGGAAAAGAAGGAGAAGAAGAAGAAAGAAGAAGAAGGAGAAGGAGAAGAAGGAGAAGAAGGAGAAGAAGGAGAAGAAGGAGAAGGAGGAGGAAGAGAATGTGGAGGAGAAGAAGAAGAAGGAGAAGAAGGAGAAGAAGGAAAGAAGGAGAATGAAGAAAATGTGGAGGAGAAGAAGAAGAAGGAGAAGAAGGGAAGAAGGAGAAGAAGGAGGAGGAAGAAAATGTTGAGGAGAAGAAGAAGAAGGAGAAGAAGGAAGAAGGAAAGAAGGAGGAGGAGGAGAAGGAGGAGAAGGAGGAGAGAGGAGAAGGAGGAGAAGGAGGAGGAGGAGGGAGGAGAAGGAGAAGGAGGAGAGGAGGAGGCCAAGGAGAAGGAGGAGGAGGTAGAGGAGAAGGTGAAGAAGGTGGAGAAGGAGAAGTGGGAGAAGTAGGAGGAGGAGGGAAGAAGGAGGAGAAGAAGGTAGAGTGGGAGAAGAAGGGAAGAGCAGAAGGAGGAGGAAGAGGAAGAGAAATAGGATAAGGAGGTGGGGGTTTGAGGATAAGGAGGATAAGGTCGAAGGTGGACAAGGAGAAGAAGGAGGAGGAGTAGGAGTCGGTGAGGAAGTTGTTGGAGGAGGAAGAGGAGGAGGAAGAGGAGGATGAAGAGGAGGAGGAAGAAGAAGAGGAAGAGGAGGAGAAGGAGGAAGAGGAGAAGGATGTGGAGGTTGAGGGGGAGAAGGAGGAGGATTAGAATAAATAAAAGAAGGGGGAGAAGGAGGAGGTGGAGGTGGAGAAGAAGGAGGGGTAAGAGGAGAAGAAGGAAAATGAGGAGATGGAGGAGAATGAAGAGAAGGGGATTAGGAAGAGGACAATGATGAGAAGGGGGAGGAGGAAGAGAAGAAGGAGAAGGAGGATGATGAAAAGGAGTTTAGGTCGTCGATCATCATGACGGTATCGGCATCATCATGCAGCCTAAAACAGGAACCCCTTGTTATGGTTCCCAAGGATATGGAATAGATCCAGCCTAGAATCTGGGGAAATCAGGATTTTCCTCTATTGACAACCACAAATGTTGCATTCCTGTGGTTTCATATCTATTGGACCCATTCAATCAACCTAAGTCAGTCAACAACACTCACTGCGATCCAATTTATGAGATCATTTTCAATGTTCCTCTCCCTACCTTGAAATCCCCCATCAATATTTGATCCATCAACGCTACCATCCGGCACCCTACCTTAATAATTGAGTTGTTTCAACTCCATGAATAGAGTATGAAGCAGCTAGATACTGAACCAAACAAGAAATCAGTTGCCGAAAAACATGATCTACTTAGTTTCGAAACTAGCTAGAGCTTAACTAGATTTTGCCCACGTATTACGTTCCGGGTTGAGGTAAATCAGGGTGTAGTATGATGGAATAGAAGAGGAAAGCCGTTCAATTTAATGGTAAACAGTCTTGCAGTCCCTAAGGAGAATGCAAAATTCACAACATTCAGAAATCGATACAGAAGTAACGTAAATCTGGGAAGTCAGCTATTTCTTCCGGTTGTTAATTATAAAACTGATAAATGAACTATTATTAGGTTCCATTTATTTCCTTCAAGATGTATTAAACTTTATCTTGAAATAAATTTAGTTCCAGCGTCAATGTAGAATACGTTATCTTATATCATTCAAAATCATGACTTGATAGCCAAATCAATATCAATGAGCGAATATAATATAATATGAGCGAATTCATTCTTGATTAATCTTTTAATGAACTTTACAATCTGCCATGAAGGCTATTTCATTGGTTCTCAATCACTTTCTCCTAATACGTTACTATCTTAGTTTTGAATTCTATAGAAATGAAATTGTAATTTTAGCTTATTTGTAGAATTCTTGTTGATGTTGTGGAACTCAAATTGAAATTGAAATTGTAACTTATTTCTCATTCAATAATGTACAATAGAAATTTTTAGTTTACAAGAAAGAAATTATTGGACACATCAACCAGTTGTGGCTCAAATTTGAAAAGAACGAAAGCTTTTTCAAATGAAAGTATTAGTTGAAATATGAATAACACCACCCTTTTTGAATGTTATGTTGAACGGCATAGTTTTCTTGATTCTCTGCAAACGGAAACCAACAAGCGAACATCCCAATCCGTGAATACCTACCTACTTCTGTACTATTTAGGTTTAGATGTAAGCACACACATTGTCGTCCGTTATTTATACGCCACTTTGTAAACCGGTTTCTGCGAAATTGCATCGCGACAAAACGCAGACAGATTGATGGAGTGTGGTGGACAACTAATTCGGTAGCAGGTGAAATAGAATACGGGCACTAAATTGTTTGATGATAGCTTCCAACGGGGTGCAGCTGATGGGAAGGGGGGGGGGGAGAGCCCGATTTCGGTCAAGAGAGAACGAAGGCCTTTAATGAATGAAAGCTATTTATCAATGAGTGTCCACCGACAGAGTAATGCCCCTATCTTCTACCGTTAATTTATCACAACACTTCTAGCCAGGCTTTAGTCCAATAACCGCTAACTTCAAGAGTTAAATTTTGATGATTTATTTTGTCAGAGACGGAAGTCAAACAAAGCCGAATGTTCGGATGTGTCGTCAAAGCCCAAAGTTCGTAATTTGTCGTTGGTTGTTTATCTTGATAAAGTTACTTTGAAAAGAATGGCAATGCATCAGTTACGTGTTCGTTTTGTCGTATCTATTATGTAAATTCGCATTATATGAAAGTTCCTAACATGAGTAACTTACGTGAGTAACTTCCTCAAGAAAATGATATTTTTAAAATTGAATTCAAGTGATTGGATTAAAAAAAATTGAATGGGATCAATTTAAATGAAATTTGAATGAAATTAATGCGATTTTTGTTCTATCATCAAATAGAAGTCTTGGCCATAAAATAATCGATAATAATAAATGAATCGAATCTGGATTCTTGTAAATAATTATTTGAACGTTTGTAGAAGTAACAAAAATTTGAAAATTATTGGAATCTCTTTCGAACTATATATATGTTTATTCATGTTTGAGATTAAATAATTATAGTCCAATATGACTGGTTGCCTTCTCTTTTCGCTTCATATTTGAGTAAGTTATTTAGTTTTCTTTTATCCGGAACGTTCATGAAGATAGCCCTGAATTATTATTGATTCTAACAATAAATTGATTCGATATTTGAAATGATATAATCACATGATCTTCAATAAATTCGCAATATTATTTAGACTTTTTCATAGAAGATTTCTCTTTACATTCTATTGTTCACTTTTTAAGTTACTAAAAATCAGTTACTCTGTTTAAGTTACTCTAAACAGCCATGTTACTAGAAATTATAGATGAATCATTCATGTTCTTATATCAACTTTTAAATTGTCTCCATTTATTTGTTTCTATCATTTTCCCTACCACATCCATGGAATGAATCAACTCCAAGCGCGTAGTAGTAAATATACTTCAATTGACGCAAGTTGAGATAGGGCGATACCGTCCTCATATTATTGTCTGTCCTGATGGAGTCAATTTCTTAGCCCAGACACTTTCCATTCCTCAGTTTGTTTTTGCAACTCAAACTAGCCGACATTCAAACAGCGGTATTTCATTTCAAATTGTCTCTCTGTGTATTAAACAAGGAGGGAAGATGCGACACAATCGGCTGTCTCACTTCTCGTGGTCAGACCCGAGTAGCGGTAGTTGAATCAATGTTTGTTTTCGCAGTGATAATTATCCTCGAATAGAATCCACAGCGTGGAAAGAGTTAAGAATTGCGTAGAAAGAGTAAAGAATTGCGTGGCAGAAAAGAAAACGTGGAGAAGGAATAATAGAAGATAAGGAAGGAGACAAGGGAAAGAAGAAGGACAAGAGAAGGAAGAAGAAGTGGAGAAGAAGAAGAAGAAGAAGAAGAAGAAGAAGAAGAAGAAAAGAAGAGAAGAATAGAAGTAAGAAGAAAAGGACAATAACAGAAGAAAGAAAGAAGGAGAAGAAGAAAGGAAAAATAATAGAAGTAAGAAGATGAGAAGAAGAAGAATAGAAGGAAGAATGGAAAGAAGAAGAAGAATAGGAGGAAGAAGAATGGAAGAGAGAAGAATAGAAGCAAGGAGAATGTAAGCAAGAAGAATAGGAGCAAGAAGAATAGAGGGACGAAGAATAGAAGGGAGAAGAAAAAGAATAAAAGGAAGAAGAAGAGAGAGGAGAAGAAATGAGATTGAAAGCAGAAAGGAGATTGAGGAGGAGTAGTTGGAGAAGGATGTTGGGGAGGAGTAGGAGGATGAGAAGGAGGAGGAGGAGAGAGAAAAGAGACGGAGAAGTGGAATAGGAGGAAGAGAAGAAGAAAAAGAAGATGGAGAAAGACAAGAAAAAGAAAAAAGTAGAAAAATAAATTAGGAGAATGAATTAAAAATGACAATGATATGTGGGAGATGATAGGGAGAAGATGATGATAGGGATGGTAGATGATATGCCGATTCCTGATATGCTGATTCCTTCAATAAAATTCATGATTATAATTTTTTCTGCAAAACGCAAACTAAAGAAAACTTTTAATTAACATAGAGACGTATCACAGCCTCCACTAAGATATCGTTAGCAACTTGCCGGATCATTTTTGCAATAAGGATAATGGCGAAGGCTTAGTCTTATGACAACTCCGGAAAGAAATGCCACTGTACTTAAAGACGAAGAATCTTCCATTTATGAAGCAGAAGTATCAGATGAGCAGTCGAATCATCAGACTGCAAGAAGCGATTCATTCGTGAGTGGAACACAAGTTTCGCCAAGCATCTCTCAAAGCAGCAAAACTTTCTTACAATATTGGAAGTTTTGATCAAAGTACCCCGGTTTTGTTTGGGAAACGGCATTGCCGTGTTTTCTGTGGTATCTTGGATTGAGTGGTATCTAATTAAGAAAGAAGGCTTAGACTACCTCTGCAAGAAAATCTTAGGTCTACTGAGAATCTTTTCAGGATTATTCTGCGAGTATGATTTCAGTTGGAGATCCAACTCCAATTCAGGTTCTTTGAATCGGAATGTCTCTGAAGCTGTGGAAGCAAATTCAGTTGAGTAATAATTTTATTAAGAGGAATATAGTTTGAGACTCTTCAAGTAGCCTATAATTTTTTATGGAGAACTATATTCCCTTTTTAGGTCTGCTCTTCAAGGTCTGTATCGGTATGCCCGTGGAATTAGTCTGTTGAGTTGAAATTTTATTTTTAATTTTGAGAGAATAATTAAGCAGCGTTGGGGAAAGTGGGCCTGACTCTCCCATATCTCTTTATACGAAAGTTTCATTGCATTGATCTAATTCCTCTCAATATGAAATCTATGAGAGTACATCCTTCAATTGATTCTAAAAAAAATACATTAGTTAATCATAACGAATCAAAAAAATCTTCAACCTATCAGTAGTGAGATTGAATAATAATGAAGATTAAGGTGGACGCAGGAATTGTCTTTTAGAAACTTATGTTCCAGTCATGATCAAAAACACAATTCGCAAAAAACTGGATGGAAATCCCGGGTACTGTTTTCTCAAGGACATAATATTCTCCAACAGACAATCATAATAAAAATTCTCACTGTTACGGTCAGAAAATGAAACATTTTGAAACACTTTTTCGAGTGTGGTTGGGACCTTGAATTGCTTGATAATATTTGAGTAATCAACATTGAAAGGAGTGGAGAAGAGAAAGGGAGGGAAAAGAGAAACAAAGTAAGAAGAGTGAAACGAAAGAGAAAAGAGAAAGTAGTATAGAAAGGGAGGAGGCAGACAAAGAGGTCGAAGAGAGTAAGAAAGAATAAAATAGGGAAAGAGAGGAGTCTGTTTTGCCCAGCTTGAATGAGATGGACTGTAAGAAAGGCAAATTGTGCATCATGATTGGAGAGAACATCACAAGGGAAAAGAGTAAGAAATGCATGAATGAGGATGTGAAAGAGCTACTAAAAAGCGTTGAGAAGTCATCTTTCGGAATAATCAGAAACAAGGCTCTATGTGAAACAGCTTGCATTCAGACCTTTCCTTCTTACATCATGTACCTTCCAACATTCTCTCTCTTTCTTACCATTTTATCTCCCCCTCCTTATTCAGTTTTTCTTCTACATTTCTTATTCGTTCAACAACCTTATTCATAAATTTCATTTTAATCTCACTCTTGTTTTTTTCTTGCTTTCTCATCTTATTGCCTTTTTTGATTAAGAGAGATCCTCCAAATCCTCCCCCAAATTTCTAGAGAATACTGTTTCACACCAGCTTTCTTTTCCTTATGCTCCTCTCCCTTCTAATATTCCAGTCTAGCTTCTTCATCTTTACCTTATCATCAGTCTATTGTTTTTTACCTTCTTAATAATTTTCAAGAGATCCATTTTAATCTCGTTTCATCTCCAACTCCCTAATTCTCTTCATCCTACTCAATTCCACTCACTCACACATACTTTTTTCCTTACTCTCTCACTCCAAGTCATTCCTTTTCCTGTTTTCCATTCACTTGCACTCACTATATATCTCTCTCTCTCTCTTTAATCCACTCCCTCCTGGAACCCTCTCCATCACTGTATCCGCATCTCTCCCATATCTCTTTCTCTCCATCTGTTTCTCTCTTCAACCAATCCCTATCACCCCATCTTTCTTAGATTCTCTTACCATATACTCACCCCTCTCTTCCACTGTATCCCTATCTCTTCATATTTCTGGAGTTTCCCTTCATCTATCTCTTCATATTTCTGAAGTTTCCCTTCATCTTTCTAAATACCTACTCCTCTTCATCTCTCTCCAACCCACAAATCTCACTTTCCAACTATCTTCTCTGTCTCTTACCCCCTGATACCCTACTTCCTTCTGCTTCCTTTCATAACAATCATTCCATTTCCGTTCTTTCGCCACTCTCTCTCTTTCCCTCTCTCCTCCCCCTACTCCCCCTCCAACCACTCCTTCCCCTCTCTCCACTTCAACCACTCCTTCCCCTCACTCCCCACCATCCTTCAAACCTTTTGACCATCTTTTCTTTTTCTGTTGTTGGTCGTCACATCTTCAGCCCCAGCCGCCAACAGTATTAAAACTTGGCAGAAGCATTTTCGCTGGTGGATAATTAAAAACAAGACCCGAGGCTAACGAGACACTGTCTTTTACTTGCGCGAATATCAGGCAGCATTCCGGCTGAGAAAAAAACTTTCGCGTTTCTTTTATCCGCTGGTTATTCTTGTTTCAACAAGACGCTAACAAGTCAAGCTTAATGTGACGTAATTGTCGCATTTATTAGGTAACTTAGTCACCTTGAATCAGCATTCGAAATGATAAGGAGTAAGAACTTTCTTTAGAAACATGCATAATTTCAGAAGAAAACACTTTTCATTCTCAGACTGAAATATTTTATTGTTATTGCACCAAGAGAATAGCTCTTGATGGTTAGTAGCGTGGAGGGGAAAATGTTTAATACGCATGCGCGACTCTGAAAATAATAGCAGAGTCGCAAACTCGGTTGTAGTACTGTGGGGGTTTCTTTTTCCATAGCTGTGGTCGGTGGGGGGGGAGGGGGTTGTAGTGCTGTCATTTGTTTTATATACTTTTTTTTAACCAGAAAAAGAGAAAATGATGAGATACTTTACTTGAACCTCTACCTTAGACTCATTCTCTAGGCAGCAATGCCTATGCGAGGATTATATTTCGTACAATATATGATTCTTATTTATCACATATATTATGTTTTCTAGTGGTATAGTAACCTTCTTGATGTAAAGTGTATTTTTTATTTTTTATGAAGAAATAAACAAAATTTGAATTGAATTGAATATATGTATGTCTAGAGTCTAGACTATGCCTATAAAGTATGCCTAATGGCCTAGGTCTACTTCTATTATCATGTAGAAGGACGTTCTCCTGTAATAAACTCCATTAACCTGTAAAAGAACTCTACCGGAGTTACAATTACAATTTCTTCTGTATTGATCTAGTTTATTCGATATTATTCCACGTTATTTTACCTGTAATATGAATAGAGCAAGAAGGCCAATAAAGCCGGAAGAAATATAAAAGATCCCATCATTGTTATTGGCTGTATTCTTGTATAGAACGTTTCTCTGAGATAACTCAATCCCCTCTACATTGCAATGTATTTTTAAATTAAGCTTCTTTTCAGCATTGAAATATTGAATAACTAGAAGTTACCCGTGCTTCGCAACGGAGCTCCACAAAACAAAGCTAAAATTGATTTCTACTATGTGTATCAAAGATAGGCCTATTATTTCTTTTTTCTGGATTAGGCCTTAAAATATTGTATAGCCAAATGCTATGCTAAAACTGAATATATATATATATATATATATATATATATATATATATATATATATATATATATAAGGGAAGGAAAAATAGTTTAAATTTATTGAGAAATTAATTTCATCCAATAAAGTAATAAATTAGACCAATTCAGAAATTAATGGGAAAAATATTAATATAAGGAGATGGAGAGAAGTATAATTATTGTGGCATAGGCTCCATGTTATTCTTGACGGGTAAACAAACACATTAACACAACTGTATTTACTTAATGTAAGTAGTATTTATGCTACTTTACAGTAAACATATTCATCTTTTGTCAAGTAAGTTACCTGTAAGCTCAATATTCCCGTTAGCAGTTAGCATTTTTTAAGAAGGCCCGGTATTAATCTCATTAATCTCTTGCAAATGCCACAAATGACAAAAAATGTTCTTAAAATGCGAAAATTATAAACCAAATGAAATCCCCTTGAATACCTCCTCCTTCACTACAAATCTTCATCGCCACAATTTTCAGTACCGTACATCTATTCCATCAGATAATTCCATAACAATTTTGTAATTTTTATCAGACCACTAAACTTGGCTAATTCCAATAATAGTTTGATTAGTTACTATTTTCCAATATGTAATTTCAACACTCTAATATCATAGTGTATAGCAATTCGTAAAAAAAATCGAAAAGTTTATTTTAATTACATAAAGTTGAAAATAATTATCAGAAAAATAAAAATTATGAGCTAAAAATTGAATAGATATTGTTTTATAAGGTAAAAATCAATATGGTTCATAAATAATTGAAAACAAACGAAGAACTGATTCTATTTCGATAAAAAAGATAAGATAATATTGATTTTAGTTCGAATTTTTTTGCAAAAAAAATGTGACCAAGCCTGGGATCGAACCCACGACACTCAAGTCGTGAGATTCTGTTGTCAGCAGTGCTACATACTGCGCTACCACGGGAGTTGAAGAAATGGCGACTTAAAGCAGTACTAACATTGAGAGGTTAGAAACTGACTCGTTTCATTTATGACTAGAAGTTACCCGTGCTTCGCAACGGAGTTCCACAAAACAAAGCTAAAATTGATTTCTTCTCTACTATGTGTATCAAAGATAGGTCTATTATTTCTTTTTTCTGGATTAGGCCTTAAAATATTGTATAGCCAAATGCTATGCTAAAACTGAATATATATATAAGGGAGGGAAAAATAGTTTAAATTTATTGAGAAATTAATTTCATCCAATAAAGTAATAAATTAGACCAATTCAGAAATTAATGGGAAAAATATTAATATAAGAAGATGGAGAGAAGTATAATTGTGGCATAGGCTCCATGTTATTCTTGACGGGTAAACAAACACATTAACACAACTGTATTTACTTAATGTAAGTAGTATTTATGCTACTTTACAGTAAACATATTCATCTTTTGTCAAGTAAGTTACCTGTAAGCTCAATATTCCCGTTAGCAGTTAGCATTTTTTAAGAAGGCCCGGTATTAATCTCATTAATCTCTTGCAAATGCCACAAATGACAAAAAATGTTCTTAAAATGCGAAAATTATAAACCAAATGAAATCCCCTCGAATACCTCCTCCTTCACTACAAATCTTCATCGCCACAATTTTCAGTACCGTACATCTATTCCATCAGATAATTCCATAACAATTTTGTAATTTTCATCAGACCACTAAACTTGGCTAATTCCAATAATAGTTTGATTAGTTACTATTTTCCAATATGTAATTTCAACACTCTAATATCATAGTGTATAGCAATTCGTAAAAAAAAATCGAAAAGTTTATTTTAATTACATAAAGTTGAAAATAATTATCAGAAAAATAAAAATTATGAGCTAAAAATTGAATAGATATTGTTTTATAAGGTAAAAATCAATATGGTTCATAAATAATTGAAAACAAACGAAGAACTGATTCTATTTCGATAAAAAAGCTAAGATAATATTGATTTCAGTTCGAATTTTTTTGCAAAAAAAATGTGACCAAGCCTGGGATCGAACCCACGCAACTCAATTCGTGAGATTCTGTTGTCTGCAGTGCTACATACTGCGCTACCACGGCAGTTGAAGGAATAGCGACTTAAAGCAGTACTAAGATTGAGAGGTTAGAAACTGACTCGTTTCATTTATGATGAATGGCTACAGGAAGTATTTTAGCCTAGCGAATGAAGTGATATTTGAGCATCAATTCTGAAATATCTAAAGGGAAAATTGAAATTTGGGCTTCGAGGTGCATAACATTGATATTTTTGGAAGCTGTATGCAAAATTTCAAGGTCTAGATCATTCTCATTTTTTCGGAACGCAATCCACAAAATTAGCTTGTTCCTTGCTAATAAACACACACACACACGCACGCAAACGTATCTTCTTTTATTTATTTAGATGGCTACAGGAAGTATTTTAGCCTAGTGAATGAAGTGATATTTGAGCATCAATTCTGAAATATCTAAAGGGAAAATTGAAATTTGGGCTTCGAGGTACATAACATTGATATTTTTGGAAGCTGTATGCAAAATTTTAAGGTCTAGATCATTCTCATTTTTTCGGAACGCAATCCACAAAATTAGCTTGTTCCTTGCTAATAAACACACACACACACACGCGCACACACACACGCAATCGTATCTTCTTTTATTTATTTAGATATTCATCATAGCCCCTGCCAATATGATCAATGCCAGTACGCGATATGACGCGCGATATGTACGCCTACGATATGGCTGTAATTCAGAGTTTGAATATGGAGAAACGACTTTCCCTAAGAAAGATACGTAATAAGAGAAATTTTGTATTTGTCGAGAAAATGAGCAAGTATTTCGAGTTTTGATCAAATTTATTACTGAAAATTTTGTAAGCATCTGCTAAAGCCAGGTAAAAAAACATCTCCTGAATGCGAATACTTGATAAATCTGGCTTTCAGATTGGTAATTATATTTCTTTGTGAAAGAATACAGATACAATCAGATCGAAAGCCTTATCCATGAAAAACAGAGCGTAATTTGATTTATGTGTAACAATAGGCTAATATTTATTCATGTATCGATTAATTTATGAATTCAGATATATCATCAGATATATCTTCTTTGTATCGATATCTCTTTTCCATTGCTCCTGGAAGTTGAGGGGATACGTCCGAGCCTCGGCTCACGTACCGCCGGAACTGATGCCCCTGGTGAGTGGATCAGGGCCTGGGGGGTAGCGGCTTCGTAGGCTCTCACTCACCGGGCATAGGCCAAACTCCCTGTACAGCTGCAACCAGGTACCTTGACAGTGGTGCTAGATCAGTGCCCTCCCCACTAATCGTGATAATAGCTTAGATGCCAGGTGCACGAGGGGGGGACACTTCGGGGTGATAGACCCAACACATCTGTATCGATATCTCTTTCTTTTGTAGCTCTTTCTTGGATATCTCTTCTTCAGTTATCTCGTCTTCGTATTACACCGTAATATGTGGCCTATACAATTCTCCCTAAGAACTATTTGTTTTTAATTCAGACGTGAACGCAATAAAGTGATCTTCTATTTTTCCCAGAAATACTTTGTTGAAAAATGATTACATGGAAATATCACTTATAGGTTGACCCAAAGATATGAGATTTAATGATAAAACTGCACTAGACTTACAGACTACTAGATTACTCTTACATTCACATTTTTCAACTCTTACATGTAATTTTTCTTTCAAAATACAAATAAACCCTGCACATTGAGGACCATTAACCTTTCTTTTAGTGCAAACCACATCTAAATTGGCCCAATATTCAGGTCAAAGTGGCTGCAATTAGTTTTGCACTTTTTTAAAATATAAATAAGGAAGGACTAACTTTCAATGTTTTATGAGGCCAAGAAAAATCATTTCCCAGGATCGTAAAAGTTTTAATAGGGACTGAAAATATTCCGGTAAGTGCAAAACTCTTCAATTGTTAGCCACCAGTTAGCGAGTTTCCATTCTGGTTGAAGATAAAATCGAACGTAAACAAGCATTACTTAGCTAGTCTTTCAGTTGCAAACCTTGTTGACAGTTCAGAGGGTTTGGAACCGCTAGGGACAATTTGTTTCTAGATTCACTTCATTTGCATCCAAAGTGCCGATAAAAGCTATTCTGGTTTTCATCCGTCACCCTTACTTCATAAATATTCTCCGTAACTTTTGCGAAGATAAAAATACAAACAAGATCTTTGAAGTTTTATACCTCCGACTGGCATTTGTTTTCTTCAAAGTTGATGTTACTTAGATATGTCAACATGAGTGGAATTAAAAATTCATATTGGATCATTTTTCGTCTTGAAAAACATGAGACCTTATATCGGAACACGCAATTCGGATGTAATATAGTTGGAACAAGCGTTCATATGAAATTCGTTCGACTCCACATTACAGATTCATGCATTACAATGATGTATTATTAAACTTGGATTCGAAACGGTATTCTGAGAATGCCGAATTTCGAAGGCAAGTAAACACAAACATGGAATGAAAAGTTGTACATGGGCGAATGGAGAAAAGCTGAGAAAACTCGGTGTGGTGCTGTGAGGAAAACCAGATGAAAATTGGATGGAGGGATGGAAGCAGGCAGAAAGAACACAGTAAGAGAGAGTGAGAGAAAGAGATAAGCTTGGTGATTGAGTGATGCAGGGTTGAAAATGGAACGGGAAAAACAATGGCAAGAATGTTCAACTTCTCCATTTCCGGCAGTGCCGTCGGTTTTTGATTTCCTTTCTGGATGTAATAGGATTTTCCCCTCGTACGATTACGTCACCCGTCCTCCTTTTCGCGCCATTTTCCTCTCGTCCCGCGCGCGGGAACAGGAAGCAATCATTTGTCGCGCGCGCCATCTTGTGGCGCTAAATCGCATTAAATGTTAACAAACTGTGTTAAGTAGCAGCAGCTACCGATTGACTTTCTATCTGTGTTACTGCTCAATAAACACTAACTGAATGGGCATGTACTGCATCTACTGCATCAGTAAAAGAGATAAATGATGGTAAAGATGTTCTCTGGTAACTACTACATGCTATCACGCGCCAACAATTCACTTTCTACCCATCCAAGGACTACTATATCAGCAAAAGATTAAATTAATTGTAAAGATGTTCTCTGGTAAGCATTAAAGTCATTACTGATAGTATTAACAACAATTACCCAGAAATCACAAAATTTTTGTTTCAATGAGGATAAAAGTTATGACACTATATACTTAGTGGTGGAGCGTGGTATACTTATTTGGTCATCGGTATATGACCATATATATGGGTATATATGGGAATATTTCCTATAGCAAATATACCAGGCGATGACCAAATAAGTATACCACGCTTCGTCACGGTATTTACTATATCACTATATTTATGACAAAAGTTATGGTAAGTTCAGAAATTTTAAAATTGCCAATTCAACTATATTGAACACTAATTATTGACTCACAGCCTAAGATGTGTTAAATGTAACACTAAACCATGGTCCTGTGAATCATTGATGTTCAAATTTTCTCAATTATGGAAATGTTTAAAAATTGAAATTCAATAACCGTCAATTTTTTAAATAGACATTCATTTTAAGAAGTACGACATGCTCTATCTCTAAGCTAACCTTGAACCAGGTCATCATCAATTTGGTAGTGCTTCTTCACATAATAACATGTAATGGATTTGAATATCTGATGTAGAAAACTTTGCATCTGCGATAATCTTGCTTCTATCTCTTTTATTTATGAAATTGATAGACTTTTTCTGTATTTTTCTATCGGGCTACATTACAATATAATATGTTTATTTCAGCATTCACATTTCTTTACAAAATGTAGTTTTATTATTGATAAATAACTCACCATTTCAGCGAGACTCGCATGGCCAAAGAAGTCAGACGATTGGAACCTGCAAATATAGCACATTATTACAACTATTACTTACAATTGTATAATTAAAAAATCATTGATATTGAATTCGTTGAATAATTACTGGTACCGTACACTCGTATACCGTACTCGTATAATTACTAAGTACTTCAGAAATAATATGTAGATTGGTTACGAATCACTTACTATAGTTTTTGAGTTTTCAAACCCAAAGTTCAATCACTCTTATTTCAAGGATCTTCCCTTCTGAAACCCAGTATAACAGTGACGGTAGATCAGAAATTTCGCTTGCTATCTCTTTGATTAAAATCGTGCGATTTGTTTGAAGAAACCAAGGTGGCGATCACGTCAGCTCGAGCGGTATTATCACACATTCAGCTTCGGAGGGATCGATCGGTAAACACACCAGTAGATAATAGAGTGCTAATGAGTTCTTTTTGGCTTCAGTGGAGAACTTTTCAGCTTGTTGCAACGAGTGTTTGTTTCCAGGGTGTGAGAGAAGGCTTCAAAAGCGATCTTCGGTATATATGTGGTTTGTAGATACAGTAGTTATATATCTGTTTATACTTCACTTGTAGAGTGGAGCTGCTGCTGTACCCGATAAGGCAGCCGGTGGGCTTTGTATTAATTAGAAAACTCCCGACAAAAGAACTTGCCAGAGCGAAGTTCTGTGCGCGCCAGTTCTTTGTGTGAAGTTTCCGTCGACCGCTTAGCGGTTTCTGCGATATGGAGCGAAGAATATTGGACAGGTCTATTCAGAAATTTTGATATAGAGGGCTGCTGGCGAGATCATGGATCAGCCCCCCCTTCTTTCCCCCACAGTGCAAACACAATCTTGGCCCCCACCCGTATAAAGCTGATCGACCGTGGTCTTTTTAACAGACGCCCTAAGGGTGGCAGAGTGTGCAAAATCAAGATTGGCTGATGCCGCTGTCATCATTTCAACAGTCTGTTTGGCAAGCTGTGAAGATTCTTGCAGCCTACTTTCAATATTAGGCCTGCCATGCACGCATGTTATGATGTGAGTTTATTCAACACTGTAGCTTAATGGAAAAATCACCATGCAAGGATTTTCACTTCGAATCTTGGAGGATCTATTAGTAGAAAGTTGTGGGAATTGAAGAATGTGTACTTGCATAGTATGTAATTACACTTGAAAAATCACCATGCAAGGATATTCACTTCAAATCATGAAGGATCTATTAGTTGAAAGTTGTGGGAGTTGAAGAATGTGTACTTGCATAGTATGTAATTACACATGCAAAAGAAGAGTGGTATGTAACACATGTTTGTAAGTGTGTATTCACTCATGCAATCGATAATTAGTAATACTATTTCTCCGTTGTAAATTATCGAATAGATGATTGATTGAAGATACTCCATATTGTAATTATGATAATTTGGTACATAGGAACCATTTTATCCTTTTTGGTACAGATAATCTCGACACATCATATCAAGATAAAATAATAGTTTGGTTTTGATTTTGTGTACTTTCATACCTTGTTTTTTGGTGAACATTATGTTGGTATCCCTTTGAATCTTTTGTTATTATCCTTATAACCTATCAAGGATATAATGAACTTATCAGGAGTGACCTGAAAACCAGACCTGAGCCAGCCAGGTTACACGGAATTATTATTATCAAGGATTAACCATTGATGATAAGAAGTAGAATCATAATTTGTTTTGTGTAGTATAAACATACACATAAAAGTTGCTTCAGATCAAGATTAGTCTGGTCGAAAAAAGCTAGACTTACAGTAATATATTGCTGATAAAAAATTAACAAAAAAGTCACATTGATGACTTGAAATTAACAAAAATCCATTGTTGAAATACTGATACATACGATCACTGGTCACTTGATTAGACAATCAAGTCTAATTTACTCACTACTATTAATTACTATGAATAGATGAATTAAAGCAACTAAGTACTTTCTAAGAATTAAGTATTTGCTAAGATTGTTTGTAAAAGTTTTGTTCCTGCCAATAAAACAACATTGCATTACATTTACGTTTAATTAACATCTTTATCAATATCAGAGGATTGGAATCAATTATAAAATGTGGGTCATTCTAACTGACTTCATTTCACAGGAAACGTATTTTTGCAAGCACAGTAGTAGAGGGAATAACGTGAAATACCTAGGCGCAAACGATGGAATTCAAGCAATGAATTGTAGAATATCGCTCAAAGACATAATTCCTATTCATGTGAGGGACATCTGAGTTGAATTTTAAATTATTCAACTACTGGAGTAGAATAACCTTCAACAATGGGGCTGGAATAAACCCCTGGTTACTCCATTTAAGAAGACTCTCTCATACGTTTTGAACAGTTCAATCCTTGCTCCAACTCTTGACTATATTATTCCATTCTTTTTGTGTCATAAATAATTTATGAACTAACGTTTACGATCTTGGCTTATTAGATATTCAATGCAAGCTGAAGTTATTCAAGAGTCTGGTGTTATTCTCTCACTACCATCCCAGTGGCTGCATGCTCCAACTTTCTTGTATTCTACAGCTGCAGAGCAGAGCGCGCCAAGAAACGAGAAAAATTATTCGGATATGGAACGGAGAGATTTCTTTGTTGAGATTTCTAACAGAAAACGCTAATTCGAATCCTGTCTCGAGGGAGAAATTAGGTTTGGGGCTGGAGTATGCGGTTGCAATGGCATTCAAGCAGAAGATCCGCTGTTTCAATAATGATTTATGAATTTGACCACTCGTCTGAGAACTTTCATCAACGATGAAATTGTTTCTGAATGAAACGAGCTCACCCCGTGCAGCGCAAAGCGCCGCTCACTTGAATTTTCAAAAAGTCTTAGTTTTAAATACTTGCTATTTTGACTATCTACAGCTGATAGCAGCTCAGTCATACCAATGAAATCTTACCTTGTGATTACTGGTCACTGTGCTACGACTGAGACTGTGCAAATCCATGGGGCACAAAACTCTTTTGAAGTAGATGATGATTTCTTTTGTACTGTATGTTTTTTATATGAAAACAAATCGAATTGAATATTCTACTGTTTGTTGCGTTGGAAGAAAATCCCGTGTCTTGTTAATATGGAAATGACATTTTTTAGATAAAATATAGCGGAGGCGATAAAATATGACTAGAAATATTCTATTAGTCAAGGCTCTTAACACAAAATCATTAACAGGAGTGAAACTTGGCTCCAAGCAGAAAAAAAATTATAAAGAGCAACACTTTTGAAAAATAATATTTAAATCCTCTTGGAAGCTATGGCAATATTGCTTCCATTAGCAATTGGTTCATTGGTTCGTTAAAGTGATCTAAACATTTTACAAATGAGAAATTTTTCCCACAACTTTTCGTTTACTTTTATCGTTACTTTAGAGCTGATGAAGTTATGGAGTTACAAAGTGATGGATTATTGCAGGACTCAATACTAGGAAATCAGCATATATTTTTCTTCCACTCTTTTCCCTCTTTTTTCTTCCTTTGTTATTCTTCTCTCACTCAATTACTGCAAAGGCAACGTATAGCTCCATAAGTATGGAGGCTGATTGCAGACCACTAATTGACCCCCATGGATCCATTAATTAACATCCAAGCCAACTTTCACGGCATAACAACACTGTGCGTAAGGCTACTGTGGCGATTTTATAGGCTTGAAACTCGGGGTGGAGAAGGTGAAGAAGGGTTGATCCGCATTTATAGTTAACTCACTTTCACAATCTCTTTTAACTACACCCTGTTTTATGGATGGTTGAACGTGGCACATAAAATTCCGATGGGATGTTGGATACATTCAGTCAATGCTCAGATAGCCATACTCAGCTTTGACAATATAATCATGGTTTAGCCGTGGCGAAGCGTGGTATGCTTATTACGCTTCGCCACTGTGGTTTAGCTAAATAATGAACGGATTATCTCTGGTAATACGCATTCAAAAAGGAGTTTATGAGCTTTACTCAATTAGCAGGTACTTCAGCTTATGACTTTTATCGGTGGAAACCGATTAGAACCCCTCAGTCACAGTTGCACAAAGGGCTATCAAGCTTGATCTCCAATAATTAACAATGTGAGTTCTTATAACTAATCGAAGATGAACTTTTGTGCACAACTGGCCCTCAATTAGTTTAGCCTTCTAGTAAAAACAACTAACTATTGACAGTCAGTTGACTTATTAATTATCAAATTAATTTCAATATTATTGAGATTAGCGAACTGTTTACTGTTTCTACATCTTTAACATTAACTTTTCTAACTTCAAATTGTCATTTTACAGTATACCTGGAACATAAATTTTTGTGGGAAGTGTGTGAAAATATAATATAACCTTGTTTTGTTACTGCATTAGTCATCAAAATTCCGAAGAGAAATAGTAGGCCTTCAGGTTCAGCCTTTGTTTTCTCTCCTATATTATGATAATAATTATTATAATTCAAATTGTATCAATGAATACAATAAGCTTATATGAGGAACACTAGACTTTTATCTTGTGGAAATCCCCTTATGAAGCAGTCCACTTGACCGCGTACTATTTAAAGCAAGTCGCAGAACATTGAGTGGACTTGACTTTCTGTCTAGAGGCAGATAGAATGACACTTGATACTATTGAATTTCGATTTTGTATATTAATCCAATTGCATCACTCCCATTGGATAATGTTCTAAAATAATATCAATCGGTGAATTAGATTTGTTGCATGTGATCACAGTGAAGATGACGTCAAGAAGTGTGAAGATTTTGCTGCTGAAAGTTCTCGTTATTTAATTTATCTCGATACTTAATATGTTTCACTCTTAAAAAAAAGGCTGCTAGTCGCTTTTAATCTCATAATAAAATTAATTCAATAAGAGAAGTTCGTAATTGAAAGCCAAATTGAAGAAATTCGTTATAAAGTGAGTTTCTAGTTGGAGATAATAGTCGATACCTGAACAGGGTACACACAGGTTGACCAGTAAATCTGAGACTGTCCAATCTCCTAGTGGCAGGAATAGATTTCCCAAAGGAGCCATTGTACTGTTGACTATGTATTCAGTTCAAACTTGTGCAAGTCCGATAATGAAGTCCAGTCTCACTCCGCTATGTGATCATAACACCGAAACACATTATTCAATGAAAGAGATAGCCTACCTAAATTCAGTTGTAGTTTATTACATCTAGTAGATCTATTGTATATTTTAGTATATTTGGTAATACGATGCAATAATCTCTTTAATGGCTTTGAAAATTGAATCGAAATTTAATATTAGCATAGCCCCCTCTAAATTACAGGAGTTTCTTCTCCTTCTTCCTTTTCTTCTCCTTCTTCTCTCCCTCCTTCCGCCCCTCCTCCTCTTTCTTCTTCTCCTTCCTAGAAGGGGAAGGGGAAGAACAGAAGAGGAGGCTATGATATTAGTCATAAATTAAATTATAAGATTTGGAGAAACCTTAGCTCACTTGTTTTCTAGTCCGTTTTGGGCTGTTTGGGACCTTTATTTTATGACTATTCTCATATTATATTTTTCTCAGGTAGAAACAGAAATAAATTAAATGATGAGACCACGGTCAGCAACACTCTGCTCCATCTTCTTATTCTTCTTCTTCTTCTTCTTCTTCTTCTTCTTCTTCTTCTTCTTCTTCTTCTTCTTCTTCTTCTTCTTCTTCTGCTCTTCCTTTTAATAACTTCTTCCTTTTTATAACCTATTTAATAACTTCTTCTTCTCCTCCTTCTTCTTCTTCTTCTTCTTCTTCTTCTTCTGCTCTTCCTTTTCTTCTTCTTCTTCTTCTTCTTCTTCTTCTTCTTCCTTCTTCTTCTTCTCCTCCTCCTCCTCCTCCTCCTTCTTCTTCTTCTTTTCCCTTCTTCTTCTCCACCTCCTTCGTATTCTTCGTCTCCTTTTCGTTTCCTATGTAAGGTGAGTAGTATAGAATTGTTGGTTCTGGACCCAACTCTGGACCCAAGATGGCCGCTGGACCCAACATGGCCGCTGTCACCAAGATGGCCGCTGTCACCAAGATGGCCGCTGTCACCAAGATGGCCGCTGTCACCAAGATGGTTGCTGTAACCAACATGGACGCTGTAACCAGAGCGTTCTCTGTAACCAACCTATTCACTGTAACCAAATCTGATTATGTCTCCAAAATGGCCGCTGTAACCAATTGGAATTCTGTAACCAAAATTGACGCCAGCACCACAATGGCCGCTATCACCACAATGCGCGCCGCCACCATATGTGACTTTGTCACCACATTAATTGCTGTAACCAACATGGCTACTGTATCTTGTGAGAACGAGCCGGATCATGAAGACAAGATAGAACCTCACCCAGCTCCTCTACCGCCCGCCTTTTTTTTCAAAAAAAAAATATTTTCCCACAAATCGGCTGATTAGCAGACTAGCTGACTATCTCACACCTAATTAGAACCTAATTACGTGTGAACATTATTCTATTATTCCTGCTTCAAAAAGTTGGCTTATTATAGATGAAATCTCAGCTGAATGGTTATCATGACCAGCTGACTGTGAGCCTATCAATAAAGCTAATCTTTCGACAAGTTCATCTGCATTGTCAAAATATACGTAATTTCTACAGTTGGTTTTTCTGTTTGCCCTAACCATATTTAGTTTCGATCTAATTTTTCCTATTCCTTTCCCGCGTACTTCAGCATCATCATAATCATCATTATCATCATCATCATCATCATCCCCGCTACTTTCATTATTACGTGATAATCCCACATCTCCAGGAAGATTACGATAAAATGATTTATTCATAGTGTTAGACGAAGAGGCGATAGGATTTGTACGTTCACTTCGTCCTCCCCCTCCTCCTCCTCCTCCTCCTCCTCCACCTAAACCAGTCTCATTCAATCGTCTGTGCAGATCCCCAATTGATGATAAGTTTGCTAAACTTGTTTGATCATGAGATTCTTCGGTCTTTCTTTTTTCGAGCAAGCAGCGGGGTGGATGAAGAGAGCTGTTGCATGCCATCATGTTCTTGATCTTCATCACCTACTTGCCTCTCCCGTCTACTAAGCTGAAAAGATCGCACATTTTGTCTGCGTGATCTGTTCTGCCTACCAACAGCACTGACAGTAGTTAACGCTATAGATGGAAATATTTTTTTGATAACATGTTTATATTTAAATCCTGCTCCGGTTTTCAAATTATTACGTTTATTCAAATGAATACGTGTCTGCGTTAGTATTCGTTTATATTGTCTTATCGAGCTTACACCATATAAATCTGCATCTGGTTTATTTCGAAAAATGAGTTCTAGCAAGCCGTGTGACAATGGATATCTAATTGCATCTACATATAAATGCTTATTGTCGAATCTTACAACTGAATTAGGTCCGAATTTAAACTGATTGCTTTTCTTATCATAACTTAATCCAAAAGAAACGTTTTTCTTTTTTACAAGAAATTCTTGTATATATTTTTGCGTTAATTTCTGTAAATTACTCTGTGGGTATGAATTATCATCATCAACTATATCATCATCATCATTATCATCTGAACTTATCACCACCTCATTTCCTTCTTCTTCTTCTTCTTCATACTTCTGTTCAGCATTTTTCTAACATGTTTCCTATTATTATTATTATTATTGCGATTATCAAAAGAAGATTTCAATTCTACAAGTGGTTTTATTATTGGGCTAAATGTATCTTGTAAATCTCGTTCATTAGCTCTTCTGCTACTAATCAACTTTTTATGTTTATTAACAATTGAATTTCTTAACTTGCTAATAGTATTCTGTAACAATTTTGATTTCGCCTTTAATTGATTACGAACATGATGATTACGAACATGATGGCTATCTAAATTACCATCAGCAACAGTGTTACTACTACTACTACTACTACTCAACTTCGTTAGCGACTTGTTTTTCATCCTGACGCTGTTCACACATCTAACGCTTAATACTAATAAATTTCTTCAGCGCACACGCGCACCTGTGTTTTAGCTAATAATAATTTCACGTTCAAAACCATTCTTATATTTACCGCTTTGTGGTGTTAATTCAAGATTGATTGTAATGAATGCCCTCTTATTAGATCTCCATACACTATCACACATTTTATGAAATGCTGAAAACTCATGTCTGATGCAACATAATCTCTAAATATTAACTTTAAATTTTGTAAATCAGTTCGAAATAAAATAATATAATTAACATTGTCGCGTAGATTATGTTTACCTGCAGCGCAAAAGATTGAACCAGATAAGCGGAATCAAGGTTATACTGACGTCCTATGCGTAAATAAGATGTGATTTTCGATCGGCCTTCAGACATAGGGTGATCGAAAATAACCGATGGCTTTCTAGTCAACTTTTCTGGCTGGGGGATATTGTCAATATCCCCGCTCATGAATAAACCAATATTTTTCAACCCATTAAAATCATTTCAAGCAGTCTATATTTTGGCTGATGCAATGATCTACTAAACACATAGACATTTTCAAATGTTAATGCATTTTCATTAACAATCAATGATAATAAGAGAGATGTTTTTCCACAAGCTGATGGTCTGATAATTAAACAACGAATTGAGCAGGAAAATATCTACCGTTTTTTCTATTCTTCTCACAATTTGATTGTGAACTAGAGTTTAACAATAATCCATCAAAATCTAGTAGACTAATTTCTTGCTTTGATGATGATGATGAATTTTGTTTTTACATAATGTTTTAGAAACTTTTGAATTAACCGACATATTGAGAAGTAAATAAACTAATATCGCTTCTCACATGATATGCGCACGCACAGTCTGACATCTGCTCATCAACTAACTGAAATATGTTAATATCTAATAACTATATGGATGAGGAGTATGCACACATAATAATAAACAAAGGTATATTTATATGTGCAATTTATTTTTTTTTTACAAATCCATATCGTCTATAGTGATGGTTAAAGTTATACATTGTTTATAGAAATATCTTAAATTAATTACTACTACTAATTACAACGAATAAAACTTACATACAACTAACACAATTCCAAAATGATTATTATACGTTTTACAATTAGCAACATATTACAGTAGGTTGTTTTTGATTAACACAATAATTTAGCCTTGACAGCGCAAAGTTTTAAAATGTCTGTAAAATTCAACAAATTAACCAACATTTGTTTTCTTCTTGGTTTTTTCTCACCAATCTTTTTGGGGGAAGATATCATTGTTACAGGTATGTGAAATTCACAATTCTTCAGCTTTCGAAAATCATTAATTTTCCTAGCGTAATTAGATGACAAACACAAACATTCTTGTTCAGATTACAATTCAAAATTTACATGAATTTGCATGTGCTGCAATTTCTTTTACAAGCCTGCGTTTATTTTTATTCTTAGCATCAAAAATACAATGTGAAAATGATCAATTTTATGAATATCGCTGTAGAGATATTCTTCTGCACTTAATGCATTATTGACAGACGACAACACAGCCACATGAGAGTTTACTAACACATCTAAGTCACATTTTCTACGTTTTGTTTTGTCTCTACTGAATTAACTGAGTCTACTATGGTTTTTGAAATTTGCTGTGTAACATCATTTGATATATCATTGTTGTGACAAATCATCACAGCGTACATCATTATCAAAATCAGCAGATGATGATGATGATGATGATGATGATGATGATGATGATGATGATGTTATTTCATCTGTCTCATTTATATTTTGCATATTTTCTTCATCTGTATGCTGTAAAAATACACATATATAATTTAGCTATATTTTTATACGGTCTCTATCTCTTTCTGTTTCAAACATTGCAGTCTAGAACGAAAAAATCAGTTTAACAAAGTATTCTTTATGTTACTAAATTTTCCAATGGAACCCAAGAATTAAATTTATCTGAAAATCCTAACCATCGAATTAACGCATGATTATTTTTCTTTCGAATAATTTTTTCAACAAGATATACTTTTTGTTCTGCTGGTGATAATTGAGTTTTTAATAATTCATCTGCATAAAATGTTCCACTAATATCATTATTTTCCAAATCGGCTATTTTATAAACAATCGGTTTAGATGTTTTTATAATCTGTGTTACACGAAAAGCTCGGGTGTATAATTCATTGTATAACCCTTTTGAAAAATATGTTTATGTTTGCTAATACGGACAATATCATTAACTTGAAATTTGGGTCTATTAGAATTTTTTGGTAGTTTATCTAAACGTTTCTTATGAAAACTATTGATTCTTGACAACACAATATCACTATTATTTTTATTCACCTGTGAAGGTGCCATACCAATTACTCTGTGTTTTCGATTGTTATATTCAGAAATTAATTTATCTATATAATCAATCCAATTATATGTCCCATTTGCTGTAAAATATTTAAATAAACGAGTTTTCACGCTATGATAAATCTCTCGGCCATAGCCGCTTTTGAATGCTGTAAGTGCTATATTGATTAATTTTAAATTTATCAACTAAAGCTTTAACGTGTGGATTATAGAATTCAGACCATGGTCGCATTGTAAATTGCGACATTTTTCTGCACGTAAAATGCCTTCAAGCGCCGTGCAACTTCCTTGCCACCTTTCGCTTTCAAACCAATTGCATAACCTTTCTTTGAAAACAATTAACTGCAGCTAGAAAATATTTAAAGTTTCTATTATGCTTTGATAACGATGATAAGTCTCCTAAATCAATTTGAATCAGGTCATGTTGATTCTTAACAATCGTTGGTCTAGTTATAAAATTTTTCTAACTTGCTTATGTAATTCAATGGCGATTTTATTTCGAACTTGATTCGATGCAGGTGTAGCTAATACAATCTTATTCGCCGCGGCATAATCAACTGCTTCTCCTTCTTTTCTTCTCTTCTGCTCAATACGACCGTTTCCGGACAACTGTGCATTTCAAGGATAACCAGTCACTGAGCTGTCACAATGCAACACAACTTGTCCAATAAATGAAAATCAACTTCCCGCTTTCGCTCTCTCTGAATGCAACAATATTTGCAGACAGACAGACAGACAGACAGGCAGGTGTTGTTTGCCAAAAAATAATTTCAGTTCAGACAGTGTGAAAATTTCTTTCACACTATGCTTCGAGATTATAGCGAGTAAGCATGATCTGTCAGTACAGAAAGACGTTTTCGTTTGATTGTGAGAGCTTCTTCGTCTTTGTCCTCTTCGTCTCCTTCTCCTACTTCTGCATTTCTTTTTTTAGCTCTCTGCAGTTGAGCGCTGAAATCTGAATTCAATCTTTCAATATCACGGTGTCCCCACGCTTTTGTGGATTCGGGGAAAACGGGGTTGATCCAGCGTTTGCTATCAAACGGTGACAAAGCTAATTTCGTTTGCTTTACAGTGAACAATTCATGCAGTTTACTTCTTATTTGATTGAAACTTTCATAGTGCAAAGTTTTGTTGAATAAACAATTTTTGTAGTGGTCAAATGTCAATCTGTGCTTAACTGTGTTGCGGGGTACGCCTTTTGCTAGTTTCTTAACATCAAGATTAGCTACAGTTTGTGATGATTGATTTTCAAATGTGAATGCATACATTTTCGAACGTAAACCACAGAAACTGTACATTGTTCGTGATGCAAGTTCATCCTTCCAAAATCCCGGAATTTTCGCGTTAGTGGCTGAATAGCACTTGTGATCTTTTGGATAATTTGAAAAATCAAATCTTTGTGGATTCAATTTCATTACTTCGTATATATCATCACAATTTGTTATAGAATACAGCAAACTGTCTGTATCTGTTAGACATAATTTTACTTCAGAATTTTCAAAGATTTTCAATATATAGTTATAGTGAAAATCGTATACTTCGTGTTTTGCGTAATCGAGAATTGTAGCACCCAAAAAAATTGGTTTATTGAGGTAGCATTCTGTTTTTGCAAGACTTACACCGACTACATCATTTCCAAATTGATACCAGTCTTTTACTGTTGGTTTGCTTATAATTTTATCGAGTCTAGCTGGGTTTGTAATTAGCTTAAATTCACGATGTTTGCGAGACGATTGTAAACTCTTGCCAAATATACAATTATTACATAATTTCCACAAATCTCTCTCAAACTCATTGGTAGCTTGACGCCTTAATAATGTGTTACACTGAATAAAATCTTTCAACCAAGGTGATTGCTTATAACGCAATACACGATGAATTTTTGTCAACTTTAGACCTAGCTTTGTGTATAGCTGCAGGTTCACCAGATTTAAAATGTAATTTTTTTTATCATAAAGTGTGGTCAAAAGTTTTTTGTTAGCTGCATTACTTATACCGCAATCTACATTTACTCGCGCCTACATTATCAAACTCATCGTTGCTGCCGCTGCTGTTGTTGCTGTGTGGGCGCATGCATCAATGTCTGTCTCACTTATGTTTTCTTTAATCTCTACATTTTGATAGTGTGAGAATAATTCTTTCGGTGGACAACCATGATGAGGTGCAAGCGGTAAATCATTGTGAAGTTGTTGAAGATGAATAGGTATGTTAAATCACATTCAATTGTATAACCATATGATGAGGTGTTAACATCTATATCTTGCCACTTGAAATTAGATATTTCTTCATCACTTAACCAGCAGAATTGACCTTGTGGGAGATTTTTTCCCATACAAAATCCGTACAGATTACAACAGTCCAGGTACAAAAGATGTTTACATTGTTTTCTTTCATCAAAACTTGACATAAATTTATTATTAGCTTGACAACATCTCAAACTAATACCCGAGAATCCACCTCTCAATCCCTGCTCATAAAACAAATGTTTTCAGGGCATGTCAATAGTTGAAGTTCAATATTTGTGTGTTTCAACATTGCACACCATCCTAGGTGAGGCAAGGATAGAAATTGTGTACAATCAAGTTCGTAAATATTGTAGAATTTGTCACGAAAATATTCAAACACTGTACAAAGAAGCAAAACGTGTGTCTTTAAATAAATATCATGGTATTATCCTAAAGATTTCATTTCAAATGCTTCCCACTTTTTTGCATGCTGGTAATCTTCTTCACTTATATTCTCATCAGTTATTGAGTTGAAAAACTTATCGCGAGCAGGAAGTTGTGTTTCAGCGAATTTCGTTTCATCTGACAAATAATCATATGGAAAATGACCCTTCTGCAAAAGAAGGTTTATTCTATTTTCATCTACGTCTGGAAACGAAGAATAAACTTTCCTAAACACATGTCTATTATGCTCAATGTCCGTATCACTACGCAAATTATTTACTAATGTAGCTAGTGATGTATTCAGAAATTGCAAACTGTCTATGAATTTGAGAATACCAATCGACATTGTTAAGATCTTCTCAGATGATTGAGCAATGCAGTTTATTTTGTACTTTTCATCATCATATTTTCCCAATGCTCTTATTAAAAAACAGTTGTCATAAGATTTAAAGTTATGAAAAATTACAGGTATAATAATTTTTTGCTTTGCATTGACATTGCAGACGTTGTGCGCGGCCCCAATATAGCGCCCTGTTTTGTGACAGTGGTGACGGACCTTTTTGTTATTTTTATTTCTATCAAATAATAATGTGGTATGACATAGACAACATGTTGTTGCGGTTGTGAATTCAAATTTCTGTTTATTCGTCATCTCTTCCATTGGAGTTTCGTATCTCAGTTCTGGTTCCAAAACTTCAGCGTGTGCAAGCAATTCATCAATGAATTGTTCTACAATTTTCTCACCAACATGAGAAGCACGGACTACTTTCGGACCGAAATATATCTCTGAGTTATCTTTGACAATAATATAACAATAACCGGACGGTACATGTTTATTCAAATTAGTAGTTGCACTAGCATTTGATTGTCTTTTTTTCGTATGATTAGCTGCCATATTATCATTATCATCATCAATAACATTATCAAGTGAAGAATTGTCTTCATCACAATTGATATCATTATCATTGCATGGTGTTAAAAATGCTTCGAAATCTGCATATACACAATACATAGATTTTATGGTTGCGCTATAATCGCGAAATTTTACAATTGATTCACGTTCAATTTCCTCGCGGGTAACGCACCCTTTGTGCACCAAATGACTGACAAATGCTAATGTGTGCTTCTAAATTTGCCTTTCCATCTGTTTTGGTGGCAGCTCCATCAGAGAATCGATGTAAACAATAAGGACATATGAATTTTTCATTCGTATTCTTTGTACTCCCCGCTAATAATCGAGAAAGACCATTTTTCTGTTCACGAGTATTAATAAGACAAAAATGTTTATTACCAAAGTCGTTGGTGAGCAGAAGGAGATATATAAGATATTTCCGTTCACGAAACTTTGTTATTCTGAATGGGAAAATTCTTTCCGTGTCATTACAATAACATAGTATGTTTATTGCGATCTGTGGGTTCAATTTTTCAAAAAGATTCAAATCCTTATTAGCTACTGGGAATGTTAAACCGTCTACATTAACAATTGGCATAAGTTTTTTCAAATCCCTAATACGATTATGATGTGATGTGTTGAAGTACGCCAGAACCGACCACAAAAATCACATGTTGTCTTCTGTTCTGAACATTTATTAGAGCCTTTTGTTAGCCAATTTTGCGGGTGTAGGTATGTAGCTACTTCCAATAGATGAGCCGTATATTGGATTATATCTAACAACATGTACATCAGCGTAATTAATTTCTCCCACAACCCAACCCGAGCCATTTTCTGTGAATTGATCCAAAAGAGAAAGAATTTTCTGTTTTGCTGCTTGTTGTAAAAAATTCGTCTCTATTATCTTGTATGTTCAATAAAATAGCTGAATTTGAATTGAAAGATGGTGTAGCAGTCTTCACTGTTTCACCTTCTTCGAGAATTACAATTTTGTACAATGTCACACTCACCGACATAAACCATTTTATGCTGTTATGCAAATTACGTGATTTTTCCATGAAAATCATATATTTTGCTAGACAAATTCTCAATGAACAGTTTCAAATCTAATTGCAGTGAATTCGGTTTATATCTTGCTCGTGCTACAGTTTTTCGCATACTATATGTATAACTTGTAGTAACTTCCATATTATTGCATTGATCCTCCTGTATGTAACAATGCTTACCTCTGTTAATCATAATTCGAGAGAAAGAGAGAACTCAGAAATGAAAATATAGTTAAATTAAAAGTGAAATACAATTTTAAACTTATAAGAGGTTGTTTAGTCTGAATTTTCCCCATCCACTCTAGATTGTCGGCTGCAACAAAGTTGACGCTGTTTTGCTGATGATGATGATGATGACGGTGGCGATGACGGTGGCGATGATGATGAGGGTGAACAGCAGGTGTGAAGCTCCTGTTTATCATTGCTTGAGATGAATGCAATTCATCTGCTCCGCTTACATAATTTGCAGTGCGAAAATGCAGGTGCAATAACGTTCTCCTGTCCTTCCCACTGCAAGCTTCTGTGAAATTACAAAACAAACCACAATTCAGCTGCGTCTGGAAATACGAGAGTAGGAGATTTTTTTCCAGTATAAATACAAAGTACAAATGTTTATGCTTCATCATTCTCAATTCGTTCATGCTGTTGCTTTCGTTCATCAATTGCTTTCGGTTCTGATATTAATTTCAATTATTCGTTTCGTTTACCAGTGCTGTCGTGTTATTGTGTACAATAATGTCTGATCAAGTTTTCAATCCTATAAGTTTCAATCGTGCGGCTATAAAAGAAATTGAGGCTTTTTCAATTGAACTTCTCACATTCAACTACAACTATCCGGTGCAGAGTGCAAGGATCGCTAAGACCAAATTCGGTAAGAGGCCGGTACTACGATTACACTGCCACCGTGGGAAACCGTGAAACAACTTCAGGAGAAGAAGGCCGCACTCGCAGCAGCTAGTGCGCACACATCCGACACCGATCCTAACGCATTCAACAAGACACGGAAGCGAATGATGTTTGCAGAGGCAGCAGCTCTTGCAACACAGTCAGTTGCTGACGAATCAGCAATTGAGGGGGCGTCTGGAGTGATTGAAGATGAGATCGAATTATCAACTATAGAGCAGGAAAATTACAGCAGTGAGAAAGAGGTAATTGACACTTTCCTCCCCCGTCGTTATAATCAATTTATAAACGAGGAAAATATAACAGATTTTAACAAACGTTCATTCGAGGTAGTTTTCACGAAAAGCAATACCGATTACACTAATGTTCAATTGATTGAGGTATTATCAGAGTTAATTGTTATGTGTGCATAATGAAATTGTCACATGCACACATAACAATCGATCTACAACATAATACCTCAATCAATTGAACATTTTGTGTTCAATTGATTGTTTTTCATGAAAAACAATGGAGGAAAAGTTTTATGTTAATAATAAATTAACATTATTGACTTAAATGTTTTTTTCATTTCACGTACCTTGTTTTATTGAGTAGTTAAGCAGCAAACAGCAGCAACTAGCAGATATATAGTACTTGTAGAAACATCAGCAATGGTAATAGTAGAACTGATCACAGCTATATAACAGCAAAATACTGCAGACACACAATCTATTGTCGATGTTGAAGTTCACACTAACAAGCCACAAACATATATAGAGAAAATGATTGTGATAGTTGAATGTAAGTTTTATTCGTTGTAATCGAGAAACAGAATATGCGTAACTATCTGCTAGAACACACCTCACACAATGATGAGCAGAGAGCTAATGCCTGCGTTTTTATACCAATATTTTTCTATGAGTGCAGGTGCGTGCATGTCTCATCCGATGCGTGAAAAAAATCGTTACTTTTTGCCATTAACATATGGTGGGTGATGGCAGGTGCGCACGCTTTCATCTACATGTTTCATCCTGTACATGAAAGTTCGTTACTTTATGCCATTATTATGCAGATAATACATGCGTCATTGCTCATTAAAATTAGTGCAGCTTCAATGACAATCTTGATAAAAAATTGTTCTTTGTTTAGTATTGATTGTGTGATAGTGTGAACATCAACATGTTTTGTGAAAATTACTCTGAAGATTTAACATGTTGTTGTTGCAAGTTGAACGAATGTGATAATATAAATCATCATAGGTATAACACCAACTATAATCTTATAATGCACATAGACGAATTTTGAAAAGACAACAGAAATTATTAAATGTTTTGTATGTGTGCATTATAAGCATAGTTGTACTATCGATTTATATTACTGCATTAGTTTCAATTAATAAGTTATCAGATGAAGATACAAAAGAACACCGTTATTCAGCTAATTCAACTCTCAAAATTTGGTTTCAAACAAAAGTTTCACATTACAAAATGTTTCTGTTAATATTACTGATAATGTAGCAGACGAATCTGATTTGTTTTCAAATAATTTATCTTATAATGAGAAATTGAAGCGTGACTCGTTGGATTATATAAAAGCCTGTATATCAAGTGCAAAATATTTTAATATTAGCAATCACTTTAACGATGACATCGATAATTGGTATGACACTTTAATGTTGAAAATTGCTAGCGTTTGTGCTTTTAATGATGAGTATAGAGATTTTCTAGCTGGGTGTTTTACACAAACATCAATAGAACACATAAATACAGTATTGAATAAATCGATGGTTTTCTGTGATAGGAGATGATGATGATGATGATGAAAAAAGTTGATATACCTAATTGTCACATCAATTAATTGCTCAGTAGTGTACAGACAGTTGTGGAGGAAGCATGGTAGTTGTTCTAAATACCGTTGCTAAGAGGCTGAGCCGTAATAAACAACGCAAAATCAGAGGTAGGGGTGTTTTATCTGCTGCAAAAAATTTAATTGGTGATGTAGCTTCATTGGCTGGTACTGCAATTAATAAAGGTATTGATTATTTACCATATGAACTCCATTTTCCAACTTACAAATTCTGCGGACCCGGGACCCGTCTCAGAGCTCGTTTAGCCCGGAAAGATCAGCCTATAAACTCTCTTGATCGTCAATGTTTGGCTCACGATCTTGCATATGAGAGATTTTCAGATTCAAGAATAGAAGTCTAGCCGATAAAAACTAGCTAATAACGCCTGGGAGATTGCTAAGGATCCTAGTAAATCACTTGGTGAGAGGTCGTTAGCATATTTAACAACTAACATTATGAACGCCAAAAGTAAATTTTTCGGTGGTAGAGTTAGAAAAATTCGTAGGAGACGCAAACGTAGTAAAAGGTTGTCAACAAAACACGTGAGTAGTTGTAGTTCATCGGTGACATCGAGACTAAGAAACAGTGCAGGGCAGAAAACAATTCAGCGTTTAACCAATAGCGTAGAGGGTCGAGGCTTCTATTTAGCACCTTACCCGGAAAATTACGGAGGAAGTATTCGTAATCTCAAACTGCCGAAAAGACGAAGTACTGTGGCTAGATCACGGCGCCGAACGCAACCCGCCGATCAGAGCAGGAGAAGGAGGAGGAGGAGGAGAAAACGAATCACACGTAAGTAATGATGAAGAAGAAGAAGAAGAAGATTCGACGTAGTCGGGGCTTTCTAATTACGATTTACTCGCATATGCGAAGCAAATGCAAGTACAATTACGTGGTGTTTATATGCTGGATAATTTACGAAAAGGTGAATATAAACGAAAATGCAATTATTAATTTATCTCGAACAGGCTTAGAAGGTTCTCACTGGGTATGTTTTCGAAAAGCTGGAAATATTGTTGAATATTTCGACCCAATCGGTAATCTAGCTCCACCGAAATTATTACTAAAATATTTATGTAGAAAAAATAATGGTTGCAAGATCTATTATAATTTTACATCAGTTCAAAAAGTAGACACAAACATTTGCGGAGAATTATGTTTACTTTTTCTAGCGAGACAATTCTAAACAGCTTAAAGCATTCATATTTTTTTTTTGCAAATGCAATTCCGCAGTTAACAACGGAACTAGATGATCTCCAAGGAAACATCTTACAGGTGTATATATTACATGCGTGTGGTTGGAGAATTATCGAAGTTGGCATTTGAAGAATCAGATTTGGGGAAATTCACAACTAGGGTTGTCTTTAGAGAAATAATAGAGCTTCCACTTGATATACGAAGAGGAAAATCTTGAAATGTATTAGCAAGGTAACAAACTATTTATCCATCCCTAGTTGTGAATTTCTCCAAATCTGATTCTTCAAATGCCAACTTCGATAATTCTCCAATCACACGCATTCGATAAAGTTACAATGCAACTTTGATTGTAGAATATATAACGGAATTAATTCACTAATATTAACAGTTGTGAACAGACAGTTATCAGGTGAACATTACAATGAGTAAACTTGTGACATTGAGTGATAATTCTAGCGAATTATATTTAACTCTACAAGAACCAATTCATTTAGAGAATGAATGGGAAATTGGGATGGTTAATTTCACATGTTATAATTCAATAGCGAATATTAATGAAGGTATTAACAATAAAATTATGTACGGTGATTTAGAGATTGCACTAAGAACTGGTGCATATGAAATTGAATCAATAATCAAAGAAATTAAAAACATTTACCGTCTGATCATGGATTAAAATAGTCGCAAATAATAACACAATGCAGTGTGAAATCTATTCAGATAAACCTTTAGATTTGAGTGCAGAAGACAGTTTGGCAGACGTTTTAGGTTTCGAACGAACATGTTTAGCACCCGATAAATGGCATTATTCCACACAAATAGTTAAGATTAGGAGAATAAGTGCAATACGAATTATGTGTAATTTAGCTAGTGGTTCAATTTCTCATAATGGAGACGAAAGTCATGTTATCTATGATTTCGCACCGTCTGTACCGCCAGGATACTTGATGATAAGAAGACAATCACCAGTAATTTACTTAGCTATGAGTACAAATGTAATTACTAGCATTTATGTAAAGATAGTCGATCAGAACGGACGTCTAGTAGATTTTCATGGAGACAGAGTAAGTGTGTTTACATTTAAGGCAAAGGAAAAAGAGAAATGGGAGTTGTAGTGTATAATAATCCAACATCATCATCATCATCAAGAAATATTAATACAAAACATGTAAATTGTTATAAAAAAAAGAAAAGTATGAGTCATATACGCAAATCAAAAATCGCAGTTTACGCTCAACTACGTTAAAGGTAACACCTCGTTACGCAAGAATTCTCAGAGATTTAGGATTTAAAGTGAACCCTCGTCATGTCGGCGTTTAGTGAAATATTGAATATTAATAATCAAATTAGTATTGACTCATCGATTCAGGGATATGAAGTTCATTCCTTTGTACCATACACAAACTCAAATTTCAATAGTTCAGACGAAATAAGAATAAGTATTCAACCGTCTGAATTATTCAGTTTACCTTGTGAAAGCTACTTATATGTGGAATTCAGCATAACTTGTAACAAAGATGAAATTGTAAGGAAGACAGATACTACACCGGAAACAACAAAAGTTGTTCCGCAGCGTATACTGTTAATTCTAACCCTATAGCAAATTTGTTTTCAGAGATTCAAGACGATTTATTGGGTCATGAAATACAACGCCTTCGTTATCCAAATATTGCTTCACAAATAAAGCATATTTATGTCAACGTGCAGGCGTTGACACGAATTCATTTGAATTGGCTGGAATTAAATCATCTGGCTGGAGTAATGCAGATCATAAATACCAATTTTTAATGCCGTTGAAAATGGTTATGGGTTTTTCGAGGATTTTCAACAAATTCTTTTACATGTTAAACAAGAATTAATACTTGTTCGTACATCTCATGATAAAAATTTAATTACTAGTGCACAAGCAAAATACTTAAGTGTGAATATTAGCAAAATTTGTTGGAGAATGCCATTCAAAACTCGCTGATTCATTGCAATTGAGAATGTTGAAATTATTGGATGATGATCACCCATTACCCATTGGGTTTAGACACTCTGAAGTTTTTGAATACCCGCTTACCTCTTTCAAAATCCCATAGTTGGGTGGTAAAACAGCTTCATTCCAGGATAGACCGAGTTTTGTTGTTGTCGGTTTCCAAACTGATCGAAAGAATCAGTATACAAAGACAATGGCTGAATTTGATGATGTATCAATAATTAATATGAAATTATTTCTTAATAATATATATTTTCCTTATGAGAATACCCAATCTAAATTTGAGATATTTTATCAAATGTTTCTTAATTTTTCAAAAAGCTATTACAATTTAAAAGTTAGTGATGAATATGGTCTTGCATTAACATTTAATGATTTTAAGACCAAAGCGTTATATGTAATTGATTGCAGCCATCAATTAGAACTATTAAAATCAAATGCAGTTGATATACGTTTAGAGTGGGAATGTAGTGTAGATGTAAAGGCGAATACTACAGCCTATGCTATGCTAATTTCCGATAAACTTCTCACATATAAGCCGCCACCGGCATTGTGACGCAAATTTAGATTAATTCAGTTGGTAGACATGTGTATGCATGAGAGAGATAGATGGATAGATAGTGTGCACATGCTAACATATTAGTGTTTAATTAGTTTTAAGTGAATAGTCGGTGCATAGAGACGTTACAGTGTATGTGAGAGTGAAAGATGGCGGCAGCTGGTGCGGTAGACACGAGTGCAAGCGTGGATACGGGTGAGATGCAAGATAATGTTAATTATCAATGCAACGAAGACATTAATAGCAATAATAATTCATATGCAGTTGTTGAATTTCATTGGTTCAGAGACAATTACAATAATCACATTATAAAGGAGTTAGCTTTTGCAAGTTATGGTGAACAACTAACAGACTGGAAAGAGGGAGTGTTTCATTATCAGCCACCTTATAATTTATGTAAACTCAATGATGATAAAATTAGACATGTATTATGGTTAACAAAGCATTATCATTTACTACCGTGGGATTGTGGAAGCGAAAATTCAGTAAAAATCAAATAAGAAACTTGCTATCAAAATATAAAATAGTGTATACTAAGGGTGAGGAAAAACGTAGATATCTTTCTCGTTTTCACAATGATGTGAGAGATTTACCACACCGATGGAAAAACCAATTTATAATCCACATACAAATGAACATTGCAAACAGCATAGAAATAATTATGGACGATGTGCATTAACTTCTGCATACATTACAGGAACAAATAGAAAATTATATTTTGAATGCTATTGATAGTGGTGATGAAGATTATAGTGATGATGATGATGATAATGATGATAGTGATAAAAAGCTGTTGTAGTAGATGAGAGTAATGTAAAAGTGGAGATAATAAAGAAGAAGAAGAAGAGGCGATGGCTGCAGAGAAGTTGAAGATTGAGGAGGAGGAGGAGGAGATAAATGAATTTGATTATTCATCAGTAATTAATAGATTGAAGTCGTTAATGAATATGTTTATGAATCAAGAAGATTCTAAAGCTAGTAAAAACGAGGAAGAAGCACAAGATTTATATAATAATGATGATTATCTATATCAATTAACACATTTGCGTGTATTAGCACAAAATGGATTTTATTATTGTCATAAGAACGATGCTATTAAGTGTTTTTGGTGTGAGAACCCATTAGAATTTCACATCGCAAATGTTTGCGCCCCTGATTATAGAGATACAATTAATTTTAATGTGTTGGTACCGCATCCACCTGATGCATCATCCCTTCCACAACCGCCGGAACAGTTTCTCACAAACATTAGTACAGAATGATTAGTGTATGTGTTGTGTGTGAATAGCAAGCAGACATCGCGACAAGGACTTGTGATTTGTGCGTTGAGGTGTGATATTGAGGAAGCAACAGCATCATGAATCCGAAGGTAGATTACAGATCGATTGAATTAGAAGAGAAATTAAAACACATTATCGAATGTGTTGACAAATTGGATAATGCTATTTCACGAGCATACACAACAGGAGATTTGGATATAATAAATTTTGCTAAAAAGTTGAAATCTACATATTTGTCAACAATTAACAGCGAAGATATTCACGAATATCTGGGCTACAGTAGACCGTTATTATTGGATGTAGATAAATTGATTAAAATTGAAACTTATATTTATGAAATGATGGCGGACATTGTAAATCAAGAATGAGTGTTAAAAAGATTATATCAATGGATGTAGATTTAGTAGAAGAAGGAGAAGAAGATGCACTGCTTAAAAACAAATCAGCATTTGAAAAACATCTCATACATAAACTACGTTATCATAGGTATGAATGTTATGGAAAAGATTATGGACATTATATTATGTGTATAAATCCTCAAGCAAATGAAACAATGCATCAGTTCATTGGAAAATGTACTTCAGATTCGTGCTTTTATCGACTAATGCAATCACATACAGCGGATAATCATCGTGAATTTTGCAATGGAGCTTATCATACATTCAACATGTGTAAAAACAAAATTGATAAATTTTCGTGTAACTTGTGGAGGAAATTCGATGTATGAAATATTGCAAATTATTTCGATCGTTAAACAGTGTACAATGAGCAGCTGCGATACATACATACAGGTTTTTTAATTAATAATTGCACTTCAATTCTAGCATCTGCAAACTGCAACGATACAACGATGGTTTAATTAATTATTTCGATCGTTAAACAGTGTACAATGAGCAGCTGCAACATACATGCAAGTTTTTTTAATTAATAATTACACTTCAATTCTAGCATCTGCAAACTGCAATGATGCAACGATAGTTCAATCAACTTTTAACGAACATGTTTGAACTTGAATAACGGACAAACACACACCTGCTCGACAGGTGTGCCAATAGGTGTGCACTTGAACTAGAATGCTGGTTGATGCATTCATTATCTGTGAGATCGCCTAGCTGTGAACATTGCGTGCGTGTAAGCTGCTGCTGCTGCTGAGGAAAAGTATTCAAAAAACAATTAATAATGCCGATTATTAGAACAAGTCGTCGTGCGTCATCACGTAACGAGTTTCAAGAATCGTTCAACGCGAAAGCGCGAGAAACATTGCCAACAATTCGACTTTTAGATTTAACTGAACAATTTAGATATCCGATAATTTCAGCACGAATGGTTACGACTAAATTTGGAAAACGAGTTATTGTGCGAGTGTTGTTCTACAGTGATGAAGAACTGACAAGCAGTGCTAAACCATGTGATATATTTTACCGGAAAAATTTCTATCTGTTGTAAATGCAGATAATATATTGAGTTTTAATGGAAAGGAAAATATGTATTGATTACGGAACGTGTGAATGGTTCAATCTACCCGAGTTGCACAATCGACAGGATGACAAAGGCTGAACTTGAAGAATATCCAGAGGAATTACAATCACTAATAATGAACGGAAGAGATATGGACACCAGATGTTAACTGCTGCTGCTGCTGCTGCTGCTAATGCTATTCGAGCTCCTGCTTCTTCAAATTCTACTTCTTCTGCTGATGCGTTTGCTGCTTCTTTTGCTGTCATTGCTGATAATCTTGCTGTTGCTGCTGTTGCCGAGGTGATGGACACGGCAGAGGACGCTGATGTACGAGAAGATGAAGAATTGGACGACAGTGAGGAGGAGGAGGAGGAGTTTCAGAAGATGGAAGGTGATGAGAACACTGAACGGATAATTGACATTGGAACTATGTATGATCGTTTAATATTATTGCTGTTGTTGTTGATAATTGCATTGCTTTTACTATTGTTGCATAATTTATTGTATGATTTAGCTGTTAACAAATTACATTGGTAAAGCATAATAATAATAATAATAAAGCTGAGATTTTTTCTTTAAATATGGTTTTCTAATTTCCGTAGCATTAGAAACCTAGTTCATCTAGTTTTTAGTACTTCTATTAATTGCATACATATGTGAGGTGTGTACTTGAGCTGCACAGTTGAATTATCATTAGTATGATGATAACAATCGATCGATTTGGAAGACCGCTGGGAGCTAAGTCCAGCGGTTTTGATAGTGATAATAACGAAAATAATAATATCTTTAATGGTAAGCGCAAACGCGCACGCATACTAAAGCAAAAGTGGAGATAAAAATTAAATACTACAGCTGAATCAACTTCAACTAATACTATTATCGCATCAAAATCTGGAGCAACACAGAATGATAGTGCTGATTGGTTAGGAAATTATGAAAATTGGGATGATTGTATTAGTTCATTACTAGAGGGTCTCGGTCTCAATGTTCATTCTGGCGGAATTGTGAATTTAGGTGCACCGCTGGAAAATAGTGATTTAATAAATAAACATTTTCTATGGAATGAAATTGACACCGTGCAAAACTTAGGCATTACTGATCTTTCAGAACGTCTGACTAAGTTAGTGGAAGACAAGGATGTAGTAAATAGAACGCATCTATTGAATGATATCGAGAATATTAAAAATTAACTATTAACGATCTATCAGATCGTCTATCTAAATTGGTAGAAGAAAAACAAGCACAAAATAAAACAATATATATCGAATATAATTGGCGATGAGAAAGCAGTGATTCTCAATGATGTGTCAAAACAGGTAATCAAATTAGCAGAAGACAAAGATGTAGTTAATAGACAATATATATTGAATGTAATTGGGGAGGAGAAAAATCTATTCTCGCTGATCTTACAGGTCAAGTTAACAAATTAGCAGAAGATAAAGATGTGGTTAATAAACAACATATTTCGGATGTGATTGGGGAAGAGAAAAATCTATCCTTGCTGATCTTACAGCTCAAGTTAACAAATTAGCAGAAGATAAAGATGTAGTTAATAAACAACATATTTCGGATGTGATTGAGGAAGAGAAAAATCTATTCTCGCTGATCTTACAGGTCAAGTTAACAAATTAGCAGATGATAAAGATGTAGTTAATAAACAACATATATCGAATGTGATTGGGGAAGAGAAAAATCTATTCTCGCTGATCTTACAGGTCAAGTTAACAAATTAGCAGAGGATAAAGATGTAGTTAATAAACAACATATATCAAATGTGATTGGGGAAGAGAAAAATCTATCCTTGCTGATCTAACAGGTCAAGTTAACAAATTAGTAGAAGAAAAGACAGAGTAAATAAAGAACATATATTGAACGTGGTTAGGGAAGAGAAAAATCTATCCTTGCTGATCTAACAGGTCAAGTTAACAAATTAGTAGAAGAAAAGACAGAGTAAATAAAGAACATATATTGAACGTGGTTAGGGCAGAGAAAAATCAATCATTGATGATTTATCAGGTCGATTAACAAAATTAGTCGAAGACAAGGTTGGCGGTGATGTTGGTCGACGTGTATCAGAAACTACAACTAATATTGGTAAATTATCGCATTTAGTTCGTAATAATAGAATCTATTGTGATACTAAACTAACACAAATGCAACGAGATATGGAATCAATGGACGCCAAATTCATGAATATGATTAATGAGAAATTGAGAAAATAATGGTGATGTAATTATTAGGTTCTAATTAGGTGTGAGATAGTCAGCTAGTCTGCTAATCAGCCGATTTGTGGGAAAATATTTTTTGAAAAAGGCGGGCGGTAGAGGAGCTGGGTGAGGTTCTATCTTGTCTTCATGATCCGGCTATCTCACAAGATACAGTAGCCATGTTGGTTACAGCAATTAATGTGGTGACAAAGTCACATATGGTGCCGGCGCGCATTGTGGTGATAGCGGCCATTGTGGTGCCGGCGTCAATTTTGGTTACAGAATTCCAATTGGTTACAGCGGCCATTTTGGAGACATAATCAGATTTGGTTACAGTGAATAGGTAGGTTACAGAGAACGCTCTGGTTACAGCGTCCATGTTGGTTACAGCAACCATCTTGGTGACAGCGGCCATCTTGGTGACAGCGGCCATCTTGGTGACAGCGGCCATCTTGGTGACAGCGGCCATGTTGGGTCCAGCGGCCATCTTGGGTCCAGAGTTGGGTCCAGAACCAACAATTCTATACTACTAAGGTGCCCTAACACTAGTCATGGACTGTTATAAAACAGCAAACCATTATCTGGATGTCTAGTTTGTACCTCACCTTGTCAGCTGTTTTATTCAAGTTTATTCTATTGAATGGAAAATTTAACTTTGTACATCCAACTTATTTCATTAATAATGTTGTCCACAATTCCACACTGCTGCGAGTAGTGATAGCTGCAGCTTTACATTGGTGACGGTTTGATTTTTCGGTGTGAACTCCAACTGATTACGTTAATCAGCGTGGGCGTGATTCGACTTGGGTGTCGGACAGACACTAATCGACAAACAAAATAGCTGAACGTCACACAGCGAATGTAACGCGGCCTCTGATTGGACGAGGGATAATTGAGAGACACGCTGGAGATTTCACGTCAAGCGGAACTGATCGAATTATGCCAAATCAAAGCAAAGGCCGGCGCGGCGCGATTATGATCGTGAAAATCGATCGCTCGTTTGTTTGATGGCTATCTACCATCGGCTCCATATCTATAAACTATGACAAAAACTCTAAATATGGGTTATACAGGGTATGTAACAGAAGTTTCAAGACTGGTTACAGAACAAGAAATTTATTGAGCATTTTCGTACAGTGGACTAATATTCTTCGAAGTAGGACCCTTGAGTATCTATACAGCGTTGCCAGCGCGTTTTCCATTGATCATAGGCTTTCTGGAAGTCCTCAGGCGGAATGCTGTTAAGGGTGCCCGTCGACGCCTTCTGGACTGCTTCGATTGAGTCAAATCGCTTTCCCTTCAGGAGTCTCTTGGCTCGGGGAAAAAAAAAAAGTCGGAAAAGTTCTTATCCATGAAGTTTGGATCGTCGTTCAAACGTTGAAGCATCTCTTTGCAAGCCGCCACGCGCTGTTCCTTCTGCTCGTCCGTCAAGATTTTGGGCACCAGTTTCGCACACACATTTCTCATGTTCAAATTTTCAGACACAATCCTAAACTCTGTCATGAGATTGAGTCCCAGTTCATCACCAATTAGTCTAGTACTAAGGCTACGGTCTGAATTCAAAATTCATCTGTCCACATTATTGTCCGTTCGACTGATTAATGGTCTCCAAGTATGGTCGTCAACTTCAACATTCTGGCGGCCATCTTTAAACCGTTTGTGCCAATTGAAAACCGCTGCACGTGACATGGTTTCTTCCTTGAAGGCGTCTAGAATCATAAGCAACGTCTCCGAGGCGATTCTGTTCAGTCTCACACAAAACTTGATCGAGTAACGCTGCTCCAAATTCGAATCCATTTTTCGACTCCCCACTTTTCGACCAAGGAAAAAAACCGCAATAACGCCGCAAGCTTTCTGCTCACTCCAGAGTCTTGCAGCCAACTGCCGCAGCCGTAGTCTGTTAGCTGATACCCCCCACTACTTCACCCAGCCAGTGGAAACGATCTGCTCACACTCTCCTTCTCAGGAAAAAATCAGTCTTGAAACTTTTGTTACAGACGGTGTATCTCCTTGCTTGATAGGGTTATCAAGAAGGGTTATAAGTTGAAAATTCAGTGTTGGACTTAACCTATAATGTTTTCCATATTTCCCATTAGGGAAAACTGGATGATTCAGCAAGGTGGAACACCCGAAAGGATCTCTCCGCCAAAAAAGCCATAAGCTTAATAATAGGGTTATCAATATTTTGTCGGCTATACAAAATACATCAGTTTTGTAAGCTGGAAATACCTTGCAATGCAGTTTTGATATTTTCTGTGGTAAAGCTTGTCCACTTCGCCTTTGAGATGTTATTTCTCAATAAATCATCTCATTCTGGTCTTCATACAAGCAAGAGATACATATTCAATGAAACATAACAGAAACATTATTGATCACACAATCTATGTGAGCTTTATCAAATCCAATATGAATAACATTTCTTACAACATTTTACTTGTTTGGGATGTTATTTTCTTAAAGGGTGAACTCAAATCTGATTCGAATTGTTGAATGAGTTATTTTGAAACACCAAGTTCAGTAAAACTACAGTGACTATAATCGCTATAAGTAAAACCAAAGTTTAGTGGGCTCTATACTTTAGAAACTTCTACTGTACAAGCTATGCCACCCAATGTGATAAGGAGATCAATTATGATGAACCACGGCCTACTATAGATACAGCCTACTATATAATTATTATATCTATAGTAGGCCGTGGATGAACCCATCAATCAATATCAAGTCCAGCTGACTTTACATCAGACCCCTTCAAAAGATAAATCAATGACCAGTATTTCTGAGCCTGAAAATACCACGAGAGGGATGGTGAGTGTCAGGCTTCTTTCATCTTAAACTGTGCGCTTTCATGTGGTGCCGCCCCTGTATTATAGGCCTATGGGTTTCATAAAAATGGTAGCACGGGTAAGCTTAGAAGCTCGAGGGATCAAGAGTAGGGAGACATTAGCTAGAACGCAAAGTGATGTTCCAAGAGATATTTTGGTTCAAAATTCTCCTCTTCCCATAATTTGACAACTTCTAGACTTTTAAACCAATGTGGATAACTACCACAATATCACCTTCAGTGCTACACAAAAATCTCCTCCTCACAGCTCTCATTTCCCCTTCCACTCTAATTTGTGTGTTCCTTATTTCAGAAAACCCATATTTTCTATTGAAGGAACTTATGCATACATTATAATTTTCATCATTTAAGCTTGAACATACATTCTGACCTATTGAAGACTCTATCCATATTCATAGTTTTAAGTTTTATTGGTCCTGACAATAATTTTTAAACGTAAAAACAAAAAACCTGATGATTCATATTTTTAATCGGATAAATAATTAATATATATATATTATATATATATAAGATGATATATTTTGATCTCGTTTCATTCTTATAACCACTCTCTTCTTCACTTATACTATATTTTAATTTTGAATACTATATTTTACAATATTTAACAGAAAGAATACTGTATTTTAACATTCAATTAAAATTTATGTCGATCTCTTATGAATCTTATTTCTTCAAGCGAACTTGAAACTTTTGTCCGACACTTGATTCTGTTGCAATACTGGAAAAACAAGGATATTATATTTGTTTCTGAATCTTACAGTTTTTTCAAGATGGCGGCCGAAGATCACAAGGTTTTTCTGGGACTTTTAGCATAATACAAAGAGTGCTTACTTGATCATATATATGTGAATTTCCAGGAAGATCCTATTATTTCTTGTTTTATCAACCAATTTCACTGGACTTTTACTTGAAAGAGAGTTTGATTCGATACTTGAGATTGGAAATAGGATGAAGACAAGTGATGCAGCAACAGCAGAGATCTGAGATAGAACTTTGCTCCAGTTCTATATATATATTTTTATATGGTTCATATATACAACTCAATTTTTCAAGATCCACAGAAAGCCGGACGGGAACCTTTTCCCATCACTCCTATTTCTTGCACTTGCATCAAGATATCCAATACTGTAATAGAAGCTGAGCTTGATCCCATTTAGACGAGAAAATTTCTGAGATTTGAGATGCAGCACACACACAGTACTCGTAGTTGAAAATTCAAGAGTGACATTACTATGCAAGACAATTATTTGCCATGATTAAAGATCACCTGCCCTCTGAATTCGTCAACTCGGCAACGATTTTTTCGGAAAAGATGTTGAAGCTTGGATCAGAGGGGGGGTTCTAGTTAGAGGGGGGTGTAAGAGGTTTAGATTTCTTAAAGGATAGGAGAAGAATGTGGGGGGCTAACCGGGCTTATGACTGATAGGGCAAAGTTAGCTCGATTATTCAAATATGAGAAAACTGTTCGATCATCAAAGAACACCCACCAGCTCTCCTCCATCTTATGATCAACTTGCCCATTAGTAGCAGCAAGCAAGGAGAACCGACCAGTCGGGTATGTAAGCGCTCCTGAATTATGATGAGTTAGAACAACGACGACAAGAAAGATTATTTTCAAGGATGAGTTACGAATAAGTAGCAGAAAAGAGTAAGGGAAGAAGCTGGAGAGGTTGTAAGAATAAGGAGTAAAATGAAGAAGAGAAAAGAGGAAAAGGATGAGAAGATGGATAAGAAGATGGATAGGAGGTGGATAAGGAGAGGGAGGATGGGGAGGAGAAGGAGGAGAATAAGGAGAAGGACGAGGGAGGAGTACAGAAGGAGGAAGGAGGAAGGAGGAGAAGAAGGAGAAAGATGAAAAGATAAGAGTGGAGGAGGAGGGGAGGAGGAGGAGGAGGAGGGAAAGGAGGAGCAGGAGGAGGAGGAGAAGGAGTGAGAGGGGAGAAGAAATGAGGGAGAAGGAAGAGGAAGGAGGAGAAGGAGAAGGAGGAGAAGGAGGAGAAAGAGGAGAAGGAGGACAGAGGAGGAGAAAGGAGAAAGAGAAGAAGGAAGAGAGGGAAGAGACGGAGGAGAAGGTGGAGAAGAAGGAGAAGGAGGAAAACTAGGGATCAAAAATAGAAGGACAGGATGGAGGAGATGTAGAAATGTGGAGATGACGGATCAAGTGCAATTAACGATGAAAGAGATAAAGGAGAAAGAATTACACAAATCAAGAGAGAGAAAAGAAAACATGAGTTCAAGTTCAAGGGATAGGAGAGACAAATATGAGAGCCAAGGACATAAACTGGAAGAGAAGGAATTTGATGCGTAGAAATATATGATGGAGATATTCAGGAGAAAGCAAAGGAAATGAAGAGACTCAGGAGAGAGAAAGGCGTGGAAAGATAAAGAGCTTAGATGGAATGTGAAATGGTGAAGGAAGGAGATTTAAAAAGATAGAAGAAGCAAGAGTAATGTGATTAAGAGCATCTGAACAGAATGGATAATACGGATGAAAACATTCTCTGACAACCCTTTGAAAATAAGAAAATGAGTCATGGATAAGTGGAATTATAGAGCCAGCATAGAGAAAGAAAAATGGGGGTACAAGGAAATAGATGGGCATGGAGTGATCATGGAAGGCGACAAAAAGAAAAGTGGGCAACAAGATAGAAAGTACGAGAGAACAACAAGGTGCTTCCTTGAACAAAGCACAGAGAACCTTGAATACATGTCCAGGAGAATCATGTGAAGAGGAAAATCACATCAGCAAAATATGTAAACAACACAAAAGATTCCTGAGAGTAAATCAGAAAATGTAGAAAAGGATGGAAGGACGAGAAGAGTTGGTGTGTGGCCAGAATTTGAGAGAGGAAGAGATGGATAGAGAAAAGAGTGGCATATGAACTTGGAGTGGTGGTGGAATAAAGATGGATAACAAGAAAAATAAATAACGAGGGACTTCCAAACGGTGCAGTAATTAGAAGGCGACTCTCAACTTCTAAAGTTCAAATTCTTATTTGGGGGTCGATCAGTGGGTGGGGGGAGGGGTGATGAGGTAGGGGGAGGTTTTAGGAACAAAATGGAGGCCTTTTTGTTCCTTAGACGACGACGTAATGATCTTTGGATCTTTGTTTCGCTAACAATCTTTTTAATTCAAAAGAGAGGATAGAACTCACGACACGGTAAGTTGTCGAATAAGACCTTTGACCGTGGAAAATCTCTACCAACCCGACATCAGATATATAACTTTTCCATCACTTTTCTTGTCGCTGCTACTCTTTCTCACTTTGTCACACCCTCTCTGTCTCATTTTTGTCGCTCCAAGTCTGTCCCACTTTGTCGCTCTCAGTCTATCCTACTTTGTCACTACTACTCTGCCTCATTTTGTCGCTCCAACTCTGTCGCCCCTTTTCTGTCTCACTTTGTCGCTGTGTTCGGGATTACACGCCGACTAATGAGAATTTCTAAAGGTGCGAGAAAATCGGACAGAAGTTGGTTAGTTGTTGTTGTCATCAGAGGTGAAATTGTTGTAGGATCGTTTCTCGTTTCGTTTTGATAAAAGAAGAAGGAGAAGAAGAAGAAGAAGAAGAAGAAGAAGAAGAAGAAGAAGAAGAAGAAGAAGAAGAAGAAGAAGAAGAAGAAGAAGAAGAAGAAGAAAGAAGAAAAGAGAAAGAGATGAAGAAAGGAAAGTGGAGAACGCTGCTGTTTGAGCACTCCCAAAAACACCGTATTTACGCCCTGACAACTTTCCCATCAAACAGAAAACAACTCTTCGCAATTTGAATATATATTGGACTTGTGCTGATTCTTATTACTTAACAAGTTATAGTCACTGGGTAAAACGGGTTGGTTCAGAGGAAAAGCTTGATAGATACATTAGCTATTTATAAAATTGTATTAAATATATTTGATTAGGCCTATTGACCAAGAATGTATTATGTATCAAGAATGTACTATCAAATATCTCCATTGTCTATGTCAATCTTATTTATCATTCATACAAATTGATTCCAGAACATCCGTGACTATTTTCAACCACTCTCTTATTCACTCATTCAGTAATTTAATATTGATATTATACATCGTACAGTTTCAAGTACGGTGATAATCCGTGATGGGGGAGCCTATAAAATGTTTTATCGTGAGATGATAATCAAAATAAGTGGAGATAGATGCCATGAATATTGACTGTACAGAAGACTTATTTTTAGGGGGATGCCCACATGAAACAATGGCCTTGTACGTAGGTAATGGGAGGGGTGATGATGGGAGATGAGTTCAACGACTGCTTTCAATGCAGCCGGGACCGAGCAGCTGAACGTATCCTACAAAAAGACAAGAGTGGCTCAGAGAAAATACTTTACGATCAATTGGAATCAGACGAGGAACCTTTTAAAGTCTCAGAACAACTGATAAACCAACTCCACTATAAAGTAACTCCAAAAATCAATTTGGAATCATTCTAAATCAGTTTTAATTTAAAAATAATAATATTACAGCTTATATGCTCAACAAACAGATTGAATGAACCTTATTTTAACAGAATTCACCATAATATAGTAATGTTCAAAACGGTTACAATTTAATTGTGACATTGCCCACCAACAATAATTGTAACGCATGAACAGAATTTTCCATGGTTTTAATATCAATTCATAACACTTCAAGATAAAAAACACAATTCTATCCTGATAAATAATTCAAGGAAGATGCTTCTATCTCTGTACCTAATTCCATTGCTGTTGAAAAGTTTGCCTACGGGAAGAAATGCCTTGCTATGACTGCATAAAAGCACTTGAATGCAGCATCCCAAACAACCTAATAAAGATGATGACGGTGGCAAAAATAGATCCTTATCTCTTTAATCAAAAGTTCCAACAACAGGGTTTATAAGGATTGAAGGCACGAACTCAGTTTACGAGTGTAAGTGGAGCACCAACAAATGCTCTAGCTATAAATAGGTCCCTTTCCCGCTCACACACTTTCTCTCTCTCTCTCTCCCTCTCTATCTAATGAGAGAAACATTTCCAAATCAAGACTACTTGAAGGTTTGCGAGATGTGAATTCATAATTTGCATTTCAATTTCAATTGAATGAATGAATAGAAGAGAAGAGCTCCAATTCAACGAATTGTGTTTCTATTCTACTATATTTTGTATTAAAAGCTCATTTACACATATAGTTTTTCATTTCATGAAATAAAATGTCTTCAAATCTTAAAAATAATGTCTTCAGAAGTACTAGGTTTAAAGAATTTTCGAATTGCTTTCTGACTCCTCCACATTTTTCACAGATATATGACAAGATTCTTGAAGTCTTTCAACGAATTGTCAAATATTGAACAAAGATTTTAAACTCTTTTATTATCGGCTGAAAACTTTGATCGTGTACATACGCTTATCTAATGAAAAACTAAGAATAAGCATTCTCTTCTCTTCAGTCTCTCTCCAAGTAAATGATGCAATGTAATCTCAGTTATTAACCTTTAATTACGGTCCAATACGAGATTCAGCTTTAGAATTTTACACCAGCTTTTAGAACACCAAATCAATATTGTAGATTCTCAGGAATTGATTTTCCATTCCTATCCAGTCACAAAAACTAAACTTCTATTATGAACAATATTCATTATCTTTGAAAATTCATTAATCACTAAATATGGATTCTACGTCAAAAAAAGTCTTTTGACATCCTTTAGGCTAGGCGTACACCGGTTAGTCAAAAACAAGATAAAGAACAGAGGATTGTAGTCACGTTTAGTCACTGATGTACTTCACATAGTTGCTTATAAAGTAAGGCTAGGCGTACACCGGTTAGTCAAGACAGAGACCGAGGATTAGTCACGTTTGGTCACAGCGGCACTTCCAGGTAGCAAACTCATGAAACCGCAACACACCGAGTTAGTCGGCCCAATTGCATCGGTGTGCTGCTTCCTAAGCAACTACGACTGCCTTGTGACCTAAGCGCGACTAATAATCGTCTTGCCCTCCTGACTCTTTCATTTTACCACAATAACAAACCAAACTCACGCCACGGTATGTACAAGTAGATATATAAGCTCCTTTCTGGAAGAAGATATCTCACGTGTGCTGTGACTCACGCTACGTCACTTGTTAAAATATTATAACAAAACTTGGATTGGTCAGAAGTGTCGGTTTCTCTTTCAAATAAACAAAGATTTAAGATATTTATGTATGTAAAATACAAGGGAGTTTATTATAGAAGTCTTGGGCAATCATCTACTTTTTTCCAACATATTATTATGCTTGTTTCACTGCTGCAGATGATTATGACTCATTATTTGTTCAACTTAGAATATTCAATTTGTTCAATACAGATGAAGACACATTATCAAGCATTGAGATTTGTTCGGGGATGCGTATGCGGATCGCCCATGCAGTCCAACCCTCAATTATGAAATTACTCTCTCAATATTGTTGGCTGGACAACATAACTGGATGGTGTGGGATTAGATGGAATTCCATCAGAAATATCTCAATTATGCCAGACTGGACATATTTTGTGTTACCTTTCAGTATTAGTGACACCGTTCCATTGTGTCTAATAAACCCTCTGCTAATAATATGTCAGTATAATAACAGCAATCATAATTGCTTATACTTGATATTTTGGTTTATATTTCAGCTCTAATTTTGCCATATCAACTCAACTAAGCCACTTTGTTCACGATATAGAGAATACAACTAACAAGGTAATCTCGGTTGAAGTATCAATTTGATATTTTGTTGAGTGTCTTGATTTGATCTATTCTGTGGTGAATTTAATTAATTAAAATTCGGCTTATAGCTTTTTTTGGTGGGAGAGACCCTTTCGGGTGTTCCGCCTCGCCAGAAATGTCAGTTTTCTTTAATGAGAAATATGGAAAAACATTAAAGGTTAAGTCCAACACTGAATTTTGTATAAGTCCCGAAAGATCTTCAAAAACAAATTCTTTTGCTCACTTTATAGATTAACTGCACTAATACGATATTCTGTGCAGTAAGACATTTATTTATTAATTTTAGACTTTTATTATATCATAATCACATTACGGTGCTCTTAGAATACAAATTCAATTAATTGTATCTTCAGTTATTCAGTATTCAATTAATATTGAGTTATTATTAATATATAAGTTATTAGAAGTTAACATTCTTGAGAGAAGAATTACAAGTTTCCAATCGATTTCTGCTGATTCATTTTATACTTTATTACATCATAATCATCATAATCCTCTATCACAATTCATTAACTCATTATTAACACATTTCATCACATTTATTCTTGACAGATGAGCCAGATGAACCAGTTTCCAATCGATTTCAGCTGAACCAATTATAGCCTAAACTAGTTCAATAAATTTTTTAAAAACAAATATACTGATATATATTTCATCTGTCTATCTATCGAGTGATACAATATGATTCCGAATTGTCTTTGGTGATAGGCTACAGAGCCAGTCGAATGAAAAAAGATTTCGAAGTTTGCTCTCTGGAAAAAATATTTTCCATTTCTAACAGGTGGGAATGAATGCTTAATCAGGCTTGTTGTAGGCAGTGATGCATGGGCCCGAGATGATTGCTTTCATCTCTAATATAACTGGCAATAGAAATACTAGAGTTCAAGTGTCATTATAATATGAGTCTTATATTCCACGTGCTTGTATGAAACTCATGCTCCCACATTTTTTACGTCACTATTTTGAATTTTCCTGGTTACAATTTTTCACTGTCGCCATTTATTTTCCTTCAACTTCTTTACTAACTATAAAATTATTCATTGCTAATCTTTAGTCATATTTTTATTTTTGCTGATCGTATCCACAATGCTATTCAATGTAAGTTCACACACAGTCGAAATTAAAATTTGAATCATAATCATTAAGGCCCTAATCACAGTCTCAAGAGCAACGTACAGTCTTAACATAATGCGGTTTTCATGATTTGGTTCACTCTATACTCTATACTGATATCATATCCTTCATATTTATGTGTTTTTATTCATGTTGACTACATAACCTATATCTTTTCCACATTTCCCATTACAGAAATTGGATGATTCGGCGAACTGGAACACCCGAAACTGTCTCGCTGATAAAAGTTAAGCCTAATAATAATCCTTGATCTGATCATTACAATGCTTAATTTGTTAATGCTTGTATGGTAATCAATTTATCCTCAAGTTCTATATCTTGATGATTCTAAAATCATCTTCAATAAGCGACGAAACTTATTTCTCTCCCTCAAGTTAAGTCTCAACTTTTTCCACTTGATGTCCATTCTGTCACCTATTCTGACGTCCATAATCGTGAACGATACGATACGCCTACACCACACAACTTTCCCTCTAAATTCCACTTGATAGTTCCCAGTGTGACCGTTTCACAGGCTAGCGCTCTTGTCTTCACGACTCATTGGATGATAACACTCTTCTCTCTTACAACTCCCCCCCCTCCTCCTCCTCTCAAACGCCTTCTTTTACCTCTTCTTCGCCTTATTTTATATCTTCTTCTTCTTCTTCTTTCATCTCTTCTCCTCCTCCTCTTCCCCCTCCGACTGGAAACTTTTCCACCGATCAGCCTCTTTTTCTCCAGCTGGTCAACCCTGTTCATCACGCATCATTTGAGGAGAAGATCCTCTTTTCCAAAGATCGGAAAAGTGTCAGGCCTCACCGTCTGACAGTTATTTGTAACTTTATTGTTGGGTTGCGAAGAGTTTCGTCTCTATTCCATGCTGCTGTTCACATGAGAATGTTTTATTCGTAAATGTATTGTGAGACTGCGATTCCTTCCAGGTCACAGAGATGAAACCAAAATAATTTATGGAAATATTCAGTAGACAATTCGCCTGTAATGTAACTCTCTCGACCCCAGAAAATTGAGGTTCAAATATGATGAATTATTTCTTATAGTAAGGAAGAAATCAGGAACTAGATCCTTCATAATAAGTAGAATAGATTAGCTTCTAGCTTCAGTTTCATTAAAATTATTAGAATCAAGCTATAGATCATTTGAAAGGTTTGGTTGGATATTTGGTGTAAATAATGACCTGATATGTTGAAAATGATTACCACACTAATCATACTTTAGCACATGACTTTGTATTTGTGAACATTGGTATCGTGACATTGATTTCTTCATTATTAACGAAATGTTTATGTTACTTGAAACGAGAATACATTGTTCCAGAAATTATTATAATAATTTGTTGACAGATTATTATTCCAGAATAATAAATCTCTAACTACATCTGGAAGTTAGTTGTTGGAAATATTTCATTCCAATTTCCTACCTATTTTCCCATGACATAGAAACATAGATTATTGAGATCTCTCTCAGTTGAAAAAAACAATTCGAATCCTTCCTCTGATGCTCAACCATGAATTGATTTGCAAGATTACATTGTATGTTATCAGCATAGATTTCACATCTTTTCATGTGCTATTCTCAAGTTAATTCTCCACAAAATGGTAGATACGATTTTTCAAGATAACTTATGATTGTTAGATTGCTCAAACTGTTATACGTTGCTAAATACAGATTCAATAACAACTTTTTACTCAGCAGTCACAAAGAGACGAGCCAAATTTTTTCATGTTTTGAAAGTGATAAGATACCATAATACGTAACAGCCATTGGACCAATTAGTGGGGAACTTCAAAAGCTCTACTTTCAAAAAATAATAGACATTAAATTTTCGATTCAATTAAAAGAGCGTGGTCAAAGTAAGAAGTGAACAGTTTTCACTGCTCATTAACGGTTCTTTTTTTATTATTCCTTGCAAGTTTTAGATTCCCTCATTTGCATCACAATAAGAATTGATCAAAGAGAGTTGAGTTCTACCGTTCTTTCTCAAAAGAACTTCCCAAGTTTAAGATATTCTATTGCAAGAAGTGGATGATTTAGAACTTCACAATGATCAATGAAGATATTGATTTTGCTAATCTAGAGAACTCCTCTAGATTCATACCCAGAAAACTCAGGACAATACAGGAAATATACTTGTACTATTTACACTTTGATGCATTTTTATAACATCGGCATTACAGTAATTCAATATTCTACTTCTAAACATTTCTATTTCCATGTAATGTACTTTGTCTGCAGTTCAAAACTCCTTTAGTGCACACGGATAATGATAATAATCCATGGAGTTAATCCATTACAGTTCATTCATATTCTCATAATTATACTGTAATAATAATAATTCCGTGTAACCTGGCTGGCTCAGGTCTGGTGTCAGAGATTTCAGGTCACTCCTGATCATTATACTGTAAATTTGTATTTTACTCAAGGGAAAATGAAATTTGAAGCAGCTTATAGTTATCAAAACATCACCCATCAATGTCAATGTAAATGACAGTAGTAATATTGTCGTGAAAATTTTCACTATTTGTTGAAATTTCTATACCAGGAAATATTCAAATTGATAGTTTATCGAAAGAAGGTCACTTGGAAAGACTTGAAGTTTGAAAATTCAATCATTATTTTTGCATTTTTTATAATTTCATGGTTTTGAGATTAATGAAGGTACATTCTGAGATAGGTTTGATTTCAAATTAAGAAGTGACTGTGAGATTCCAAGTTTGTAATTTGTGAAAGACTGTAGAATTTGTAATTGTGGATGCAATAATGCATCTATTGATTAGTAGAGTTTCAGATGTTATAAAATGTAAAAACATAAATTTGGATATCCAAAATATTGTTATGAATATAATATATATTTTTTAATATGAATATAGTATGGAAGATGAATAATACTTTGACTTTTTAATATAAATTAGTATGATTGATCAGTCTAGTTTCTTAAGAGAAGTACAAATAATTAAAATTGTAATTTATTTCTAAAAGAAAAATACAATAAAATCATTATGTATCACAATGCAACAAAATAATATAAAATAAACTTATCCAGCGATCAAGTCGATCACTATCAGTCAAATCAAATTAGATAAAATCAGTTCATTACAATAAAAAGAATAAAGTACCGTATTCGATTGTGTACGGAAAGTAAAATAATATTGATAATTCATTCCATCTGGTAGTCTTTGTTCCCTTCTCATTCACATGTATTAGCTTACATTCTTGTAATACAGCGTGATGAGTTTTCATTACAATTTATGGCATAGCTTATCAAAGCCTATTCGTGATTCTTGTCCAGGAGATCTGACTCCTCAATTTGAAATCAGATATAAAAATAATTATGTCGAATGCTCCGAGTTTCAACTCCAACTCAACCTACAGTATGTTTTACATTATTATTGAAAGAGAAAAAACCATCTCAACTCAATTTCACTTTCAAATAGACGAACACGGCAATTAGCGAGTTGCCAGCCTCATCCTTCCTCAATTAAAAGCTTCCAACGAACTTCTCAATCAAGTTAGTTGTTAATGATACTTCTGATTCTCCCAGAGAATTCGACAGCTGTTCTCCCCATCACCTTTCCCGTAGTTCTCAACGTTCAATATTCGAGTGTCCCTTATCAATCTGGATTAATTTCAATGGAACTTCGAAATTACGAAGGTGGATACTAAATTATGGAGATACCTCCTATTCAAGCATTTGTAATCAATCGGATCTCATAATCTTTTAATGATTTGGAACCAATCGTGACTGAATTGAGAAGGTGAATATAAGATGGCAATATTAGAATGAGAGTGATTAATGGAAGTTTAAATGAGTGGTATTATTTTTTTTTTGGAAAGGTGAGTCTTATCTCTGGGAATAACCGATGAATACTAGAGCAAATGAATACCAAAGCACATGAATACTGGAGCAAATAAATAATACAGCAAATTAATACTAGAGAAAATGAATACAAGAGCAAATGAATACTAGAGTACATGAATACTGGAGCAAATAAATAATAGATTAAATTAATACTAGAGAACATGAAAACTAGAGCGAATAAATACTAGAGCAAATGAATACTAGAGCAAATAAATACTTGAGTAAATGAATACTATGAGCAAATTAATGAGTTAAAACCTAAAAATAATCAAACTAGCTTTTATTGATTCATTGATTAATCAGGAATCAATTGATTTTGAAGTATGACTGTAGTTCTTAACGAATAAGTTCTTTTTCTTATACTCTGTATTTATATTTATACTTTTAAATGATACTTATACTCATAAATGATACTCCTCCATCAGCAAACTATCTATAGCAGGATTCTTTAAACTTGTCAGAAAACACCTGATTTAACGTTAGTAAATGAGCGTACATCAATCAGCTGTTTTATGACAATTTAAAAGAATCCTGCTATACTAGTACCTGCTACCCTGCGAGCAGCTGAGCGCTGATCGAGAAAACATAGACTCAATTTGCGTAAATTCCGCCTTCTTATACAAGGCAACTCAATTTGGCGCATTTCTCATGGGGCAATTACTTTCCGTCGGGGCACTTTGCATTTCCAACGCTTGTTATATGGGGGAAGAACACATTCAAATCCCACAGGACCATGAATTGCAAGAATGGCCGATGAACAAGAGTCATTATCATTCATTTCCACTTGAATAATCACTGGAAGTCGAACGACTCTCATGGCTTGCCTTCCCTAACCCCGGCCCTAACCCCTCCATAGCCTCTCTCTAGCCCCTATAGCAGGAGCCTCTCAATGGAACCTGTTTCAAAAGTATTTTTCGACACAATAATCAGAGCTTAAAAGTCAGTGACTAAGCTCTTAAAATACCTATTTACAGGAAGACCTTTCTAGAATAACTTTAAAAGAATTTATCACATAATCTGCGAGATTCAGCATTTGTAGGTTAAGTATTGTACTTTGCTAGGGATATGTTTTTCTGACAAGTTGAAAGTATCCTGCTATACACAGCCTCTCAATGGAACCTCTTTAAAGAGTGAACTTCTGACCAGTGACTATCTTCGAAATCTTACAGCTGGTTCTTATTAGAATGGTTCTTAACAATTTATCACACTTAGCTTCTACAATAACTGTTGTACTTTTTCTTTGGTTAGGATGATGCCCACATACTATAACAATTTATGATAATGAGAGATGAATGGACCTACATCTTCAGTACTTATTTCAATCTACCATAATAATTACAATAATTCAATCCACTACTATAACAATTTATTTATACTATTAACTTAATTTTACTAAAATATTGTAGTACATCATTAATACAATAACTGCAGTGCTTTAATAACTTATAAGAATTGTTATAATTTGATTCACTACAATTATTATTGTTTAATGTTGGACACGAAGCTTCATTTGATTTATACTTTTTTATGAATTATTATAATTATAAAATGTTAAACTTCAATTTACTAAAATTGTAGAACATCAATACAACATTTTAGTACTTTATTTTGTAATTCACGTTCATTGAACATGACTTCATTATTTCCAATCAATTCACTCGAATTAAAATACATTGAAATACAGTCATATACTTGAAATAAAGTACTTTCAGTTACTATGGCAACTTACCATCTGACAACTAGTATTACTAGCTTGTATTTTCTCATGCAACAGGCCCCAGGTTGTCAGAATTTAAAGTCTGCAGTCCACCTAATTGACCTTATCAAACCAGGACTGTTTTCAAGTTTTTAGTTTTTTATCCTGTAGAATTGAAGGAAGGTGAAAACGAAGTTGATAGAAGAGTATTTTATTGGGAATTATTTGATTGTAAGTTAGGTAATCGCTACACCTAAAAACTGTTGTATTGAGGAAGGGCAGTGTTCGAAGCCATTAATCAAACACGTTGTCAAAACTAAATAAAATCATATCTACTCAATTAAACTTATTCCAACTGTTGAGTGATCATTATTAACTGTCCCGTTAAAAAAACTAGCCTATATAATTATTATTTCTATAATATAAAATTATACTTAAAATGTCAGAATTTGTTTTTTATTAATTTTGTCATTGCAACCCAGTTATGAGAAATGAATAATCATTGAGTCAATTTACGGATAAAATTAGCGTCAAATTAAGCTATTTTAGCTTGTGACATGAATCACATTGAAAATGACGAATGTTGAGTCTTCCTGAAACAAGCTATACAAGGACGAATAATTTTTAGCGTATTTTGTAGTCGGTGATGAAGATTTTAATTCGTCTGTAGAGAGTAAACACTTGTGGAGGTCGATAAGAAACGAGTTAAGGATGTTTTTTCAGTTATTTCGATAACAGCCACCATAATTATGTCAATCAGTATCCATTCAAAATCGCAACTTGATATGATAATAATACAATTTGAAATTAATGATTAATTGTTTTTGAAGAAAATTATATTGAAGGCTTACCTACTGTATGCAGTGAAATTGTATACATAAACCATTATACAGTTAAATACTAGTCGGTACTGGTTTGATGAGAATTTGGATTTGGTATGATAAAAGTGGTATGATACAATCTACGAGTGTAATAATATTAGTATCCAATAATTAGTTGAATGCAGCGACAACATAATATTAATGTATTATGTGGTCGCTGGTTGAATGTCAATCTACAGCGAAATTCGTTTCTAAATTTTATATAATATTGTTATTGCTTATTGAGTACTTACTGCTTTAATTTTCGGTTATCTTGTAATGCTTGTAGACTCACTTTCAACACATTCAAACTACTAACTGCTATAAATGAATCTATCAAACTATATTGTATAATTAATTTAACGTCGTTGAACACCGTTTATTAACACATTTTCCACTGTAATAGATAGCAAAAATTATTAAACGTGTGTGAATTTTTTTGAAAGCGCACTTTACAAGTTTTCATTTACCAATATCCGTCACTTCCTATGAATAATATCCACTTGTGAATAAAATATCCACTCGTGAATAAAATATCCACTAATAAAATCCACTCAACCTTGTAAAACATAAGATCTAGATTTTTCTATCCATAATGAATTCTCCAGAGAGTGACGTAGATCACTGAATTTAAAGGAACTTTACTCTTTCGCGATTTACTCAGCAACTGATTCAATGTTTCATTGAGAAGCTTTGTGTGACCTTGATGTATCACAAACCTGCCGAATTGTTAGGTAATTCATTTAATACGCAAATAATAGCAGATTTACATATTTCTCAACTGCGACTTGTATAGTTATGGGAAAATGTTTTCAGATGAATTGCTTAGTGCTGAAATGCGTCTTTGTGTCTTTGCTTTCAACTGAATTATGGGAAGAATAAGACCGAAAGAAACCAGTGAATCGTAAACTCTAATTCATAAACATGTATGTTAACATTCCACTTGATTTATAGGATGACTTAATAAATTAGTCTCAATGCTCAAATTTATGGTGACATGGAAAGGAATAGAAAGGTTTGAACAAAAATCCTAGTTGTGTCAATTATCAATTATTACATAATGCTAAGTTACGTAATAACTGATAATATCAATTACTACATTGAATACAATACAATCAAGATAATAGTCATAATAGTCAAGATAATAGCATTGAATAGTTGAAATATCTGGAATAGAAGGTTTTGCAAATACTATCACGGATACTTTGCATGCATTGCTTGTTATAATTCTAGCATAGAAAGTTGCAGTATCGGGAACTGAAACGTTTGCGAATATTATCATAAATACACTCCTTGAAATACTCAATTATTTGAGGGAATGAGGGTCCCTCAATTCAATATCACACGAAAAAATCATCTGATTTGTCAAAATATTTTGTTACATTTTCGACGCTGCATTTTATTACTCTTGCTCTCAAATTTCTAAGAATTCCATAGTGAACTGGAGTGTCACAGCTTCAGTCTCCTATCGTTGAACCGGTTTTGGCATGAAATAATAGGTATTAGGTATTATTAAATACAGGTATAACCATTGAAATATTTCAATTTGACCTAAATTTCTCTCAAAAATCGATCTCACACATTCGGTCTGCACACATTATCAGGAATTATCAGGCATTTTCAGGAAAAAAACATTGAAATGTTTCAATTTGACCTAAATTTCTTTCAAAAATCGATTTCATACAATCAATTCACACACTAGGCATTATCTTGAAAGTTGAAAGCCTCATCAAGATTATCCACTTTGACCAACATTTTCCCCAACAATCGATCTGCACACATTATCAAGCATTATCAGGAAACCTTCATCGAAGTAACCCAATTCAACCAATATTTATCCTAAATATCGATTCTACACATATCGAAAATCATCTCATCTCATTTCAACTCACTTATCGCACATAAATACACGAGTGGCTGAGCGCACACCTCAGCAAAGTCAATCAAAACATATAAATGGCGCTGCACACACGCGCGCGCGCTCACGAGCAATCGCCTACGATAATTATTATTATGAAGGTTGGTGCGCGGAAGTGTCGCAGGATACGGAACTAAGCACCGCGTTGCACACAGCAAGCCACCACCACTGCCAGTCACAGCTCATGAAATAATAGGCGGGTTGTTATTGAATCGCTATGAAAACCGCGAATCCATTTCCAGTCTGTACCGTCGCCGTTGACAGTTTAATAAACGCTAGCGGCATTCGTCGATTGATAATCTACAAATATGGATTTGTACTCAAGTATAATAGTACCTGCTAAGGTTCTACATATCTCTATATGAATCATTTATTAATTGCCATAAGAAATTGAAACCACAAAATAGAAATAAAATGAAATACATAACTTTATAATAAAACAATAATAATGGAATAAGATAAAATAAAAGACATAAATCAAAGGATAAAACATACAACAATATAAATAAATTTATAATTCATATGTAAAATCAAATTCAAATTTATGTGTACGTATATTCCTTGGAAAAATATATAATGTAATAATAATTACTATCTTATAATGGCATCACCAGCAAAAAGAAAACTTTGCCCGCTGGAGATCGTTGCAAAAAAAGTTACATTATTTTAAAATAATGTGATTCTTTATATCTCTGTAAACACCAGGTAGATGCATGCAGCATCCGCCATTTTGGTTATAGACTTCGGATAGCTATTTCTTATGCAATAGCTTGAGTTGGGTGAATTAAAACTGATAAAAATTTTAAGATCAGCTTAGAGGTTGAAGCTGGGTTGCATATTATGGAACTGTGCCAAAATCAGTTTAGAGGTTAACATTAAAGCTGGGTTACATACGAAACTGGGTCATCGCTTGTGAGTATCTTTATAGAGCTTTAGTATAGCACGATCCTTTCAACTTGTCAGAAATCAGCTGTTTCGGTAATAATTAAACAGTTATTTCGACACAATAATCAAAAGGCTTGAAAGTCTTAAAGACCTTTAAACTCTTTAAAAGACCTATTTGAAGAAGACCTTTCAAAGAATAACTTTTTAATAATCTGCGAGATACAGCATTTGTAGGTTGAGTCTACACTACTGGTGGCCGAGTAAAACATATATTTTTTTCTGACAAGTTAAAAGGATCCTGCTGTAAGTATCTACTATACGGTTTTGATGAAGTGAAGATCTACAATAATACCGATTTTTACTAATTTTTGGAATTGAGCTGGTAAGTTTGATGTCACAGAATTGTTTGAAAACTGTAATTGAATAAAAATATTAAAAGTTTCCAAACAGTTTTAAAACACGTATAAATGTGTTACAGGTATGTTATTGTTTATTTAAATCATCATTGACCCGATCCAAATTATTAGGTAGATAGATGGATAGAGATATATTATTTCCTGACGTTTTTTTTTGTTTTTTATTTTTAAATTGGGTTGGGCTTTGTAACCCTTAGCCACCGCGACCGCTATTCGATCTTTTGTGGCATCCCCTCTTTGGCTTATGCCATGTTCCATAATCCAAGGCAGAATTTACTCAGGGCCTTGAAGTTCAGTTCTCTTGCCTCCTCTGGTAGGAGGGTTGACTTTCCAAGAAGTCTCCTCCTCATTTGCAAGAGTGCTGGACATTCCAGCAGCAAATGTGCTGCTGATTTTAGCTATGGACCCACCCTTCCGAAGCTGTTCAACTTCTATCAGGGATGGGTCTGCACACTCCTCAGATCCCTTTGCGGAATCTTCAGTTGTAGTGCCTTCCTCTGCATGTACCGTTTCCCGGCAGGTTTGAGTCAGCAATAACTCTGAAACCTGTTCCCACGAGTAGCTGGAGACTTATTCAGTCACCCTGGGCAGAGCTCCGCGTTCACCCAGGGAAGGCTTCTTGAAACTGGAGGTCGCCTGGTATCCAGAGTTCGCATACTCATGTCAGGCACTCCCCTGACCATGCAGCCGTCGGCGTATGCTGTTTCACCATATGGCTTGGCTTGCGCAGTTGATGCTTCAGGTGTTCCTACTTGAACACCCTACTTAAGCTGGGACGCAACGGTGTTAGTTGCCAACCAGCCTACATCTACCACTTGCATCAGGAACCCGGAGGATTGCCACACCCCGGACAGAATAAATTCTGCCCCCCTGCGGGTATTTCCTGACGTTGCTGATAAACTCAAAGTACGATGGCAAATATCTCTCTATCTACTTATCTAATGTCAGACGTCAAATTAGATAATTCTGACTGTATGTAATAGTGGAAATCTACAAAAATACAGTTTTGCTCTCAAGTATAGTTTGTAGGCTACCTAGCGTGTTGTAGGTAGTATATGCGATGGTGTAAAGATTTAGAGAACTCTTCATCAGGTAGACGGTCGCTCATGAGAATAACTTTACTTTAGAATGCTTTTAGAATGATTTTAGGATGCTTTAGAATACTTATTAATATACTAATATTCATTTGAATACTTTTAGACGGTCTTTACACGGAATAAGCTACTTTTAGACGCGCATGAGATGATTGCTCATGCCACGTAACCGTGCTGATGAAGGAGTGTATTTACTTCCACATACAGTACATGGTAGTTGGTGGCGAAGCGTGGTATACTTATTTGTTCATCGCCGGGTATATTTCCTATAGCAATGACCAAATGAGTATACCACGCTTCGCCACGGATGATAGTGGATATCACATGAGAATGTAGGCTACATGAATCTCCTATACTGGTAATGAAAGCTGTCAGTGATATGTGGAATTGAGACGATGCTGTAGTATTCAACACACTCATTAATGCAAGCAGAACTACTCACAAAAGTTCATTGTTAGGAACTAACAGTCTGCAACGGAAACCACCATAGATTGAAACTTGAAGTAACAGTTTTTAAATGGAAAATTGGAAAATGACAAGCATTGTAACAACGATGTCTGGTTTCATTTTATGGTCTTGAAAATGTGAGAGTTATCAACCTAGTTTTTTACAGAACGTGGTTTGTTCACGTGACAATTATAACGAGTGATTGAAAAGGTTAATAAAAAACTTACTAGCGTAGAGAATTTTCAGTTACCGTAAATGTGAGAGAACCATTGAACAATGTGTGAGTTCTGAGTAAGGTTTCACTCACTAAGGTTTCGGCGATCGGTTCACTTAATTACTCAAGTTGGTGACAAAGGAGAATCGTGTAAATTGACCCCCAGTATTATATTAAATTTGAGAGAGAACGTTTGAAATATTCGCACATGTCATTCAGAGTAAGGAAAATTCACAGCCAGAATTTTATTAAATTGTGAGTGAGAACGTTTTGAATGTTCGCACACGATATTAAATCGCAGAGGTGATTCTGTACTGATTTAGGGGTTCAAACGACGAAATATATGCGGGTCTGCCAGTTAAATAACATTAAAGTCACAGCTTTTGATATATGACCTCATTTAGGACACCACGCAGAAACGTTGGGGATGCTGAAAAATCAAGTTCATTTCCATGAATATCACTTATCACTCTATGAATCTCTGTGGAAAAATCATTAGTGATTAGTTAAAATTGATGAAAAATAATGATTGATTTTGTTATTTCTGTTTATTATTGATATTGCCTGATTTAAGCCGATTTTTCGCTGACATAGTTTTGAGCTTACCAAATAATGATTTGTTTCAAATAAATCCAAAAACATTGATTTTTCCTGCATATAAAATACGTAGCTTTACAAGTAATAACAGAGTTGAAACGTTTCGTTATATATTTGATAAATGGTCAACAATAAACCAACTTCCAATCAACCAGAGTAGAATAATATACTACTACTGACAATGTACTGTTACCTGTTCATCTATGTAATGAAACTGATAATTATATAACAATTTTCATAATTTAGAAATTTTGAACAAAATATTGGAAATAATAGAAGTTTGCTATGAAAGGCTAAAAAAGCAGACTATTAACAGTAATTACAGAGAAAAGGGAACTTTTTACAGCATTACTGTCTACAGTACATTACAAAATAATATAAATAGGAATTGCCGTAGATAATTCAATAGGATATCGTGGACACCCTTATTTATACTAAAGATACAAGAAGTCTTTGAAAACGGAACTGTACGATATTATCTCATTTGAAAACAATGAGTTTCTTGATAATAAGAAGAAGCAAGTAATTGTATAATACAATCCATTTATAGCAGGATCCTTTTAACTTGTCAGAAATCAGCTGTTTCCGTAATAATTAAACAGTGATTTCGACACAATAATCAAAAGGCTTAAAAGTCCTAAATACCTTTGAAGTCTTTAAAAGACCTTTTTTAAAAAGATCTTTCAAAGAATAACTTTTCAAAAGACCTTTTCAATAATCTGCGAGATTCAGCATTTGTAGGTTAAGTATTGTGATATTGCTCTTTGAAACATATGTTTTCTGACAAGTTAAAATGATCGAATTAGTTGAACAAGTTGAAGATATCGAATTAGCATAAGGACTTGGCATTCCTAACAAACCTTATAAGGTCTGGAGACGGTTCCAGAAGACTATATGTAAACTAATATAGTCGTTATACCAGTCGTTATAGTATTGCAGTTATTTTCAACAATATAACGTTGAAATATAGTACTAATTAAAACAATACCACTTTGCTATGCTTATAAACATAAACATTTAGGATTTCCACGGCACGGCATTATACCAGTGAATTTCACCTCAATTTTGCACTAATACACATGTGGTGTAAATGTAGCTTATCAAGGTTCGCAGTCAGGTTAACGTCCAAGAAAGGCTACTGCTGCACTATAAGCTCGCTCGGTGGCTATCATTAAATAGAGGAGTCCTTCCTCAGAAACTACCTAATAGCGAAACGAACGACTGAATGTCTTCGTTTACGACCGGAAAATGATTAAGAGTTTTGAAGGTTGGCAGAGAGAGATAGAGAAAGACGGAGAGAAAGATACACAGGAAAGATGGAGAAATGTGTGTGAGAGACAGAGGGAGAGATACTTAGGAAAGATGGAGAAATGTGTAAGTGTGAGAGATAGAGAGAGAAATGGAGTGATATAGAGTGGAAGAGACAGTGTATACGAGAGAGAGATAGTGTTTGTGAAAGTGAGTGAGTGAGAGGGGAGAGAGAGAGAGAGAAAGACAGTGTTTATGAGAGAGTGGGTGGAGTGAGACAGTGTTTGTGAAAGAGTGAGGGAGGGCTAGAAATAAGACAAGAGAAGGTATTGAGTGGATTTATATATATATATATATAGAGAGAGAGAGAAAAGAGAGAGAGAAAGGGTGAGCGATTTAGTGAATGAAACAGTTTTTGTGAGAGACAGAGAGAGTGAGTTAGACAGTGTTTGTGAGAGAGTGAGAGAGACAGCTACAAATAAGACAAGAGAGGATATTGAGTGGATAGAAGTCTCAAAGGCAACGGAAGAGATACGAAGGAGGTGAATGTTTGAGCCAGCTGTTACAGAACTGGATGGGGGGAGGGAAGAGGGGTGAAGCCCTTCGGCCCCCGGGCCGTGTGATAGGTCAAGGACTTTCCTTGAGTTTTCCCAAGGCCTCAAACTGTTTCGCGCCAATTTCCCGCCGCTTTTCACGAATAATTTTCCAACGACACACGAACAGACGCTGCTTGACTGCCCCTAAACGAGTTTTCATGATCACGGTCGGCAAGGTCACGACACGAAGATAAGAAGGAAAGTCACTTAGGATCAGGGTAGAAGTTTTGTCCACAGTTATTCCCCTGTTTGCATGTGCTACTCAACGCTTTTCATTCATGACTTCTATGCTTATTTCTCCAATTAAACATGATTGTTTACTCATGATAAGCTCAATTCCCATGTTCAGTTCCTTATCCAAAATATCCTTAATTCATATTTACTCCCAATTTCAATAATTATCACCCACTTATGATACGATAAATTCTAATGACTGCACTCATGCACGAAAACTGCATAGAAAAATTATCAGCTACAAAAATACAATATCGTCCATTTTTAATGGCTTAATGGCTGAGCTGAACTTACATAATTTTATTCAAAAAGCTGCATAGTAAAATAAACAAAAACTAACAATATTCCATAACTAGAAGCCACCCGTGCTTCGCAACGGAGCTCCGCAAAACAAAGCTACATTATAATTTCTTCTCTACTGTGTGTATCAAAGATATTATTCATTTTTTTCTGAATTAGGCCTTTAAAATATTGTATAGCCTAATGCTATGCTAAAACTGAACATATTATAAGGTAGGCAAAAATAGTGGTTTAAATTTATTGAGAAATTCATCACATCCAATAAAGTAGCCTAATGAATTGGATCAATTCAGAAATTAACAGGAAAAATATTAGGGAAGGAAATGAAGAGAAGTATTTATTGTGGCATAAGCTCCAAGTTATTCTTGATAGGTAAACACAACTGTATAATTATTGTTAGTAGTATTCACGCTACTTTACTGTAAGCTACACATTCATCATTTGTCAAGTAAGTTACCTGTAAGCTCAATATTCCCGTTAGCAGTCAGCATTTTATTTTAAGAAGGCCTGGTATTAATCTCATTACTTTTGCAAATGCCATCACATACAAAAAATATTCTTGAACTGCGAAAATTATGAAACAACTGAGATCCCCGTGAATACATCCTCCTTTATTACAAATTTTTATTAATGTACCACAATTTGCAGTACATCTATTCCATCAGATAATTCCATGACAATTTTGTAATTTTTATTGCTGTCATAGAACGCTAAACTTGGCAAATTCCAATAATAGTTTGATTAGGTTCTATTTCCCAATGTGTAATTTCAACATTGTAATATCATAGCGATTTGTAAAAAGTATTAGAAAAATTTGTTTTACTTGCATGAAGTTGAAAATTATCTGCAAAATACGAACTATTATAAGTCGAAAAATTGAATAAATTAATATTGTTTTATATTGGAAAATTTGCTTGAGGGTACATGAAGTACACTGCGATTCATTTAATTTGACGCTTGGCTTAAAGATAGATAGAGATATTATTGCTTCGCCAACGTACTCTACGGTCATTTCGCAACGTCGAAATGATATCCATCTATCTAATGCCAAGCATCGAATTAAATGAATATTACTGTAAATTACGAATGTAGAATGAACTCAACGCTGTCTCTCGGTGTCTACGGAACTACTGTGACAATCTTGAACTATTCACAGTATAATAGCCTAGTTGTTTTTGTTTAGTGTAGATGAATTTAAGCTTTGATCATGCGATGAAAACAATATTTCTTCAAAGATTAATACAATTTGAGTTTCAAGTAAAAGAAAAATACGTTTTATAATCATGTGAATAGTGAGATTTAAACCTGATTATTTAGATTCATTGCATAAAATAAAATAGCCCTACACTACAGCCTTCTGTAGCGGCTTTGTAAAATTACAGTCATCCTGAAAAGTATTTCCATCACACTTAACTTAATTTTACTTTTAGAAATGAATAGGCTTAAAGCCTTGCCATTCGAAGAAGTTCAAGTTTAACTTATTTTGGTTCAAATAATATTCAAAACCATACCGTACTCATTATTTTCAATTCATTAGTAGGCCTATCTACATCATGCTTTGCAAAAGAGTCCAAGAATATTCAAATAGGACTACTAACTGCTTTTTAAAAGAGGGCAGCGATTGAATTTGACCATTATATCTCAAAATTATTTTATATGTATGTAAATAAAGAATAAAATACAATGTCAAAATGTAAATAGAGTTCGTAAATTGTGAACATGAATATCAGATCCTACATAACCTAAATACGCTACGGTACCGCAATACTTGAAAATTTTACTCGGATACAAATTAGTAACTAAATAATTGCATATTGTCCACATTATTGTATAACTTTTATTGATAATTCAGAACTTTGGAAAACTCTACTATATCATTATTAACTTACCTCGTTGTACACCGGCGCCAGTATTAATAATTATTTTTTTATCCCTTTGCAATTCCGTACTGCTATTATTGCGATTAGGATGAAATGCGCTTTGCTAGTTTTGAAATGTTAAAAAATATCAAATGATCATTTGAATCTTTCGAATTTAAAAAAAAAAACGATAGTTATTAATTTCTTTATAGCACACTTCCTATTCGAAAATCAGTGTAATGTTCTTCACATATCAAATTTTCTGTAATGAAACAATACATCCAGGTCCAAACGCTCTGATAAATTGAACTGATCTGATTGACCCAACCAATGAACCAAACATTGTTCTTAAATGTATATATATTAATAAAATAATGTATAGAAAAATTGATGTGGTTCATGAACTGATTCAAATTTTATTTTATTTATTTTTTAATAATAATTTCAATACAAAAGTAAAGAAAATATTGATTTTGGTTTGAAGTTCATTGTCAAAAAAATTATGTCGCTCCGAGAATCGATCCTGAGTCCACTTGCTCCCCAATCCGTAACGTTGCCAACTACGCCAACGGGTCTATCGGAGATGGGTCATTCGGAACAGAAATAAAACTTCCGAGATTTTTTTTACTCATTTCATAATGACACTCTCATTAAACCCATCGCCTATGCTATTGAAGTGAATGAAATTTGAGCTTCAATTATGAAAAATCTAGAGGGAAAATTGAAATTTGGGCTTCGAGGTGCATAACACTAATATTTTTGGAAGCTGTATGCAAAATTTCAAGCTCTAGATTATTCACGTTTTTTCGGAACACAATCCACAAAATTAGCTTGCATCTTGCTAATAAACACACACACGAACGCAACCGTACCTTCTTTTATTTATTTAGATGTGCCAACTGTGCAATGAAAAGTTGACTTACGGATATGATAAGTAGATGAATACGCGTATTAAGGCTAGGCGTACACCGGTTAGTCAAGACAAGAAAAGACAAGACGAGATTAGTCACGGTAATTCACATAGTTGCTTATGAAGCAGCACACACCGATGCAATGACCAATCGGTGTGTTGCTTCATAAGTAACTATGTATACTGTGACTAATCTCGTCTTCTTGTCTTGACAATCGGTGTACGCCTAGCCTTAGAGTTATGTGTGAACTCTGCAACCGGGCATAAATGATGCTAACACGAATACAATTACCAATTTAATGTCATCACAATTACAAACCAGTATAATATTGTGAACTCACACAAAACTCTGCTCTAGGTTTTCAGGTATCAATGCTAGGGTAGGCGTACGCCAGTTAGTCAAGACGAGACAAGACGAGTTTAGTCACGTTTAGTCACAGTACTTCACATAGTTGCTTTTATGAAGCAACACACACCGATTAGTCACTGCATCGGTGTGTGCTGCTTTATAAGCAGCTATGTGAATTACTGTGACAAAACGTGACTAATCTCGTCTTGTCTTGTCTTGACTAACCGGTGTACGCCTAGCCTTATACGAAGATGGGTTCCTAAATTCTATACCAATTACCAATTTAATGTCATCACAAAGTCCAAACCAGTATAACATTGTGAACTCACACAAAACCCTGCTCTAGGTTTTCAGGTATCAATGTTACAGATTTCTATTTCAAGTTTATTCTTTCAAGTTATTCTTTTCATGTATCTTGTTGATTGAGAATAGAGATATTTTACATCAAACTGTAAATTACTTGTGCTACTTTAATCCAATTCAATTGCTGAAGTGTAAATTGCAAGCAATCTAGCTCTTGTGCTTAACGTATCAATTACTTAATTAGTGTTCAAATTTAGTGCGTTCTCTTCTCACAAATTATGAGCTCTTTCTGTCGAGGGCCTACGGTCAGTCGATTGATACCATTCAGGTATTGAGATCCCTTCAACCAGTAAAACAGGGTTCGGCGTGTGAGAGCGTCATAAAACCTGCAGTCCTCGAAATTGGGTCTGAACTTGAGGTTCGACCTTGCCCACTTTCTCAATCTATCTTGTAACTTCTCTTCTTATTTAGTGACTCACATTTCAATTCTATTGTTACATTCTCCATGGTTCACTCAACTCTATGCATTTTCATGAGAACCACTATTTTTAAACCATGATTAGATTAGATTATTCTATTTATTCGTGTAGATTGCAAAACATTTTTAATAGTATTTATTGATTTTAAATTAGGTTTTCCAGTGTATATTTTGTATTATTTCTGTATTTTGGAAATGATATGTGAATGAATAAAATTTAATGAGTATTTATGCTTGGAGTTTGGATAATGAAGCTTGGTAAAATATGTTAGTAAATATATTATGAATTACACAAATTATGAACGGAGTTAAAACTGAGTTACAAACGGTTCAACAACATGAAGGCTTAATGAAACTTGTATATTTATGTAAAACTTAATGTTTATGTATGTTTGCGATGTTTCTTCACAAAACGGTGAAGTTCGAACACATAGATGTCCACTCTTGGAGAATGTTGTCAAGGAAAATCCTTTCCAACAACAATAGACCATTAATAAAATTATTATAGAATAAAGTAATCAAAGCTACTAAGATCTTGAACTTAAATCGGAATGAAAAGATAAAACTTAAAAATGAAAATGAACCAATTAATCAATGGTAGCCTGATATACAAGAAGATGATTAAAAAACAAACTAATAATTTAGAACAGTTCAAACATCAGAAGTTCAAGGTCCTCAAATAGGCTATATTGTTCTCTTTTACTCATTTCGGCATTATACAATCTTAAAGTTTACACAAGGAGTCTTGAAATTTGTAATTTCCGTAACAGACCTGTCATTGATATACACAATGTATTATGTAAATCTCAAGCTATTTACTATTACAGTTTAACTTCTTCACTTAAATGATAATCTCCTGCCCACTAGGCTTGAAGTTACCGCTCATTCAGATTCAGTTCAACTAAGTTCTACTTGATTGAAATTTAGTGATAGGCTTAAGGCCATCAGTTTGGGGATGATTGGAGTTTGGTAGCTGTGTGTAGACTATCTTGTTGGTTTGGAGATTTAAGAACTTGTACTAGAAAATGTTACTTACAAGTTTAGTATCACTCAGACTCTGCATAGCCAACATTATCATAAAAGAAATCGCATTCTAAGTAATTTATTAATTATGATAGTGCTTCTTTTCTAATCAAGATATTCATCTTTCATCATGAACACCATATATCACAATAATCACAATAGATTAAGGAACTATGAATCAAGATTTATTATTATCAATTATTGATTTACTGGCAGTATACGTTACGAAGTTGGAACAATGATCCATAGATATTAGTTTAAAAAGTGCTTCTATCGCAAATTTTGATAAATAATAGTTCAAAAAACTATTATTAGTTAACCAACTTAGTTAATTTATCAGTTAAATAACTTAACTGTGGTTAAGTTATTTGAAAACTTATCAACCACAAGACTATTGTGGTTGGTATTCATTTATTCACAGTTGATCTATAAATAATTGGATTATTAAATTCTATTTTGAGTGAATTGTTTGTTCTCCGTTTGCCAATATTTCCAAAAGGTTTATACAATCACCAATTTAGAAAATATAAATTCTTGTCCTTCAAATCTAAATTAATCTTTCTCATCTGTCAACTCAATCTGGCGTGACTTCAACGAGATTCTCATAGTTTTCTCGTGAATTACAGCTACTTGAAACAAACTTCAGCCGGTTTGTCGTTCGAAAAAGTTGAAATTGCATTTTTGACGAAGAAAGTTTCACGATTTTTGAAATTCAACGTAGCTATCGATCAGGAATAACCGGTGGACTGACTGAGCAGCTCAGTAAATCATCCTTAAAAACCGCCAGCGTTCATAAGCGCTGCAAATAAATTGGAAAAATTGATTTATCGGCTTTCCATTACTTGCACACAAGCGCGGGAGAAGACTCCACCATGCAGTCTATTCATTAATTATTCATTTCGTCTATGGATGAATCAGGAACACTCACACGCACGTACTCTGCTAATTTAGCAGCCTCATATTCAAACAGACTGGTGTGAATAGGCTTTTTTTATCCAGTCTATTTTCGTATTCCATTGTCAATCGAGACAGCTAGCGAAGAGGTTTTTGTAATCGCAAAATAAATCTGGGTTCGAATCCTTATCAAAACAATGGGATGGACATCCTTCCAACAACATGCATGAACAGCAACGTTGAGCTGATGTTTGAAAATGATTTTTGTAACACCACAACTCATGTTCAATTGAAGTGTTGAGACATAATTCCTGTTCAGTGTTTGCTGCTGAGATTGGAAAATATTATTTTAGAATATTTAAAATCCAAATTCATGATGGAATAAAAGTTGAAATAATATATTGTATTTTCAATTTTTCTAATTGTTTTATTTATTTATTTTAAAAAATGCTACTCGATCTTTGGTGATGCATTGAAACTTGAGTATAGTTTCTCTAAATATATACATTAAAAAGTGAAATCAGGAATCACTCAATAATTTCTATGTAGTAGTGAAGGTGACATTGTGGTAGTTATCCATACTGAATAAAAAGACATGAAGTTTTCAAAACCACATATTTAAAAAACGAGATACCGGTTTGTTTGTTACACCATTGTCAATCTCTGGTAAACTAAATACATTGCAACAGAATTTATACTCGTGACCGAGCGCTGTGATTGGGAGTTGAACGGCCTATCAAAGTGAACGCCTGCCATTTGCCTGGATATAAGCTCCTCCCACAATGGGCGGTTTCCATTGCTATTACGTAGAAACCACCCATTGTGGGAGGAGCTTATCTAGGCCAATGGCAGATGTTCTCCTTGATAGGCCGTTCAACTCCCAAACACAGCGCTCGGTCACGAGTTTATTCTGCTGCACTGTATTTTATTGATCAGTTATTCAGACATGGAGAAACTCATATTATTTATTGTATTTCAATATAAATTAATTTCCATTCAAATATGAAAACACCAAAAAATGTGTAATAATATCTAAATTTAGCAATAATATTGTATGGATGTAACTTATTGCTCGATCACATTTTGACATTGATTTGACAAGAATGAGGGAAAATTACGAGCAATTCATTTACAATTAGTAATGGTGATTATGAATTCGAGAAAATCCAATAATTATTATTTCAAAAATATTTTTTCATACTTCATAGAAATGCTTTATTTTTTCACAACTGTTTGAATTTTCATTCTTGAATACTGTCTACAAATAACTGATTCTCAAATGAAATTTGAAACATTTATATGGTACTTGATTGTTTAAAAATCCCTTTCATCTATCTCTGACCATCATTATTGGAATTTATTTACAATCAATTTTTTATACTATCATCATGTCTGATATCATTGACTCTATTTTTAGAGACTTTTTCATGACTCAAAACAACAGCCTATTAGTATCTTTCTTCAATTTCTTCATTTCCTTACTTCATTCGCAATTTCATTTCACTTATTCTTAGTATTTCTCTCTCTTTCTCCTTCAGTTCCCTGCTATCTCTATCTTTCCTCATCCTCTCTTCTATTCCATTTCTTTTCTCTTCCTACTTTATCTTTCTTCTTTTTCTTTATTACCTTCATTTCCTTACTACATTTGCACTTTCATTTCACTTATTCTTGGTATTGTTTTCTCTTTCTCCTTCAGGTTCCTTCTATTTCTTTCTTCCCTCATTTTTTCTTTCATTTCACTTTTTTCATTTCTCTTCTCTTAAACCTCTGTCTTCTCTCCTTATTATCTCTTTCATAAGATTATTAGCGTATGGCTTTGGTCGGTAGGGATACCCGAAGGTAGTTCCACCACACCGTGCTGTATAACCTAATTTCCACAACTGCCTATGAGCTTGATTGATAAAAATTATTTACATGAAGGTAAATTCAAGCTAAAAAGGTTGAATGGAATGGAATTTGAGCTCGAGAATCATAATAAAGTGAACTAAAGTCCCGCCCTTTCAACCTAGGCTACTAGATGGAAACTTGTAGCACGGCGTTACTAGCGAAGTACTTTTAAAAGCAACGACAAACTGTCAAGAATATTTAACGCCTCATGAAAGATAGAGAGCGTTGTAGAAACAAAGGACATCAAACAAAACCATAGCCGATTTCGAGGTTCTGCATTTTGTATATCAGACTTCCTCGCAACCGTGAAGTGGAAGTTTGCCTTCAGACTGTCATACTTGATGGCTTAAAAGCCCTTCGTTATTGAAACAAAATCAATTCACATTCAATGTTAAACTGTGCCACTTGAATGACGAAGCCATTACCACAACTGAACTATCGATACATCATCTATCCGACTATCTACTTCAAAATCTCATACGCCGTTCTTTTGTTCCTATTTTTAAGCGAAATTCTATTCAAACACGGCTCTATCAATATTGTTTGGTCAATTATTGAGCGTCCAGGATGGAATATTGTAGCTAAAAGTGGTGCGATGTGGATGGAAATCTCAGGATCTATTTTTTATTCACCCATCACATTTTCTTTCCACTCTTATCAGTTATCTTTTATGCTCACCGTTCAATTCACTCTTATTTATCAATTTACTTCTCATTCACCAATAATGACTCACTAGGATACTACTTTTGAAATTTTTTGCTACAATTTTGTATAAACAGCATTTTTTGTAAATAATATCCTAAAAATTGAGTAGGATTTTCCAGAGAGAGAGAGGTAATGATTTGTTCTTATCAAATTCAAAACATCGATTTCGCGTGTCAAGTATGATTGATATTGAAATCGGAGCATGAAAGGACACGATATAAGTTGTGAACCAATCATTACGATAGTAAAACTTTTTCACTCCTCTTAGATTTATAAAAACTTCAAAAAATTCTGAAAGATAGCCTAATCAATAAAATTTTTCATTGATTTTTCACGAGAGCCTAGAATCACCTGAAATCATTAATCCAAACAACTGTACTAAGATTTTCTAATCTTAGAAAGAAATGGTATCAAACGATATGATAAACATTAAAGGTATATCAAACAATGTTAAATGTCCTACCTTCTCTCCTAATATGATTCAGTTTTGAAGATAGTTTTCTTCGAGGAGTTCTCTCATAAGCTGTTGGAAGGTGATCTCTCCACAATCATCATTGAATACTTGATCAGCCATCTAACCGGGTTGACAATTCTCTCAGTACCGGATCTGCAATAGATTCATACAATCTTGGTGAATTAAAAAAAATCAATTGTTTGATTGAATAACAAATTATTGATTTGAATGATAAAAATATTTATTTTCGAATAACTTTTTGAAGTTTTGATGACGTCTTGATGAAAATTACGGAAAAAGATGTGAGAATGAGAATAATATAATTTCAGATTCAGATTTTCAATATTATTAAGGCTCTGTTGATCTACGTACATAGTTTTGGATCATTATTTTTAATGATTATGTTATAAAATGTTCCAAACATTCAATTTATTAGTAAATGTTCAAAAATTTGATTTTATTAGTAACGTATTCTTCAATTTTCAGTGTAAGACTGTTACAGTTGATGAAAACAGTTCCTGTTACGGAAAAATGATCGGAAGAATGATCCGATCCAGACTTCCAATTAATGCTCCCTTCATTCACAAAGATTCGGACCATCAGACGAAGTGACCCACTAGACGAGACTTGTTGATCTCACTTGACCTTTCTGAACTCCATTGTTTATTAGTACTAACATACCGGTTATCATTTTCTACACGGAATACATACATTCCCACTATCACGGTCACGTAGCCTGATACTAATTGGGATCTGATGAAGATGGGGAAGAGCGGCTTGCATTTCAAGCATGGAACACTGCAACGCTCTAACTCTCTCAGGATGATATTTGTGCTGAAATGCTGAAATCCAACTCACTTTTCCTGCCACACTCATTTTTTTTTCAGTTGATGAATGAACAAAGGATTTAATTGAAAAAAAAAATGTAAATTGAAATATGAAATTTCTATTGATTGTTCATAAGGGTGAACTGTCACAGGAATAATAGAGGAAAACTGGAAAACATAGGAATGTTTGTTTATGTTGAATGTTGAAATATTCTCATCATTTACGAATTCAAGGATGTAGTAGGCCTATATGAAAATGTCAGGACATGAAAAAATAACAGACTTCAGCTCAAGACTGGTTTTATTCCTTATCTGAATTTCAAAAAAATAATTGAAATCAAGGTTATTTTCCGTGACGAAGGGTGGTATACTTATTTGGTCATCGCCGGATATATTTCCTATAGAATTTTGTAAATACTGCATATGGGCCTAATATGATCCGTAAATTTGGTGTCTGTACTTCCAACTGACTATCTTTACCTAACTCCTCTTCAAATTTCATTATTCTAATGCTTATTCAATAATTATTGGAGATTTTTCCAGCATTATGTATAAATTCACCCTTTTCTACAGTTTGGAGTTTGTGTCAAAATACCGCTGCTAATGCCAGAAAAAATAACAATTATTTTCTAAAATGGATTACCGTTTAGGTATAGCTAGTACATTCTGTTAAGTCACCTGGATTCAAGATGGGCAACGAAACTTTTTTACAAGTAAAAAGACTATAAGAATTTATCCTCTATGACGCATGTAAGAAAATATCGCTTATAATGTTGCATTTTGGATTCTGATGATTAAAATAATCATGTCACGTTAGGAGAAAAGATAAGATCAGAGATAAAAACATCAATGAATATTCTTAGATCAATAATTATTGTAAGTTAACGTTACAATAGGGATTGTCTACCTCTCTTCTCCTCCTCTCTCTGTTAATAAAGATTGAACAATCAATAAATTCTCTCTCTCCCTCTTCTCGCTCTCTCTCTCTTCTCTCTCCTCTATTTTATCTCTCCGTTCTCTCCTTCTCCTCTATCTCTTCTTCTTTATCTCTCTTCTCTCTCTTCTCTCTCTTTTGTCTCTCTCTTCTTTCTTTCCTTTCTCTCCTCCTCTCTTTCTTCTCTCTCATCTTTCTCTCTCTTTTGTCTTAATCTCTTTTTGTCTCCCTTCTCTCTCTTCTTCCTCTCTTTTTTGTCTCTCTCTTCTTCCTCTCTCTTTTGTCTCTCTCCTCTCTCCCATATCCCTCAGCCTTCTCCTTCGTATCTCACAAACTTTCTCTTTCTCTTTCAAATCGGAATAAATAGACTACACAGACGCCTAGCGTGTCTCTATAACGGTGCCCTTCAAATGTAACTCCAAATGCCAAAACGACTCACTACGTACCACTTTTCAAGAGCACTATTTGATAGCTCGATTGCACCGAACAACTTCCGAGCTGCACGCTAGTGCATTCGCGTGTGCACAATACAACTATCAATAAAGTGCAGTTTTAATGTCAGGATTTGCGAAAAAGTAACAAAAAAATTGTACTGTTAAAATTTGCGGTGATAACGAACTAGAACTGCTCTCGAAAGTACCGACCATAATGGAGTGACTTTTTTTTAAAGTTACTTTATCGAAAGTCCATTCTCTTGTGTCCATTGGTTCAACTTCAACAACTTTTTAATTAGCATTGCGAGAATATTTTACAAAACTCCAGACAAATATTATTGAATCAAAGTGAACGCTGCAAAAGTTTTTGAATATGTTAGCCGTTCCATGTGCGCTTCCTCATTTAACATCGATGATTCCCGTCAAGTTCATTGTGCACAAACTTTTAATGGGAATTTGAATTCTGATTTAGTTGATACATCGACAACCTTTCTGCCAGTTTTAATTGGGATCAGTTCATTTTCACATAGATACTATAGAACTATAAAAACTTTAATGAATGAGCTTTCAGCAATTAATTTTTTTTCTCGGATGTGTGACTGACACAAAAAATTGTGTATTTAGGCGAGGTGGAACCTACCCGTAAGGTCTCACCACCGATAAAAAGCCATACAATAAAAAAAAGCAATTAATTCAGTTTGTATTAGAAGAGAAAAACCATAGATCCAACAGGAAAACCTACTCTTGTCATGGAATGGGTTGAATATTTGGTGGAAATATGGGCTATCATGGCAAAACACTTGTAATAGAGTACAAATGTTAAGAGTAGGTCATTGAAGAATAAATTGATATGTCTTTCCACTGCTCAATTATTTATTTTTGCAACCGAATTGTAGTTCAATTGGTAAGGGTTTAAAATGAGATTCTCCATGACTTATCGAGAATTTGTTAAACTATAGGAAAAAGTGAGAGAACAAAAGTGGAATGGAAAGATATAAGAAGGAGGAAGAGAGAAAAAGATATGAGCTTTAAGACATTATCGAGATATCATAGAGAGAAATAGGGAGAACAAGATAAAGAAGGGGAAGGAAGAATTTTGATGGATCATTCTCCATTACCTTTATCATCGACATCATAGAGATGTTGATGATGATGCGAAAAAAATGTAATACAGATTATTATAGGAAAGCAGCCTTACCATGTGAGGGTATGAGAGATTCCATTATTGAAGGTTGGAAGGTTTAGCTGATGTTCCACACTACAGTGCATCAACTCGCTATCTGAACTTCAGCAGTACTGCAGCATTCCTTGCCTCAGATCAAAGATAAGTCAGGATAAAATACATATTTGAACTCGAAGCTCTCATACACCTTTTATCGATTCAATGTAGCTTGTAACCATTGCAAGAGCTTTTTAATAAAAGCGAATACACTCGAGTATTCAAATGCAGACGAAAGAGTAAATATTTATTGTGTATCAAACATTATGACGGTATTTATGTGGCAATAGAAATCAAGAGATCGAGAGTTTCGAGAGAAGTTTAGATATGAGCATATAGATTCGAGATAGCAAGTTTTCATGAACAGTATCAAGCATTATGAAGCCGTAGCTTATTGTGAATGGAATTGTGTGTTTTGAGGAATTTATTTATGTAATCACTTTCGAAAAAAGAAGATTGATCAAGTTCGTGAGCACGCTCAATATTGAGATAATATAAAATAGATTTCAAAATGTGGGTAATATTACAGATCAAAGCTCCTAAATGCTAGAAGGAAGTACGTCAAGCAGATGGATGATTTTCATATCAAACATTTACTGCAATACATATTAAGATAAAGAGAGAACATGAAATACATAAAACCTGTAAATCATTTCTAATTCGATATCATTATTTTCATGAACACTTAAAAGGTAGCCTTACCAAGAATTCGATTATTTCATGGAGGGAATGAAAGAAAGCCTATATTTGGCCTATATTTTAAATAGGCTACAGTGGAAGATGATTTTGGTTGAAACCAAGATTACTTTTACATTGATAAATCGATTCTAATCAATTCCTCACTCAGAAAAAGAGCAAGACGAGGCATCACTTTGTGACAGAATAGTTTTGGGAGAACTCAAATCACAAATAAAGTCCTTCACTATGAAAAAGCAAAAGCAAATTACTAATTTTTATGTTAAACAGTAAACATTGTTTTTTAATAATATGGATGACATTAATGCAATTTTGTTTTTTATTCAGGTACGTCCTTTTATTGTAACATAGACTTATTTAAAGCACTTTTGTGTTGTTTTTTAATGAATTCAACTATTCTTTAACCGTTACCGACAATTTTGCGACTTATACACGAAATTAGATTCACGACAGTCAATCCCGCGGATAATCGGGAGTTTACTGTCTACATAATGGGTGAATGGGGAAGTAGGGATATTGAGTGTACGGTACTTACTCCAAAACTACTTTCTGTAATATACTTCCCTACTATCTTCATACACTAATATAATCTTTGTATATTTTTCTAGCTGTCTTGAGATTTTATTACTACTCACTAAGTCACTAAATATTCCCTCAACGGCCATCAGTAACAAAGATACTGAAGTATGGCTTTTGCATTCAAAATGATAACAATAAAGTTTCAAAAGCAATCTTATGAGATAGTAATAAACTGGGAAATATTATGCCAAGTAACAGTTACGAGAAGTGCTACGCTTGGAGATTTTCATGACGTAATCTCCTGCGATCAAAGTTCTTCCAAAGATGAAGAGTGATGGAGCAAGACGTGGCGGATGGAGGGGGGGGGGTGTGAGTGAGGTTAGGTTCGAAATTAGAATTTCAGTGAAAAGAAAGTCATAAACCAAAGAAGGGCAGCACCGATTTTGCCGGGCTCTTGCGAAGAGCATAGGTGCTTGTCTGAGGTCATATTTCAGACGCCTGAAAAGACATCCCCCATAAATTGCAGGCTACCGCTTGCAACTTCGACATCGCCCGCCTTCTCGTTTAGGAAATCTCCCGAGGTGTTTTAACGGCCCTACAAGAAAGTTGTCCAAGGTATTTTAAGAGTTGTACAATCCCTGCTAACTCCCAGATGGCACTGTAATACACTGTTCGGCGGATGGTTCTTTCGGGGCCCTTAATAAATCTTAGGTGAAGGTTGCTATCAATTTAAGAAGAGTTTCAAGGGAAGGCTGACAAAATCATCAATTCAACAGAAAAAGGAGTGAAATTCTACAGCTTCATAGAGTGTTCATAGATGTCAAATTACACTCACATGATTGTGCGATATGATATGAAGCAAGAATTCATTCTATATTGAGTGTCACTCCATGAACTTCAACGCTTTATCCCAAGCTCACAAAATTTCTTTTGAAATGGAAGTTAATGCTTTATGCTACTTTTCTTCAAAATATTCTTACTTATTCTTAATCAGAGCACATGAAATTCATACAGCTCCAGAGTTTCACAGTTATTAAATTCAAGAGTTAAAAATAATTGAATGAAATTATAGCACAAAGTATTTTGTTACTGGTACAAAACTCAAATCCCAATGCTTATGGCAACTCAGTTATCGTTGAGAAAGCAATTGAACAAATAAAAATTCAGACTCTTTTAGTGCACACGCTGATGAAGAGTATATTATATATAGTATTGATTGCAGTTTCAATTTCACAATAAACAACGAGCTTAGACACTTTTGAACTACAATCTTAGAATCCTAGAGAATTTGACACGATTGATAGTGGAGAACGCTTGCATTTATTAATTCCAGGCACCAGTAACCAGCACGACCCATATGGGCCGTGCTCTATAGCTTTCTATGTGCTTTCTAGTGCTCTATAGCGATCTATAGCTTTCAATGCAATATTTCCTACGATGCTCCTCCACTGTCAGGACAAGCATATTATAGATGAAGCTTCTCCCAGATTTACAATTCACAATAGATTAAGAGTCGCACGATTCTAGAGTTTTTAGTTGTTTCTATTGTTTCTAGTTGTTTTTGCAACAAACTCAATGTTAGATTGACGATATAAATGGTAAAATGGAGCAAACAAATTGATATTGTACCAGGAATTGAAGGTTTGATCCGAGATAGAAAATTGGTCTTCAGTAGACTACAACGTTAATATTTTAGCAGTAAAACCAATTACCGGGAAAATAATTGGAGATTAACGAAGAAGCTTTTCAGATCTAGAGGTTATACAACATGCTCACAGCTAGCTGGGGAGCCTAGACTGGCTAAGAGACGAACAAACTGACCAGAGATCAAACTTTGAGCTGGTGACCATCTTCCTGCTTCTCGGTGCTTGAATAACTCAGTGCTCAGAATGTAATCTGCTTGATGCGGCAACCTTTTGTCTCCACAATTAACAAGGAAAACACCAGTGAATCTCAAGCTGCTACTGGTCTTCGGATGACTATTGCTTCGTGGATGACAGAGCTTCGAGTGGAACTTCGAATGTTGCGGTCTGCTATTCAACTGGCTCTCCGGGAAAACTTGACACAATCGAATCCAATACTATTCTCATTCCCAAATCTGGTTTGTTGAGAGCTCTTCCAATCAACTCTCCTGATTACATTATTGATAAGCAGAAACAATAATGTCTACATACTATTCAAAGAATATACCTCTGGGAAAACTACGACATTTTCTCTTGCTGAAATTGGTGAAAATGGTAAAAGCGTACTGAAAAAGGGAATATTGAAAGAGAATAGTACTATGCTCCAAATATTATTCCAATTAGGAATTATTAGAAATTTACTATTTTGAATTTACTATTAGAAATTAGACTGCGGTTTAGTAGACTTGTAGGTTACTGGCAGTCAGGTTAGTCATATATTATGATATTCCACTCTATATAAACAAATAGGGCAATGCACACCAGTCACTGTGCATTGCCCTATTTGTTTGTATAGAGTGGAGGATCATATGACCAACTTGCCTGCCAGTAACCTACACGTCTACTGGTATCGTGAAACCGGGCCATTACTTTGAAATTGTGCGGGCAACATAATATTATTACCAATCTCAACTCAAAGAAACAATACTAACACGTTTTTTACTGAATTTTGGTGGGAATAATTTTTATAATTTTGTATACTCTTGTATACCTATAAGAATCAACAGTTCCAATTTTTTCCACGAAAAGTACAGTGGACCAAAAAATTTAAGATTTGACAATTTGAGAAATTTGGTGAATTGTTATGGTATCGATGATGATTCCCGCTTGAGTCTCAGATTTGACTGTTAGGCTAGGCGTACACCGGTTAGTCAAGACAAGACAAGACGAGATTAGTCACGTTTAGTCACAGTAATTCACATAGTTGCTTATGAAGCAGCACACACTGATGCAATTACTAATGGGTGTGTGTTGCTTCATAAGCAACTATGTGAAGTACTGTGACTTAACGTGACTAATCTCGTCTTGTCTTGTCTTGACTAACCGGTGTACGCCTAGCCTTAGGGTGCTTTGCCTGAGTCTTTACTGAGTTCCAGACTTAGTGATGGTACAAATCGTTTAAGCGCATTTTCACTCACGTTCCAGTTATTCATCTTGGGTTCCTATCATACCTTTTCTTGATCAATAGGAATAATATTTCAAAATAATTATAATTTTTGTCATGACATCAATCAGGTGCAACAGTGCATCTCAGTGAAAAACTGCTTACATTAAAAGTGTGCAAGTATCTACTAAAGTGCGTGAGTTTTTGTGCCTTTTGAAGTTTGTTTTCATACCATAACTTACCTCCTCATTTTGTCCGACTGATACTAATTAATGTTTGATTGATTGTCCGTATATACGCGGTGCCGAAACATTATTGATGGGAATTAATATTGGAAGGGGATTTACTACTTTCTATACCTTACTCAAAGTTGTTTTTTCCTGTCATGAATTTATCGAAATAGATGTATTTTGATTTATGCTTGTGTGGAAACTTCTTAAATTTAGAAGGAATGAGTTTAGAAGATTTCCATGCCTATCAAATTCCAAAACTGGTTTATATTCTGCATTTTCATCAAATAATATTATTGGTTGATCCAACAATCAACAGGGGAAGATGGGATTATATTTACTTTTCAGGGAGAATTCTACAAAATTTCGTTTTTTTTTTATTGTTTATATCAGCTCTCATTAAATTTTATGGACTATAAACAAGTGTGTTGTAATCACGATTTTACAAAAGGCCTGATGGCCTTGGAAAGATCTTATTAATCACTCGATAATTATTATTGTCTTAATTTTATTATAAGTACTTTCGCAATGCAAATGTTCGATTAAAGTTGTGGTGCAGTGAATTATAGTAGAACATTAAACCCAATGTTAACTTGAAACAAAAAAATTCACTAAAACCTTCAAACTCTTTGTGCGGAGAGAGCTATCTGTACGAGATCATGATAATATTTGAGAAATTTATTTTACTTTTGAAGTATTGAAACAAGGATATTTATAAAAATTTAGCAATTCTTTAATAGGAGTAGAGAAGCGAATAACGTTTCCACTTTCATGAAGGAAAAAATTATGGGAACGTTTTAGGGGTATCAATATTATCTGAAAAATAAATTAATTAAAGGATGCTTTATGTATTATTATAAGGAAATGATTTCAAGAACTTGGATTTTGAAAAAGAACAGTTAATCTTGGTCAAAATTTGGAAAAAGAAATAATTTTTTTTCTTGTTGCTAAATTTTGTTAACTGAAAAATTTCTCGCGTTTCTCTACAAAATTATCATCGTAAGGCATGATTCTAGTGAGAGTTAGTTGGCAAATAATCGCGAATAGCGGCACAAGAACGTGATAATTGTGATGGAATGGGACAAGTCCTACGACAAGATCAGTGTTGAGAGAGTGCGTGGACGCTGGAGCTGAAACAACAACCAACCGTTCCCTGATGCTTTCCGCGGCAGATTCTCAGTGCATTTGGACGGGAATGTGAACTCCGTCGTTCGTGAGTCTCCACTGCGCATTCGCAGCGTCTCCAGGCAACAGCGTTGCTTTCAGTTTGGCCCCGTCAGGGCTCCAATCACCCCCTCCGCCACCCCCCCCCCCAAAGCAACCCCCCAAGCGACCCCGAGAATACTTTCTAAGTCTCCTTTTTTTCTCTCGCACCCTATTGATAGACACCTGTCCGAGGGCTAAAGCTGTGCAGAAGCTCTGTAGGGTTAGTTGTAATCAATGTTTGTTCATAGCTGGGAAAAACTGCGCGCAAAATATCAAACTTTTAAATTCGCACAGTTTTGATAGGAAAAAAGAAAATGAAGGATTTACCCCGGGCTACGTGGGAAACAGGCTGACACATACACTAGAGCTGTAATGTGTTTCGTCGAAATCCGGAATTTTTTACAAAAAATCATTTTTAAACTATTCTATCATCATAGAATAGTATCAAAGACAATATTTAACTACCATAGTTGATATTGTCTTTGATAGTATCTCTCTATTCATAACTTTCATAGCATCTAGCAAGGTAAGATATTCTATGTAGGTACCTTGGTTTCTAGAATTATCTATTTATTGTATCATATTTTCAAAGAACAGTTCATCATCTCAAGACCAGGTCTATCATTCTGAAACACTGCTGTAAAGCCATGTAAGTTTCAAGATTATAAGAATACTCATGTTGGTTCAAACTTTATTCAGACATTCACATCTTCGATGAGTTATCGGTCAGGCAATCAAGTGATAATATACATGATTTATCATGATAATATAATTATTTTATAAAATAGTATTTTGTTTGGCATAGATATGAGTAGATGAAGTAAGTTGCAAAGTCATTCTTGGTTTTTTTTTACTCTGCGTTCAATTGTTATAGACGTATTGATTGATATTGAAGGTTGCACTCAATATTCTTGAATCAACAGCTAACCAACCCAATTTTCAACCTATGATTGATGTTGGAGACCTGATATAAATATTATAACATAAATATCCTCCATTGGGTTGGAGACCTGGACTAATATAAAATGAATCTGTTTCACCTTCAACTGGAAATTATATAAGCATCACACATTTACAATATTTTCAATAAAACACATTATTAATGATTGAGTCATTTCTTAAAATATTAACAGTCACTGTGAATGAGAGTGATTACCTGTGAAACAAATATTTATAACTAACAATTAACACTTTCATTAGATATTTGTGGAACTTCTCCATAATAGGTAGGAGAGTGGCGAAGCGTGGTATGCTTATTTGGTCATCGCCGGGTATATTTTCTATAGTTAATATACCCAGCGATTACCAAATAAGCATACCACGCTTTGCCACGGGAATAGAAAAAATTGTTATTCATTCTTACCTATTACCTATTAAGAAACAAACATTCAAGACCGCTCTCGGATGGGTGACCGGTACAAATAATTGTGCAATTTGGCGAGGTGGAACCTACCCGTAAGGGTCTCCCCACCGATAAAAAGCCATACGATAAAAAAAAAAAAAAAAAACCTATTACAAATATTTATGTCACATATGAGTGGGTTACCCACAATACAATAATATATTTTCATGATAACACAATCAAATATAGCTTAACAGCCAATTGCAAGAGAGCCAACTGGACGTTACTGTCGTAAAATCAAATTATTTAATAATGGGTTGAATTTCCAGAATTGAATTTCATACTCCATATTCTGAAATCTTCCTAAAAACTCTCCGTACAATATTCGTCGTAAAATCAAATTATTTAATAATGGGTCCACCATTGAACCACATATTCCATTACTCTGGAATCTTCCTAAAAATTCTCCGTACAATATTCCTAAAATCTCTAGCATGTTTTCTACAAATATTTTATCCACTTGAAAATTCGTTTTTGACAAGCCCAAACTCCATCTAGAAAATTCCTATCAGTATCGGCAATCGCGATACGCGGGTACCGAAAATCGAATGCAAATCCAATACCAAAGCAAATCACTCAGCTGTCGTGGAAAATTCCGAGCGTAGAATATTTCTTCGGCTAGAAGGGTGAAGTAAGTGATTTTTAATGAGGCCTACTCACCCTTTAAAGTGACGTCCGGACCAGCGACAACAAACATCATTCGATTTGGCCTCAATCTCATCATCAGCGCCCTTCAAGATGCTTCCACAAGATTTGCATTTGCTTAAGCTGGCTCTCAGGTTCCACGCCACGAAAAAATCACGGAAAAACACCATCGGAAGTTTTCTTGTACACCAGGTTCCTGTATTAACCAGAAAAAACATACACTTTATAATGATTTTGAATTTAATTCCACAACATAAGTAACTAGTTACAAGGGTACTTAAACACCGGGTCTCATTATTAACCAGAGAAACCAAACACTTTTTCTTGAATTTGAATTTGTTCTTACAAGATAAGTTATTAGTTGCTTGAGTTCATGTTGTCATGAGTGGTATTTTCATCCTTCCAGACTACAATATTATGTAAGACACAAGTGGAAGTTAGAGGCAGAATATATTATATTGGTACAGATAATATTTGGAATATAATACATATTTAGTCATTCTATGCTATAGGATTTATAGCCCATACTGCAGATTATTCTCCATTTCAGTCAATGAAGATTCAATAATGATTATTGAAGGATTGTTCTTTCTCAAAAATTCGATCCTTTCCGGATGTTAGCAATGGCCATGGCTAATGAATCACTAATTATTATTATTATTATGATAAAATATATTGTAATTGTTTATATTGATCCATTACTGATGATCTACTCGTATTTTTTATTATAATTCACTATTATGATTATTAATTTATCAATCAAATGTCGCCTATTTCTTTGAATTCATCAAACAATGATTATAATATAATCGTCTGTGGCCTGGATTTCTCGTGATGTTGATTCTGCCTTGTAAAGTATCTTGAAATAGCATGTATCATAAAGTATAGTCTACAACTGTATGAATACAAAGTGAATTTCAGTAATGTACAATGGTTATATTATATTTTATCTTATGTTCAAAGAAATTGGAAGAATCAATTATATTATCTCTTCACTGCCTGATTTCCCTTACAGAAAAATGCATTCCATTTTCCTAAATCCTCATGAATAAAAGTTGCCATCAAAAAGTTTTAAAGAAGTAACTTACTTAATTTTCCATTGTGCGAAACAGTCATGATCCAAACAGGAATTATTTTTGAAGTGATTGATGCTATTTGTGTAGCTCCCATGCCATATCAGTGTACCAGTGTGAGTGTGACCAGTTTTTCAAAACTTTTCTTACCTTAGCTTGTGAATAAATTGCACTCATTTGAAAAGTTGAAACAAGATTATTATTCTCATTACATATCCAAATCCAAGGCTTTTTAGTTTTATACTCCATGAAGTTATTCGAGGCTTATTTGTCTAGACAAGTGTAGCCGTTCAAAGTCTAACGTTTTTAGGGACGCAAGATCATCTCAGAGCACTGACTGAATCGGAACTGAGACATTTGAGACTGGAATGATACGTATCAATCGACCTTTGTACGATCTATCATTTCATTGTCAGTCATTAAACTCGCTTATTGTACAGTAGGAAAGCTTGAACAAATTTAACATTATAATATGATTCTAAACTCATACTGACTGTTTGGTTGATTTTGTGTTATAAACAGCAATTATTCGGCATACTTCTACATAGATATCGCATTCATTCGTAAAGATATAAAAGCTTTATTGCAGTAAAAAAACATCATAATATATGGATTACAACGCTGCCACTAGCAAATAACAGAAACAAAGCAAAAATAAAAATACAACTAAGAAATTAATAGATAACAATAGTTATGAAAATGTTTTTATTCCTCTCCTAGAATTGATCAATGCTTTAATCCTCATTATATAATGCTTACATTCAACGTGAGTTATTCTATTAGAAAATCGTTCTATCTGTATTGTAATGTTCTGTAAAACTTTGCGGCGAGGGTTTGAAGAAGTTTGAATGTGTAACAGAAGCAAACAGTTGTGTTTGAACGGGTTGCAGCAACTACAGCAGCAAAAGCAGTGCTAGCTGCAGTAACAGCCGCAGTAGAAAAAGTAGCAGCAGCAAAAGTAGCATAAGCAGCAACAACAGTAGTAGTAGTAGAAGTAGCAGAAGCAACAGTACTTGTAGGAACAGTCCGAACAGTACTAGCAGTAGCAGCAGCTACAGCAACATCATCAGTAGCAGTAGTAGCAGCAGCAGCATCAGAAGCAACAGGCTAACCTCGAAAAGGCAGAACAAGAGATGCAAAGCAGCGTGATTAGCATGAGATTGCAGCTACAGCGACCACGGCCTCACAATCAGAGATCGTTTCACGGGACATCGATTAAAGTCGGACCCAGCTCCGTGTGGCCCCCATTGTTTGCTCGGCCGGCACCCAACATGGGGCCTAATATTGGCCAATGGCCCTGTGTGGTCCATGCTCCAAGGCTAATCACCCACCACCAACGATCATTGTTGTGGTGGTGCATACTGAAACATGACACCTATTTTCAAATTACTAGATGTCGAGCTGAACGACAGTAGAAAGGAAGTATTGGATATTGTAATATTATTCAACTGCTTTTTGATCCATTAGCTGTAGCAAGCGGTGCTGTGTAAAGTTGGTGAAGCACGAGTCTGCTGCATATCGCGAAAGGGGGGTGGAGAAGAAACCCAAATCCGTGAGGAGGGGGGTGCTGGGGGAAGGTGTTTTGCTAGAGTTTTTGTAATAATGAGAGCATAAAGTAATAGTAAATTTATAATATTTGGATTAAAACTATAGAAACAGGTTCATCTTTAGAATATCTATAGTCAATACTAACTTGATGGGACAATATGTTACATTCATACAATGATTTTGTCTTTGATTCTTCAAAATTTCATGCAACCTTATTTCACTCAACAAATTATACAGAGTTAAAAAAGTTCACATTATCACAGTGACTTTTTCTTAATAACTCTATACTGTATTATGTCCTGACTTGTCTTCTTCTCAAGCCCCACAGTCTCTATGCATAAATTACTCCAAAATACAATTTTCCGTGAAACCTTTACCGTGAAATTTTACATCTATATACCAAGTTTCATGGCAAACGGTCCAACGGTTTCCGAGTCTATCAACTCCAAACAAACAATTATACAAACAAACCAACACTCTCTTTTATATATAAGATTATGTCCTGACTTGTCTTCTTCTCAAGCCCCACAGTCTCTATAGATAAATTACTCCAAAATACAATTTTGAAATTGATTAAAACAAACAATAAATGTTGAATCCATGGTTGACGGCTGTTTCAACCATGGTGAGACACTAAATATATATTCATTCAATGAATTTGTCATTCATCCTATCAAATTCCATGTGATCTTGTTATTGAACAAGTCATACAATATAATTTGAACACGATCCTTATTCTTTTCTTTCCTAATCTTTTCTTTGTCAAAGTCTAGTGACTTCTTCTTTTAAACCTCATACTGTATTCTCACCGATTTGTGCCTCCATCCCCACAAGTCTTTCAGGCACACAACTTACTACAACAGAAACCACTCCAACTGTGTCATATACGTGTAATATAACAATGGTAGAACAGCACAGCATCAATTGCGGTAGCAGCAGTCAATGATTGCGTAGTGCTGTAAAGTTAGAAGTTCCATCACAAAGTGAACACGCGGAACAGCGCTTCTATGCATCCTGACAGAATTGATCGATATGCTGCTCATTCTACCACCACTGCTACTACTTAGACTCCTCTTGACAACAATATAGATCGAATCTGATGCATTTACTTTAAGCAAAACGCACCGCTCTGACGCTCGTTAATGGAACCAAGAGGTTCATAAGTCACGTGATACAACACTCTCTCCCCCACCATCAACCCTCCGACACCACATTCACCTATCAGCTCCAGACGAGACGACAGGGAAATTCTGTGTTAACAAAACTTCGCCCAAGTAATTTACCAAAGGAAACGTAACGGTTCTCTGTCGACAAAATGATAAGCACCACTGGTTTTTATTTTGTCCTAATTAAAACAGACAGTTCGAATTTTGCTGGTTGAATTCATTTCCAGGAGGAGAAGCTGTTATAATGCTTCTAGATAGACTGATATTATTTTGGAGTGGAGTAGGAAATAAAAGATAGATATTCAGTAATAAGGGTTTCTAGGAAATAGAGAAGCTTTGAGTAAGTAGAAGGAACTTGAAAGTTGGAGAATTATTCGAGAGTAATGGAAATTCCACTGTATGCCAATACAGTACCGTATTAGATTCTGAGAAATTGGTCGAAAATGAGAACTGTTTTTCAAACTGATTTTCAAAGAAAGGGAAGACTGATCCCAAACAATCAATTATAAGCAGAGATTGACAGATGTATATGTTAGTCTATGCTCTATGGTATAAAGAGTCAAGAGAGACTCACAATATAAATTGAATGAAACGAAACTGGACAAAAACTGGAGCGTAATCGAGCCGAGCCATCCCGATTGGCGGGAGCGAACCATCCACACTCTCGCATACGTCTTCGCTCGTCTAGGCTCGACGAGAGTATAGAGGAAGGGTTATAACAGTTATTTTTGTGAACAATATGAAAAAATTAATAAATAATTAAAATTTCCAATTAAAATCCAGAGTCACCAAGATTAGCGATTAATCATAATGAACTATTTTCTGGCTTCTGATATCATCAATGCAATGAACAGTACTTTGAACCCAGCCATCCAGAATGCCAGACTCCTACTATTAACAATGTTATCTTATTGCTGAAAGCATTGATCCCCAAGCAAATTCGCAGGAACTAGCGTAGATAGTGCTACAAGTATTGAGAAATATGTACGGGTTTCTAAGTCGTAAACGATATTCTATACGCTGTTATCTACGGCCTTAGGGCAGAAATCGTTACAGAAGGGAAATGATAACGCTCACAAATGCGTCGCGGTTGAGATATCATCGCGAAATCGCCTCGAAATTCAAACGATCCAAAGCCAATACCAAGACTGCCCGTGTATGTAGAAAGCAACATAAATTACTAAAAACGGAATACTCAGGACCGTATGCATCATCTTTGTTTAAACAATGTTTAGTATGAAACTTAATTAAAACTTGATTCAAAATAATGACTCCCAATTTAAGCTATGAATAAAATTTACAGTTTAAAAATATAAATTCACCGTTTAAACCAATATCTGTAATAACTGATAGAGAACTTGTTTATCGTTAATGAGATGAGAGAAACGTACGAGTATTTCTCAAAATAATGCTACCAATATTAAACTCTTCCAATAATAAGTTATTCGAATGGTAGTAAAGAAACATAAAACTAAAATTCAATCTCAACTCATACTTCACGTCCAATCAATCATTTAGATTTTAGACTGTACAGAAGAAAATAACCAATAATTTATTGCTATATTCAATAAAAGACTTCATCAATAATTTTGTGATGATTAAATCAAACCTTGATGCATTTCGCCTACAAAGAATATTCTTTAATACTGTAGACTAGAGAGTCCAGCCAACCGCCTGAAAAATTAAATAATCTCTCATGAGAAGACCATTCAAATTTGTTCTATTTTGCTTCCTGGAACATCAAGAAAAAATGTAAAGAATACTGATGTGAAAGTCATCTGTTATCTCCACTCCTTATTTACAGAAATTCTTTCAGGTGGATAGGCTATGACAAAAAACAAAGCCCATTATGTTTTGTCTCCTTCAGATTATTAATTTATTTACGCTAACGAGATGGGAAGCGACCAACAGCATCATTATAAAGCGGCCAATGCTGTACTGTCATTGGTTGAAATGCGATAATGCCAGCGAGACAAGAGCGGTGTTTGCTTCGTAAAACAACCTAGTTTAGTTTTTGATGAGATTGCGGAAAATTTTCTCGCTGTTCATTAGGCAAATAAATAATCGGTGAAGATTTTCATTTGAGGTAGATGACCTTGTTCAACTTTCAATCAAGGTCAATAACTATGGGAGGAGGAATTCAAAATATATGTTCAATTTCATCATTTGAGTGAATTTTATTCAACATATACTGTTAATTTTAATTCTAAAATTCAATATTTATTCTTGTGTTGAGTCAGTTGAGTGTACAAATAATTTTTAGTTTACTTGTGAAATTTGAATAAATGAATATTAAGATTTACGATAGTTTATAAATTCTAGCAGGGTGAAAGCGATTTCCGAATAACTTCTTATTCAGCAAGCTTTACTTGCGGGCATCTTAGGCTTTACTTGGGCATCATCGAGCATCTTATTAAAGCTGCATTATTAAAGCGTTCCGTCATCATTGTCATGATCAATACTTATAGAAGAAGTGAAATTAATACTTCAGTTGTATAGGAGCTATAATGTAGAGTCGAATGTGAAGTAGTACGAAAATCTTCAAGATTTTTCTAATTAATCGATAACAGTTTTCATTGTAAATATCCAGTCTCATTTCAAGAATCTTGTCATCAGTGTCATAGTTGACACGTGATCTGCGTGGGAAGCGAAATCATTAGTCGCTAAGTCAGGGAAATTCAATTAAATTAGATACAAATCTAATGAGTTTACCCATAGCCTCCTCTAATACAGGTATTAGAGGAGGCTATGGTTTACCCCGTGCAGCGCATAGCGCCGCTTGCTTCTCAGTACTGTGTCGTTTGGGAATGCAGTGTTATTGCAACAGACTTGTATCAGTGTGAGTTTCCTCTAGATTTCAAATCAAATCTTACTGTGGTGGAGACCAGCGACCACATAATACAAATAGACGGAGCACTCAGGCTCAGCATTGAAGCCAATTCTGGCGCCTATACCTAAGTAAGATGGCGGCGGTTTACATGAGTGAGAGAGAGACAGAAAAACAGCTGGCATAATCTTGTCTCTCTCACACTCATGTAAACCGCCGCCATCTTACTTAGGTCTAGGCGCACAAAATTGGCTTCATCACCCGTAATGTTGAAGTAATAGGAATGCTCCGTCTATTTGTATTATGTGGTCGCTGGTGGAGACACAGTATAAAAAAATTCTGTGATAAAAAGTACCAGAACGCTGGCAGACCGCAGCCCCCCTCTCGGAGTCCCCGTTTGGGGGGGCTTGGAAACCCTTGTCTCTACCGTGGAATGTAGTTCATAGGCCCTTCCCTCGAAAGTGTTCACAAACCTTACTCAAATTGATGCATTTCAATGAATTCCGTTCTTTGCGAAACGTTTCCCTGAGTCAGGTGTGAATAAATTTTCAGGTCAAAAGAACTGATTTGGAATACCATTTATTTATAATAAAACTGCTCGGCGCAGTACCGAAGCTGCACTGCGATGTGCTCCGGATGAATCAATGGGGTATTCGTCAATATAGCCCTGTCAATATAGTGGAAGGTCAATAATAGTGGAAATCAACATAGGCGTCATTTGGGGGTGGCAAGGGGTGGCAGTTGCCACCCCAAAATTCCCAAACCCTTTTTTTTGCTACCCCAAAAATCGTATTATCAATTAGTAATCAGGCAGTAATAATTTCAGTTATTTGCAAACAAGTGAAAAATTACAGTTTATAAACGTGGCACAATCTTGATTTTTTATTTATAATTTTCACTGGCACACAATAATAGCTTTCATGTTCAAAAACAAAAAGGAAGGTTGAGACATGTTAGTTCTGCCGCTATAATGCGCTGAAGTAGAGTCGAAGTTGAGTGTTTTATTCCATTATTCGCGAAAGTGGAAAGTCGGAAGGTTGTGACTCCCCATTTCTCCCCTATTCCATAACAATTTATAAACTGGAATTTATACTGGATATTAGCCCTAAATCATAGATTCCCGTGCATTTCACATCACTGTGATACCCTCCAAGTAGTGGCGAAGCGTGGTATACTTAATTGGTCATAGGAAATATACCCGGCGATGACCAAATAAGTATACCACGCTTCGCCACGGCCTCCAAGCCCCCCAGATCCCTGGCAGACCTTGCCACCCCATTTTAAAAGCTGAAATGACGCTCATGGAAATCAATAATAGTGGACGATCAAGACGTTGAACCTGACATAAACTATGAAGGTAAAACATCTACGGCCTCCATGAGGCTATTAAAGAGTCAAGAATCAATACAAAAAAGATTGAGAAAATTGAAGTGATATGAAACTCTTCTATCTCCAAAAATTTAGTTTCATGTGGCACGACTCCAATTTAAAAATCATTAACTTGATGAATCTAACGAGAAAAAGATTATAAAATGTAGCTTCAACCAACTGGATGAATCTTAGCTGAAGAAGCCCAATAAATATCAAATAACGAGTTGACGAAGTGATTGTTTTATCAAAGTTAATTTATTCACATTAGGCTAATAAAACTTATATCAGTTTCAGTCATTTGTTTCTCCTATTTGGAAATAATAATGTTAAATTTGTACTTCATTTCAAGGTTAATCACCTTTCAAGGCCACGAAGTAAAGTTATCGTCAAGAAAATAATAATATTTCAAGTATAAATATAAAAAATAGTCTAGCAGTTCAGTTCAAGGATAATATTTAGTGGACCACTCAACTAGGTACTGTAATAAAATATAATACATACCTTTTTGAGTTACATTTTCTCCTTCACTTATTAAACTATTATACTCCAACAACAGTATCTATCACACGGCATGATAGAAAATGACAAAAAAAATACGATTAATTAACTCTATCAATAAAAACTATTTCGCTATTGAAAATCTTCAATTGAATAATCTTGAATGTTCAGGATATGAATCTCTTCATATTACATCACTCCAGCTTTCAAATAGAGGGAAACTAATGTTGGATTGCACAAACCAAGATCAACTATTTTGAATCAGGAGATCCCATTAAATTAGCAATGTACTGATCCTGGCTCAAAATTGGCATTGCTTGGTGCAACTGAACAGAAGGTGACCAAATTATCAAGAACAAAAAATAAGAATTTTGATTAACTGAACAAGTAAAATATGGTTGATTGATCTGATTAAGTTATGAGTCACGATTAGGAAAATGATCCGATTAAAGCCATTATAGTTTTGATAGCTCTAACTCTAACGTGTTTTAATTGGTTACCGTTATCTCCTTGGACCGAAGCTAAAGACATTTACGACCTTGGGAAAATTGTGATTTAGGTCATTAACAGTGTATAAGTCGCTGCTGTCTTATTTATTTTTCGATAGAAAGTACTCGTTAATTTATTTGTTTTGTTAGAACTGCTTTCTCAGCGGTCGATGATTCTTCTTCGACTGCTAGCAGATCAAAACATCATGTCAGCTGCTAGTTTGCTGTCTATCCCACGTTCCCGCTAAAACAACAGACCCTACATTAAATGGTAATTGATTTGAAAACAGATTTGTTGATGTTTTGGAAGCTCAAGAAAGATCACCAATATTGGCAATAAATGCAGAAGAAGCTGAACCTATTCAGACTTTGCTAGAGTCCAGTTAATTGCGCTTGGAAAAATGAACACAATAATAACATTGTCGTTCAATTGTCAAGGATTAACTGGCAGTTTTTTACAATATTTAAAGTAGTTCCCAGTAACAGTTCTTCTAGTTGATTGTTTGAAAATTTTTGATTGGCTTTTTATTCTTGGAAAGACCCTTACGAGTAAGTTACACCTCGCCTTATTATTTTTGGGTCGGTCACCCATCCAATAGCAGTTTCGATTGAGTCCGTGTGCATGACTCAACCTCATGATCATTCAGCAACCGGCCTCACAAAGAAATATGCATTTCAAGTATTCATTCATTCCTCTCAATTATAGTCTATTTTATTGTTATATATATGAATTATAACTTATTTTTTAAATATTTCCAGTCAATCTTTTCAGCTTTCACCCTTTGAGATGTTGGTATGATAATTTGAGCTGTAAGCTACATTCATCTAAAAAATCTGTTTAATGCTATTAGTAGTCTTTTCGAGTGGTACCTATTAAAAGGATGTTAGATTAAGTATAAACGTTTATAAAATATGTAGGCTATTTCAGAAAACTGATCGTCAAATCTGGGAGTGGTGCCCAGAAGAAGAGCTGGAAATTTTTATACAAGAGTGTTTGATGATCAAAGCTATGTGATTTGATTGGTTGGTGAGCTACAACTCTCAGTAATGGCATGAGAGATTATATATTTTATTAATATATTCCCTATTAATTCATTTTATTAAAATACAGTTTGTAACACTATATTCTTTTTTGAGGCTATGGTCAGTTTTATGTACGATACAATATCACAATATTTTCAAGTCAAGAAATTGATTATTCTTCGCCGCGTCGGACCGTCGGATGGAAATACACTTCAACTTCAATGAGATTCCTGAATAATAATGATTATTTGTTCCAGATTGATTATTATTAATCATTGATTATTACACATAATTTAATTGATTGTACTGATTGATTTCAAACTTATTCGCTGCTACAGGAGGCCAGGAGCAGGATAACAATAACAGAAAAAAAACAAGTTCACTGTTTATAATGATAAATTCAGAATTTTCCTATTTTCCAGACTACTTTGAATACGTTGTGAGATTCAATAAAAGTGACAACCAATTAGTCCAGCTTCAATTTGTGTCTGTGATTGATTGACATTAATCTCGTCATTTGAAAATAATGTTGCGAAAATATAGGTCGAAGTGTTTCTTCTTTAATATGCAAGCTAATGACCCCTTTTTGTTGGTCATTATAGAACATCCTTCTCTTGTGCTACAATTAAAACATTGTATTCTGTTATTTTCTCATTCTACTTCTTTCTCTGTCTCTTTAATGACCTTGAACTGTGTGACCGGATGCAAATGACCCGTCTTTACCAGTCTCCTAATCTTTTCGCAGCCGGAAGGTTTGAAGTGTTTGTTTTTTCGTAGTTTTCTAAACTGTGGAAAATTTGGAGTTTCAAAGTAAACAGAAAATTATTATGTTGTTCAACACTGTAATCTGGTTCAGTCGGTCGCAAAATATCAGTCTCCACTGTGATTGTTCTATTGGTAATTATTTAGAGTATCGCATTACTAATTTATTACAAGACAGTTTAATTGAGTGGATTGCATTTCAAATGGGCTGTGCATTTCATCAGTACAATATAGTGGCTCTATTTTCATCCTGCCCATGTAGGCATGTAGGCCAATATTTCCAATTGAATTTCCCACAATTAATTGGTATGAGAAGCGAAATAGTCATTTCAGTTTTAATAAAATTGCGAATTTGGCGATTTTTCAATGTAGGAAGCTTTCAATGCATATTTTATTCAATAAGGAGGTACAGTGAATGTAAAATATGTCAAATTCAGAAAAAAGCTTCGGTTTTCTTTTTTTTTCGGTTCATCCTATAGAGTGAAACCGTATGAATATTGTCTAGGGGAAACCTTTTCAATGTGATTTTCAAACACGATAAGAATGAGTCAAGAGTCGAGTGCGAGTTTAGTACAATAAATTCCAAGGTGAAATGAGATTTTGATAATGATTCATGCGGAGTTTGAACTCCCCATAGCATCTTAATCAATATTTTTGATATTCCGTGGTTTCTCTTTTCCAATATTAATGCCTACTAGCATTTTGACTGAATCAAAACAATATTTTGAATCTTATATAGAGCAATGAATAAAAATATATGCTCCAATAGTTGCCAGAGAAAGGGTGATGCATCATCTAATGACTCGCCATTAAGCTATTTTCTCACTAATCGATTCATGGGCTAACCCTATATTTAGTCAAATAATTTATAGTTTCAATTTCAGACAACTGTTCCAAAACTTTCATTTAGAACAAGAAGACCGTAATAGCTCAGCGCTATAATTATATAATTATCTGATGAGTCATTGCAGACTGAATAATCAATTGAGTTATTATTGGAGAATCTTGAAGATTCACGTTCACTAGCCTTCCGGTGGGCGCGTGGCAGCACTCAGTGCTGCCAAGTAATTGTTTTTTAAATACGTAGAATGAGGTTTATTTTACAGAGTAGGGATATTCAGTACCTTCCATTGACAACATTGGAAACACATTCCACATGCCAGATGTTGTTTACATTCATTGTTTCAGTCGTCAGAAACAATTATTGACTCCTAGGCAGCACTCTATGCTGCACGCGCCCAGTAATGATAGTATTTTTACTATTTTGAATATCCATATACGTAGTGGGAAGAAGTTTGAGGACCTCTATTTTATAAGTTATGATCATTGTTAGTGTTAAAATACTAAATAGTTTGACAGCCGGAATTCTTCTTTTCAAGGGATTAGTACCTATTATTAGTATTTGACAGTGTTTTTTTCCAGTTTCCAATCCAATGAGTAACAATTTCCAGTTCATTATTACAAAACAATAGTATAGCTGTTCAAGATATAACTACAATCATCCAAATTGATTAGGAAATTACTTTTTATGATATAAACATCCTTTTTCTCCAATCCTGAGCTGTATGAGGCGCAGAAACAAAGATATTTCAGAGGCAGCACTCAGTGCTGCTACGCGCCTACTCTTGTAAGTTTAAGGGGCGCGCCCACCGGAAGGCTAGATCAATGGGTAGCCTACATTATTGACTGCACCTTCAGGGCAGTCATAAAAGTTCATTTATTTTGTTTCAATGTAATAGCCGACGTTGATGAAACTAAATAAGAAATAATTAAAAACGGGGATGTTCATTTTGGCTCTGGTTATGTGAAAAAATGTACTTTATCTGCAGGATAAAGAACAATTCTCTCATTATTCTGGGTTGCCCCAATTTTGTAATCCTCTCTTATCAAGTACTGTAATAATTTTGAAATAATTGATAATTGTATTGAAACAGTCTAGTGTCGGTTTGAAGATAATTTGTTATCACAAGTACTTTTCAATTTCAAAACTTTCAAGTGTTGGATGTGAGTTTGAATGAAATTGATTTTTGAATAAGTTTTCTACCAGACTTCAAGTGTAATAAGGGTGGGTATAAAAGATAAGCCGTGGCAAAGCGTGGTATGCTTATTTAGTCATTACCGGGTATATTTACTATAGTAAATATACCCGGCGATGACCAAATAAGCTTACTATAGTAAATATACCCGGCGATGACCAAATAAGCATACCACGCTTCGCCACTAAAAATAAGAGATTCCGAATGTTATGTAGGCTAGTGGGAGTCGTACAGTATTATTGCAATCATTCTAGCTGAATTGTTCTTAGAGCACTCATGTAATCTTAGTCATTACATAACTCTACAAATTATTGTACAGAAATTTCTTGAAAAAAAGGGATTATCCAAGATGTCTACTGTTGATAGGCAATGATAGTATTTGAGAGAAAAACACACTCCTAGCCTATATGGTTCAATTTCAGAAAAATACTTGGAATTGATTCTTCAATCAAGAATTTATGACACTTGAATCGAATTCAGTAAATCACGTGTTTGTTACAGAACTATCGCTTACATGAAAAATCTCACAATGATTTCCATATTTTGTATCAAGTACCTTTGAGTAATATTCATTAATATATAATTCTATATTCAATAATATTATTATATTATATATTACAAAAAGATCAATATTCATTATTTATGAGCATCATATAGATTCATATTATATTTTCTTTTAATTTCGTTTGCCATAATCATAATAACAGCAAATAATTCCTCAGACAAAATGCACTTATAAATTTGGATAAAATAGAATGTCATTTGAGTTTGACTAGAAAACACAAATAACATAATTAAAATCAAATTTTCTGAAACAAAATATCAATGATGTGTGTGCATAATATCAAAATACGTAAATTACTCGTATTAAAAATACTATTAGTTTCAATGAAAGGTTTCTTTTGCAATCAGAAAATCGAATTATGCCATGCACAAGTACTTCCACAAAATAAATATCGCAATATTGAAAAAATTATGTATTGATCTATATCAGTCAACAATATTTCACAGGTGAGAAGTTGATCAAAATTGGGTAGCAAAGAGATCTCTTAGATCACCCTTATAAAACTGGATAATAATTTCCAGGTTTAGTTTCTGAAGTGATACCTGTGAATTAATAGTCATTATATTCAAAATAGAATATTATTTTGTACAAGCTCCATGGCCTATTCTGACACATCATTAACTTGATAATTTTGATGTGTGCGTGTCCAATATAAAATTGATATTAATTTCTTTCATTCATCATCTATATGTTCCCGACTTGAGACATTTTTCAAGTAAATTTTGAAACTGAAAAGATTTGGATCTGTTTTCTCATTACTTGATATTGTATTTTAGATCAAAAAAGGGGTATGAAAATGAATAATTTATCATACCAATCTTAATATAATGTCTATAATAATTGTCTAATAATTTTGCAGCTTGTGTGAGTCCTAGTCCTCATTAAACGAAAAATCAATTATCTATAAATAGTGATAAGGAAAATGCAAATATTAGTTAGTAGTATACATCGATAATGACTTTCAGCTTATTTGAAGCACATCTCACACAATGTGATGTAGTAATAATTTTAATCATTGTCGTTTTGAGAGGTCATATTCACGGAACTGTCTCATCCATCCAAATCGATAATTTTATTTTTCACCTGTCTCTTTATCTCCATACTCACAAACATGAAAGGAATACAACCTTAACGAGTGACGATAAGATAAATTTTAACAAGCTTGTGTAGAATAATGAGTGGGGAAAAATCACTGTCTAGTACAGTTAAAGCTTTCCCAGCGGTTGGTGCTTTCTAAAACTGTACTAACCAGTTTTTAGTGATGTTTGTGTCAAAGTTTCTTCTTTTTTTGACTTTCCTGAGTGTGAGTTGGGCCTGGGATATACCAAACTACATGGACAAACCTTCCATCTACACAGAGGACACAGGTGTTTCAATTTCGCCCCAGCATGAGGCAAACTTCATGAGTGAAAACCCTTATCGTCTTCCCGATAACATAAAACCTCTCAGCTACGATTTGAAAATAGTACCGGAATTGGACAACAACAGTTTCACATTCTCCGGTGATTTAACAATAAGAATTCACATCATCAACACATCAGATGAAATCGTGCTCAATTCCCATCAGTTACATTTTCATGACCATGACATTAATATCACCCTGGATGATTCACCAATTGGTCAAGAGTACAAAATTCCTGTATCCAATCTTACTTTTGACACGGTTTATCAACAAGCCATTATCAAAACAGAAAAACCATTGCGACAAGGTATTGTGTATCATTTGAGGATACAGTATCATGGTGTTTTAACAACTAGAATGCTCGGATTTTATAGAAGTTGGTACTATTTGGGTAATGAGACTAGGTAAGTTGTATTTGTTACACAATAAACCTTAAGAAACGTTTATATGCAATTATTTCACAGTGAACAGCTAAGCAATAATATAATATATTATGTAAAAAAATAAAACAATATTAATTGAAACAATGTAGAATATTAGGCTATTATCAAATCATTCAGGCTATAATGAAAAAAAAACCTTGGATGGAATCATTATGTAAATCGAATAAAAAATACTGCAGAGCAAATTAATTACATACAAATTAGTAGGCTACAATGAAAATTCAGTTTAGCATAATAATCTACTGTCATCAGGAGAAAAATGTGAATTTGCTAGGGGCTTCATTATTTTTTTTCTTTGATACATACTGCTTATGAAATTATCTTGACACCTTTAGCAACTAAGCAAGCAATGGGAACGTACTATTAGAAAAACTACATTCAGAATTTAAAATAGTTGTCGGATTTTTGATGGTCAGATAAAACATCAAAAATTTATTTAGCAATTGTTTTTAGCCATCTATGAGGAATAACATGAAAAACGCTTAGAATTGAGCATTCGTTTTGTATGTTTGAAAAACGTAAAAAAATTGTTCTCAATTGATGATACGGTACAGATATAAAACATTCTATAATATTCCCAGTTTCAGAAAAATATATTTGTAAACCTGAATTTTCTTGGTAGATCATGACAGTATACGATATTCAAAATCTTTGAAATTGTTGGTTAATTATTTCGGAAAATGAAAAATGAAATTTTTTCACGTAGTCGATTGTTTTATAAATCTTTAGCACACTTTAGCTCTTAATAGGCGAGTCACTTTTTCCGGAAAATATTTCCCACATAGGCATAGGTAAAATCTATGGGTAGAGATGAATTTAATGACTGCTTACAGGGTCGAACCCACTGAATATATATCTGATATATCCCCTGAATCCCCTTTCCCCAAAATTATAGAACAAATTGGAGTAATATACTTATATATATATTATATTTTGTATTAAAGAGGGGGATATCCCCCTCTGAAAAATGTTTCTGGGTTCGCCCCTGACTGCTTTTTGGGCAGTCGGGACCGACTGCTAAACAATTCCTCTGAAACACGAGCATTGCCCGAGAAAAATATCTTAGTCACAACTGAAATCGAAGCGAGAACATTGGCTGATCAGACCACCAATAAATCATTCCGGTCACTCCAGTACCACAGAGTAGATAATATATCTACCTATTCTGTGCTCCAAACATCTTATAATGATCTGTACATTCTGAACAAAAATAATGAAGAAAGATCAATTTTCCAGGAATGAAAAATATTGAATCAGAATGAACAATTTTTCATTAATTTTCTCACTGATCGAATTTTTCGCATTCATTCATCAGGTGGCTAGGATCAACACAGTTCGAGTCAACTTTCGCTCGATCTGCGTTCCCTTGCTTTGATGAGCCACGGTTCAGGAGTACCTTCAAGCTAAGAATAGCCAGAGATAGCAGCAGGTCAACTATATCAAATATGCGTCTTGAAAGCACATCAAACCCTGAGTAAGCAAAGATATCTATGGTTATTCTTCACGAAGCGTGGTATACTTATTTGGTCATCGTCGGGTATATTTTCTATAGGAAGTATACCTGGCGATGACCAAATAAGTATACCACGCTTCGCCACTAATGGTTATAGATCAATACAAGTTCATTGAAGTTAATCATTCACTTGAGAAATGATCATCCGTTTAAGAAATTATTGTTTCTTAATCGTATGTAATAGGTACTCAGCATAATTTTATTTCAAACACAATATTGTATTGTATTTTTCAAACAATATTATCTATTCATGAATGAAAGAACTGATTCTAATTTATTGTGATTTTGTTTGCTAGTCGACTTATTTATAAGAATATTTCAGAATAATTTATAAGAATAAAACTTTCATTCATGATACAATAATACTCGACTGTGTCAATAATAGTAGCCTATCATTTGAAAAGGATAGCGATCCCGTACCTGAAATTTCAGAAATAACGGAATAACCTTGAAAGCTGTTGAATATCATTGAAGCTATAGTCCGATTCACGTCAAGAAGTCAGCATTGCTTAGATGGGAGTTTTCTATCCTTGTTCAGCACAAGGCAGTTGCTGATGTCTCTATCATATTCGCACTGTGCATAGTTGCCGCACTGTGCATTGTTGTCGCATTGCCAACAAACAGGTTTCGTGCAGTGTTCTCTTTCTCTCTCAATGAAACTTGGCATCAATGCTCCCCAAATAAACAATACTGACTTCTTGGCGTGAATCGGACTATAGTGGAGTGGAAAAGTGTGACGGACCAACAGGATAATAGTGGAATAACAATAAGCTTCCAACATTTTCATAATAATTGATGAATTAATTAATATTTATATCAATTATCATGATTTGATCAATAATTATTGATATTTGTATGAACTATTTATTTCTTTATTCAGTAATGTATGCAAATAATAGGCCTACTTAATAGAAGGGTAAAAGGCTTGCGGCCAAAACGTTTCCTTTTCCAATTTGGAAAACCTCCCAAATCTAGGATATCAATATTCATTTATCTATCAATAACCTATGTTATCAATCTGTATTTATAACTTATGTTATAAAATACCGATATTTTTATTGATAAATTGATGTAAGCCTAAATTACAATATTTATATTGATCAACGTTTTTCTTTTTTATTTTCCATACTTTCATTTACAGCCCAAGCATCAGAGACAGAGTGTGGGATGTATATGAGGAAAGTCCAGCCATGGCAACTTATTTGTTCGCATTTAGTATCTTCGACTTTGCAAAACTAACTGATGATGCCACAGGAAGAGTGAATGTCTACGCTCAGAATGTCTCAATCGCAGAGGGCGAATTCATTGTCAACGAGGCTCCAACAATTTTGGACATACTAGGCAATTACACCAATCTCACTTATCCTCTACCAAAAATAGACATTGTGGCCGTTCCCGATTTCAATGCAGGTGCTATGGAGAACTGGGGAATGACAACTTACAGGTTCGTATAATAATTATGGAGTAAATAATAATAGTATGATGTAAATTTGCGAATGATATATCAGTCCATAATATTATTATGATTAAAATAGTACACAAAGTAAGAAACAAAAATGCAAAAAATCTGATCCACTAGTAAATGAAAATTATGAAATCATTATTTTGAAAAACAAATACAATCAACAATAACAATATATTTTTCCCAAAAATGTATAGTAGTGAGAAACTGAGAAATATGAATACTCGAAGGAATTTTCAAACGACTCCATTTCTATTTGCATATCTGCTACTGCTGTTAAGTTTTCTATTTTGGAATATTAAATTTATGTGTATCTTGTGGCATTTGCTGTGAGCATCTACGGTATTTGTACAATTAGGAATGCGACAATACTTTAAATGCATTATAAATTATAATACCCTATCCTTTTCCATGTTACATTGTCAGTTTTTGCACCAAAAATTCACCGTGAGCGCTGGGGTTCAATTTCGATATCCTCACGACCTACGTGCACACAGCGAATAGATAGATCACTAATGTATTTCGATCAAGAAGGAATATGATATATTTTGTGCTTCTAATAAAGTTCTCTTAATCAATATTTCCAATCATTTAATTTTAAACAAATCATAAATCGCTGTTCCACAAATACAGTATCAGTACCGCATCATAAAACAATTAACTATAATACTAGAGAAACTATTTCAATATTTTTTGACGTTTGATTCTTCTGTGTTTTTAATAAAATAAAAAATATATAAAGAATCTGTCTTATGAGTCTTAGATTCAATTTGAGATTAATTAATGTATTCAGCATAATGATAAGATAGACTTAAAAGCTTCTAATGACAAAGTTACAGCCTTTTTAGTTGTCTAACATGCAAATTTTTCAAAACGTGTATGATTTATTGTTCGTCTAGTCAAGAAAAAGCTCTTCATAGAAGATAAACGACATTTAGCCCAATTTTCAGCTAGGTTTATCCTTATCACTCTTATGTAGCCCACTCATGTTTGAGTACGTATGAGTATGCGTTATCTTTCGGACCTTGAATTGGTTTAAATACCGTAAGTACAATTCGATTTCAATGTAATTATCCTATCATACATAATAGTCTATCAGAGGATTTGAAAATTGGGATGAGATGCATTTTGTATGCTGAATTCTATATTAAATTTCAAGGTATTTCAAAATTGATAATTCATGCTATGAACAACTTTTTAATGACATTCATCCTTCAGTTTAGACATTGCAACCAAATTTATGTTGTACAGTCCTGTAAAAAATATCTTCATTTTCAACAGTCTCTAAATAACTAGCAATACCGTGACTTCAAATTATTATTCACTTACGACGCCTTTCTTTTTGAAAGCCAGCAAGCATTTATGAAGTTTCCATTACTAGCTTAGTAAAATAGTATATTTCATCTTGCATGAAATATAATATACCGCTTGCTATACCTAGCAAACTGTTGGACCTAGGAACTGTTGGACTGTTGGTCTCAAATTGTTGGTAATTTAATTTACTCTCAAAATTATGCTGATTGTCCTATATGAAAAAGTGATGCTTCTGGCTCAAAATTTTCCAAACATGAAAGAGGTGCAAGATTCTACTATTAATTTTATAATATTTTTTGAGATGATCCAGAAGTTTGCCGAGGTCGAAAATTTGGATTTAACAACCCAACACTATTACATACATTAAACAAGAATCCAACCACCCCATTTTATCCAAGATGGACCCTACCCTAAATATTTAATGACAATATGATTTTACTGGGCTTTATTACGTTTTCTGTGATGAATGAGAGACAGCCTCAGCACTCTGTTGAGCGAAATGTGAACTAAAATAGACGAAAGTGATAGCTTCCGCTATCTAGCTGCCTAATAATCAACTAACTATGTCGTCCTCGGAGCGTATCGATACATAGGTATCGACAAATATAGACCTACTCATTCATAATCGAGAGTCACTCTTATTGATGGTCGACTAATTAATTTTATTTTGTTTCGACATAATTATTCGCATTTAAAAATATCAGATTAGAAACAAACTGTGAATTGAGCTATCTACCGAAAACATTAAATTTGTGCAATAATATAACATCATCTAATGAATCATGGTCCACAAATACACCGTTTTCACTCACTTTGATGATAATGGTAAACAGGGGTGAAAACCCACCCATCCCCCTAGAGCTCCCATCACTAGCTCCCTTTTCCCTGGGGTTAAGATCTAACCAATTTCTTAAACCAAAACTCCATACCGGCACCCGTTCACCATAAAAAGTACTTGAGAGTTTAGAAAGAAAGTTATAATTATGTATGTTATAAACGTTTCATAAACATTTAGTAGTCCTTCAAAACAGGAAAAGATGGACGCAATCGTAAAAGACATAAATAAGAAGGCCTACTATGCAATAACCTCATAATCCACTGTAGCTCCCTTTTTGCATTATTAGAGGACTTCCAACTAACGCATGGAACAGGCTCCCAGGTGCTACGAATCAAACAGTTCCGATGGGCAAGTTTCTCATTATATTATTTGCTATGAATTTTCCCAAAACTTTTTATGAACTAAATGTAGTTGACTATTGTATGATTAGATTCTTTTTTTAATTTAAGAGAGAAGTACGTACTCTTCAAGGAAAATGTTTCAACAACCCTGGACAAGCAATGGATACTAGCAATAGTTGCTCACGAATTCGCACACCAATGGTTTGGTGACCTGGTCACACCGTCTTGGTGGGATTACACTTGGCTTAATGAAGGATTTGCCACCTACTTCGAGTACTATGTACCCTCTGTGGTGAGTAACCAACATTACAAATTTGGACACTAAGGTAACCTATAAAGTGGAAAAGGAAAATATTTTGTGGTCAATTCGTATTGCTGTACTCTTGTTTCATTGAACACGTTTTAAAATAACCTAGAGTGAGAAACGGAGATGGATACACTACAATATTGATTGAAAATGTATATTCCTACTGTGAATTATATGTTAAAATAAAGTAACCAACAAAAAAAAAATAGCAGCTTATTAGAATCGATCACGGGACCTTCTATTCATCAGTCGCGAAATTGTTTTTCTGATCAGAATTCAAATTCTGTTGTCTTCGAATTTCAGATGAAACCAGAATGGAGAATGATGGAGCAGTTTGTTGTAAGAGAACTACAGCCAGCCTTACTAGCGGATGAAGGAAGTGCACATCCCATGAACGGAAACGTATCTAAGCCAGCCGAAATTGATGCTATATTCGATGTGATCAGTTACAACAAAGGTGAGATTCATTGGAGAACTATGAATCAAGGATAAGTTTATCTATTGAGAGTTTTTAAACCGTGGTGAAGCGTGGTATACATAACCGGTCATCGCCGGGTATATGTCCTATAGGAAATATACCCGGCGATGACCGGTTAAGTATACCACGTTCGCCACGGGTTTTAAACTATTATAAATATTGATTAATTTATCATCAATTTCTTGGATTCATTGAAGCATCCAATTTACAAATATGGAACATCCATAAACTCAATCATTTGTCATTCTATTCTAATACTGTATACAAATTTCTGATATGAGTTGATTAAAAAAGTCCTCCCTAGCCAATCACCATGAAAACTGACCTCTCCAACTTCCTCCATTTTGAACTTTATATTCCCTTCAATATTTCCCTACATTAGATCACATGAGCCCAATTATCATAAAATAGATAATATCTTATTTTCAAGTGGGTATTGATATTTCGTTTGAAACAACACGTACTCAGCTATAATATATTATGAGAAAATTGGAGGAAATAAGAGTGAGAGTGAATTTTTTTTATTCAGCTTCAAAAATAAGTTAGTAGTTACAAGAAGGAAGCTCAAAGGCCAATTGATTCTTATAAAGAACAATAAGGCTATTATTATTTTTCTTAGAAGAATCAATGCATCAGCATTTTGAAAAATAAATATTGTTCAATTATAATAATTTGAATAATTTGTATAAAATTCAGAAAGATATTTCAACATTCTGAATAAATAAATAATTTCTGTTTTAGCTGGATCAGTGCTGCGGATGATAAGACATTTTCTTGGAGAAGTATATTACCAAAAAGGCTTACAACATTATTTGCGACATGCATTGATACAGTAAGTTGATTCAGACAATTCAGTTCTGTTATTCCATTGAGGAGAAATTAATATAATTTGTCCTCCTCTCTCAAATATTCTTAGTTACCGTACGGTAATGGATTGTTTCGATTCAATCCTATATGAAATCTTCCTTTTCAAGCGTGTATGATTTAAATTAATGTTAAAGTCCTACTTTTTGCATTAATTTAGTTTAGCCTACTTGAAAGAAAGAGCACTCATAGACAATCTTGAAAACATTAATACAAAAAGCCACAAATAAAGCCACTTGATTTTCCTTCAATTTATTATATTCAATTTCATAACTATTGCATTTTTGTAAGAAGAAATATAATTTCCCTTACAAAATGAAACAAATCAGTTTAAAAAAAAGGAATAGTGTTGATGCTTTAAGCCAGTGGGAAAACTGATTCTTTAATATATCAAATTCAAATGAAAGAATATTCACAGATTACTTTTTTTAAGAGGGTTTGCATAGAATAGCATTGTTGATCGATTATAGTATGAAGTTGAAGATTCACTGGCCCAATAATCCCAGAATTCGATTCTCCATTTCCATTTCTAATATTTTTCTTCCATTTCACATTATTCAATATTAATATTATTCTCATTACCATTACTTATTCTACGATAATTGTCACCTAGAATGATATGAAGATCAACTAGTCTATGTATGATAATATCATTTGGAGAATTATAAAAATCAATGAAGGAGACATTTTTACAAACCATAAAAAATCAGTGGAAAATTTTTTTACATACCGTTCATTATTATTGGTAGTCTGTCTACTCATACCCAGCTTGAGTGCTTCAAGTATAATAAATTAAGATCTGGCTAGTGAACTACAAAATATTTTACTGAATATTTATCAAGTTATTGACGACTGAAATGCTTTTCATTTTCTCTCATGAATAGTGACAGTGGTACAGTGACACCACATACACTTTGGCATGGGTTGGGTTCAAAACTTTCCCTAGAGCTCCTGCCAAATGGAACAAGTCTTGAAGATGTTGTCAGTACCTGGGTTGATCAGGATGGATTCCCACTTCTAACCCTATCTCGAAAAGATAGAAACATCATTATTGAACAGGTAATAATTCAGCAAAAATCCAGAACAAAAATAATCATCCACATGTTAATAAATCAAAAACATTTTTTTAACTCAGGTGAATATGATTGAACTATTACTGCAAAGAGATAAAATAGAATAAATTGTCAATGAGTATAAAAATAAATTCAATATAATATTATCATTCAAAGCCTCTAATAGATTCGTTCTATATCAACAATCATGAATGTTATCTCAGTCAATGGTTTAAACTTAATTTCAAATATATATTATTTATACTATAGTTTTGTCTGCTGACTATTCATTTTAATTAGATTAGTAGTACCAATTCCTAATTTTTTCAGTAGTCGCAACTAAAAGACTACAAAGTTAATTGTTTCTATTAGATAAAATTGATTAACATGAATTTAAAATCCCAATAGTCATATAGGAATTAATAAAAATGAATTTCTAATTAATAATAGTGTTTTTAGTGTCAATTTCATTCCAGCACCTCCAAAGCAATGGCAAATGTGCCAGTATTGAGTTAATTGAGTGTTTTTCTTTGATTGCCTGTAGGCTCAATTCTTGAACTCATCAAGTCTATACAAAAGTTGAGAGACTATGTCTATAAGTATAAGTTTAATATAGAAACGATACGTATAGATTTAGTGTGTCTGCGTTTTAAAACATTCCAATATTATTGCATTAGTTATTCACAAATAACATTCCAATATTAATATTAATAATATTGTAATAATATATTACAATTAATATTATTAATTATATAATACTGTAAAACAATTTTAATAATACTGGAGTGTCATTTTTAAATATGTGATCTACATACTGGTTTCAATATTATTATTTCAATTCGAATATGTGTTCCCTTAATATTTTTAGTCACAATATTCAAGAAGTGTACAAAGAGATGGAAGGGCTAATCAGGATAAGTCTTGGTGGATTCCACTCACATTCACGACCGACAAGGAGCTGAATTTCGCTGATACAACTACTAAAGTCTGGTTGGGTCCGGAAAAGACTGTGGAAATCCAGATGGGAGACGGGCTAGAATGGATCATTCTCAACATTCAACAAATAGGTGATGATTATTGAATTCTTTCTATTTGAAACAAGGTTCTGATAATATCAGTGCTTTATAATTATTTATAGTTTGCCGTACATTCTATGATTATTGATTATTTACCGTACATTATTCTTTGATGCTACTCATATTGCTTGATATTGGAAAGAAATGATAATTTTTATAATTTTTTTTTCATGCTCAGCTTGAAAAATAATAAAATTTTAAAAGAAGCTCCATTAATAACTAACTATAATAATAATATTGTGATGATGGACTTGATGATACTGGTAATCTGATTACAATGTGATACTGGCGTAATATATAACTGATATTTTTTCTTTTATTTTCTTCAACAAAACGAAAATTAGTTTAAATTTATTCTTAGACTATAATTATATATCATTTTCCAAAAAAATTTCTGATCCAAGAATAGTAAATAAATTCTACTAAAAATAGTAAATAAATAAATTGTTCCATGAAGTGTCTCGGGAGTTATAATTATGATCATGAATTTTGGAATAATTGTGTTTCTATAATAATTCTTGAGATTCATTAAAATAAAAATCACTGGTTCCAAGATGAACTATATTACTACATACTAGAATATATTACAAAATCAGTATTGTTGTTGTATTTTTTTTAATTGTTCTACAAAACAGAAATTATTTTTAGTAAATGAAATTTATAAAAATTTAATAATCATTACTTTTATTTATCAATCATTAATAAATTTTATGGTTGCCGTACATTTTATATGATTACAGTACCTACATTCTGTTCTTAGAATTTGAAGAGGAAGTTGTTTTGAAATTAATTCCATATGAATGAGAAATATCAATCACTTTTTTGTAATTATTTCAGGATACTATAGAGTGAACTACGATCAGGAGAGTTGGAAAAGCCTGGCTAAGGCACTCGCTACAAACCACACTAGCATTCATCCAATAAACAGAGCTCATCTATTGGATGACGCATTCACGTTGGCAACTTCTGGTAAAATTGGCTATGAAATACCATTGACACTGTCAGGTTATTTGACAAAGGAGGATGATTTTATCCCTTGGTTTGTTGCCATCAAACATTACGGAGGTTTGATCAGGAGGTTCAAAGATACTGAAGTTGGTAAACACTTGAAGGTAAATTCAATTTTAAATTTTCATAATCATGATTGAGTTTTTGAAAGATAAAGTTTCTGTTTCAACAGTAGAAAAAAAATTCCACTTGGAAATTAGGGAAATTAGCTAGAAGTTGAAAAGTTTCTGTTCAAACAGTAAAGAATTTAATTCCATTCAGAAAATAAGTAAAGGAGTACATTTTTTTTGCCATGGTAAGTCATGACATTTTTGAAAAATAAATGAACCTGCAGTTCAAATGTTTTATAGAAAACAAGCAGAATAATCATTGTGTAGGCTACTTTAATTTAAATTTGTATACCTGAATTGATGTATGGTAATTTAGAAGTATGATCTGAATATGTTAAGGGACAAAATTCGCATTACATAAAAAACCTTTTGAATAAAACTGATTTATAACTTTAATAATTTATTTATTTGTTGAGTAATGTACAAATGGTGCTTCATGTTCACCAGGCTCACATTGACAATAATTATATTCAATATTTCACATGAATCTATCATGATAATTTATGATATCAGGGCTTCATGAGTATCATTATTTTATATTGTGATCTTATCATACTCTATGATTCCAGAGTGCTCTTTGATGAGCAATACAATAATATTATTATGATAATTATTTGTAACTCGATTTATTGTGATTATGATTACTGTGATAGCTAAAACACTCTTTATTTCTCCTCATATCATATTTGTTTTAGGAAACCTACAAAGGATTTGTTGAATCAGCATTCACAAGATTGGCAGCAATCAATGAGAGTGATCGAGACTACTCTCAACGTTTAGCCACGAGCTCTCTGTTCCCACAAGCATGTTCCTAGGAATCGAAAATGTGAATCGCACTTTATTAAACTATTTGAAGATTGGCTACATGCAGTAAGCCAGGAACCCAGTTCTGAGTGAGTGGACTCATTGGCTAATATTGTTTTTTGTTGTTATTCAGTTATTCATCCTTATAGAAATAAAATAATCGATTATTCAACAACAATAGACCTAATTCTTATTTATTCAACTATCTGAACTCATTATTATTAATAAAAAAACATCCTTTGCAAATACTCTAGATGACACACATCCATCAATGATTTAGTAGTGGTAGCATATATTATTATAATATAATATTGTGTATAGCTATCCCTTTTGAATTTATTTTTGTTTAAAAGAGTAAATATTGCATTGGTCCTTCGTTATCAGCAATTCCAATATTGGAATAAGTACTGTATAATAAATATAAGTCCAATATTGGAATAAGAATACAACCAGAGATAACCCATTCTTGGTTCATTAATCCATAATCCATTTATGATAGTTGGTCTATAATAGCACTTATACATTCAATCTAAGAAATTTTCAGAGAAAATCAAAATAAATATTCTCTATTGTAATTCTATTTCAAATTGAATGGAATGAAGAGTGGATTTATTGCTGTTATTGGAATGAGTCACTGAGTATTAGACTTTCAGTCTTTCAGACGAAAATATACACTATTTTATCCTTGATTAAACAATAGAACTTGACATTTTTCGAATAATGTGATTTTTTAAATATTTATTTTATCTGTTCAATTCTTGAGAAACAAAATGCTGAGAATGGTGATAATCAGAATTCATGAAATTTTCAAGAAACAGAAGATATTTGCCTTGAACATTCAATATTAGAAATAGCCTATATAGAAATTAATATTGGTTAGAGCTCATGTGGACATCATCCTAAAAGAAGAGATATCCTGAAAAACTGAAATAAGAATAATTTTATTTGTATGTGTCATATTGATGTGATGGGTTATGGAATCATTACTCAATTCAATAGTCTACTGGATAAGAATTCATTTAGTTTGAATAGGCCCACCCTATCCTAGGAGTCAAATGCTCAATTTTCATTTAAATGAGTTTCCATTGATCTACCGCCGTACCGTATCTTGATTACAGGCCAGCATTCGACCCGGATACAAAGTACACAACATTGTGCACAGGAGTTAGAGCAGCCAACCACTCTGTATGGGAAACTGTTTGGGACTATTACGTTAAAACTGATGTTTCCACAGAGAAGTCTCTGCTACTTCAAGCATTAGGATGCTCACAAAATAATGAATCTTTGAAAAAGTGAGTATTTCACATCAAATGATCATCATTTCAATCTTAAATAAATCTCTGCTACTTCGAGCATTAGGATGCTTTCAAAATACTGATCCTTTGCAAAAGTGATTATTTCAAATTTATTATTATAATTCACAAGTTGGGATATTAAAATTAATATTGCCCGATGCCCGTCTTTTGAAAACTTGAAACACTCAGAAAAGTGAATAAATAGTTTTTTTTAGTATTCTCAATGGAAATATCTTCATATCTCTGTTCTTATAACTTTTAACCACCGATTTAAAAATATATAATCTTACACTGTAGAATGTAGATCCTACTGTATGAATGAAAATGATAATTGAATTATAATTTTCATTAATTTCTTCCAAATTTTAAAAGAAAAGAACAGCTAAAATATGAAAATAACCAATTCAGTGTACGATGAAGATATTCAGAACTACAGAGATTGTGTATTATACAGACTCTGTATTCTAAGCTAGGGAGATATTCAGTACTATGGGGATAGTCAGAACTATGGAGGTATTCAGAAAAATATTCTAATATCGCTTATTATAAAGTATTCCATTAAATTAAGTGCAACGAGGAAAGCACGAAAAATATTTCATAAGCCTATCACTGAAATTATAAAAACAAATTATAAACAGTTAATAAGGAGGTAGGGTACCTAACTGAGTTTTGGATGGACCAAATAATTATTGAATTACTTTATCAATGATTTATTTATTAGAATTATATCTTGTTTTCAAGCATCAACTGAATTGTTAATGAAACGTTAATGATTTTCAGATACATGGCAAAGTTGACTGGGACGCAGCCGGATGATATCCGAACTCAAGACTACATCATGGTACAACGCTCTCTCATGGCAAATCCATCTGGAGGTCAAGCAGTGCTTGAATACTTAATTGACAATTATTCGAATCTTCTACAATTGTAAGTGGGGAGAAAATAATATGATGCTTTGATAATTTTCCAGAAAAAAGAATATTCTCGTGAACTCTGTGATTTTATTAGTTGTAATATTTCTCTGGTCATCTCAATTAAAATAGGAATAGAAATATATCAAGTGTATAGACAAAACTATATACGGTATTTGAAAAACATTTGCTTTGAAATGTGATGAGTAACCAATATTCTTTGAAAATTTTATGAAAAGTTTATTCTTTAAAAAGTATGATTCAGGGTGTTGGAACTTGCATAATATTACGTATATGTAACTCTGGCATTCTAGGTGGATTGGAAAGACGCTCCCATGACATAAAATATTGCATTGTATCCATTAGACCAACAATGATTTGAAATTTATAATATTAGATAGGCTATTATATGTACCGAAGTATGGAGTATGGCTACTCTATCTGGCTATTAGAGTTTTCCAATTGAGATTGAAAATCTTCTTCATATTCACGAGTTAATAGGTACTGTCCATCCATCTAGGTTTTAATTTGATCATACATTAATAATTATTACCACCTCTCTGTTTATAGCGTCCAAAAATCAATAGGATTTGACAGACATTAACTTATCTCTTGCTCCTTGTACATTATATAAAAGTTATTCAACGTTCCATCTAATTTTTAAACTTAAGTTTCAAAATCAAAAGTTTTTGTAACTTTTATTCTTATCAACATTTTCAGATTGAAGCCCAAGACAGTCTTCGGATTCTTCAGAGCTTTGGGAGTTGTATTACAAACTGATGATGATTACAACAAAGTAAGTACCGCAGTGTTTCTGACACTATAGTGCGATTCATGTCAAGAAGTCAGCATTGCTCAGGTGGGAGTTTGCTATATCCTTGTTCAGCACAATAAGGCAGTTGCTGATGTCTCTATCCTATTCGCACTGTGCATAGTTGCCGTACTGTGCATTGTTGTCGCACACAGTCCCAAGAAACACGTTTGGTGCAGTTTTCTCTTTCTCTCTCAATGAAACTTTGCATCAATGCTCCTCATATAAGCAATGCTGACTTCTTGACGTGAATCGCACTATAACAAGTTATTTAGTTAGGAGTGACACTATTTCACGAGTTATCATGAGATCAATAATTTCATTCTAGAAATTTTAAAGACAGATTAGTAGTATACTAAAGTTTAATCAGGCAAAATCAACGTATTGCCTTGAATAAATTTTCAATAATTTTTAATTTTGAACTCGCAGCAACTAATTTGCCATCATTTCAGATAAGAAAAGTCGCATATTCCTCATTTTTAAGATAATAATTTTCAATAATTTACAATTTCATGTGATAAAAAATCCATAAACATAGTAATCTAATAATAGCCAATATCTGAAAACTTCACAAGAAAAATAGAAAGCTTGAAAAAAAATTGTTATAGCTTACATCAACCTAAACAGCTCTATTCTAATTGTAGAATTGACTACTCAACAGTGATAGGCTAGGTGTACACCAGTTAGTCAAAACAAGACAAGACAAGATTAGTCACGTTTAGTCACAGTACTTCACATAGTTGCATATGAAGCAACACACACTGATTAGTCATTGCATCGGTGTGTGCTGCTTCATAAGCAACTATGTGAATTACTGTGACTAAACGTGACTAATCTTGTCTTGTCTTGTCTTGACTAACCGGTGTACGCCTAGCCATAGAGTTACCATAATTCCTAAAACTGTAACACATTTTTCTTGATAGATTTATTCACATAGAATGATGACACTATTTATATGATACACAATTATAGAATATCAATTAATTCTTGTAAATAAAATTATGGAATCTTATTAAGATAATTTTAACTATATATTTATTTTTTACTTTTAGCTAAGTAATTTCCATGGCACCATCCAAGGCAACTATTCTGTGGAGCTCAAACAAGTGGTTAATGCAACTTTGAATCACATCAAGAAGAACCAGGACTGGATTAAGGTGTACGCTCCATTGATTCTTCAATTCTATACAGGAGATACATCTTCCTCTGTCACTCCTGGAGGCTCTACCTCACAGACAACTACCTCAATATCAACATCAAAGCCACCGGTCACTTCAGCAACTTCCCCTGGTACTCCATCCAATAGCTCTACACCAAAGCCAACAAGTGGTTCCTGGATAAACAAACCTTCGTTACTCCTCATCTTCATAGTGTCCTTCCTAACTTACAGAGCGCAATTTCACTAGAATAATATTTATAATTAAATATGATGTAAGTGAAACTTGTAACGTTGACGCTAATTTTCTATTTACAATTATCTCTGATTTGATTTTTAATGGTGGTTCTCATGAAGAAAATATTAATTTTTAAAGGTATTCACCTTCAAGAGTGTTACATTACATTAACTCACAAGTACTTTGTATAATTTATACACTACACATTATTTTATAACTGTACTGAATTATAGAAAATAGTGTATTGAAAATACTGTATTGTGTTAAGAAAAATGTTTGAGATGCGTGCTTATTTTCAGCATTATTCGAGAATTTTAAGGCTATTGTTCAGCAAATTTTCTAAAAGACCAATGATTTATCACATCACTCAAAATTCAAAATTAAACTTAATTTTAAAATATTATTATCTTCACTGCTGTTTGTTTCGTCTACTTGCAATAATATAAATAATTTTGGTCACACATGAGTAAGTGAGACATTGTACTATCTATTCAAATAAATAATGTTTCAGGATGCTCATTTATATTGTTAATAGAAATTTCTGAATGCTGTTTTTCACCAACTAACGCTTAGATATAAGATAACTCTGGAAAATAAATATCTTGGACAGAAAATGGAATTGCTTATTTGTTTATTTATTCAATATCATTTAAAGAAAAAGTTTATCTATGAACAGAAGTGTGTTTTCAAAGTATAACTTCAGTGTAATTCCTTAAGGTGTTCTTGAGTGTAATTTTTAAACTAAGTTTTAGACTTATTTTGATTGTAAAAAACCCCTTTAATATTTTAATTTACAAATTACTCAACTATAAGTTACGGTGAGTAATATTTTTCTGATGAGTAACTCCAATTCTATCATAGCTGTAACTAGAAAAGTCAATAATGGTCTATACTCTATATCTTCCTCCCAGATATACCCAGTTTAAATCATAGTTTCATGGATACTATACATCAATTCAAAAAATTCATCTATGAATGCATCTGGATGAGATATAATTTATTCCATAGGCTACTCTATTCAACTAGCTCATGGCTGAACCTGTGATTTTTTGTGTAACAGCAAAATGAAAAAAACTTTCGATTTAAACCTTTATTTGATAACGAACAAAGTATTCAAACAATCTTTGATAACGTTTTATATAGACTATAGACTCAAACAAATTTATGAAGTCAGCTCCATTTGTTTAAAAACATACTAAATATAAGCATAAGACATAAGACTTGAAATGCTCCAATTGAATTATTCATTCCTTTCTTAAAAGAAGATGCACATTCATAATAATGTAACACATTTATCACTCATTGTCATTCCTACCAAAATGCTCTATTACAGCAATAATAAAATCAATTCCCAGAGTGATACCAGTTGCCAGAAGAGCAATGGGTAGAAGATAGAATTCGAAAGTATCCGTTATCCCCAGTTGAAAGTACCTTCTCATCATCAGAAGCACTGACAGTACACCCTCTACTGAGAAAAAGATGCAGCCCACACAACTAAATACAACATAGTCCCAAAATCTTGAACTTGCAGTCTCGTCAACAATATAGCTCACTGACGTGATCGACAATATAAACGTGTATGCTCCTAATAAATGCTGGAACATAATGTCCGTAACCCAGTTCTCTATTCGCCGAGATTGCAGTGGTGTTGGTACATTTGTTACACGTTCAAGGAAAATTTTAATAAATGCGAAGAGTATCACTTGAGTGAAGGCGAATGCTACCAATTTTATAATAATTTTTCCACGATTCGACAGTATTTTAATTGCTTTTCTGTTAGTATACATATTAAATGTTTGTTCAAGGAATAAACCACTCAAATATAATAAGTAAGCACTTGACACTTAATAATTGTTTGTGTTTTAAAATAATCTTGATTTTCTCTCAATCAAGTGAATCCTATTGTTAATCTCACATCTTCTGAATTTTTTAATCAACCAATATGCTGTGCTTGTAATGATATGTATGATTAAAAGTGAAATAATCGAAGATAGAATCCTCTACCTAAAATAGTGAGAATATAATCAATATTTCAGTATCAACTAACTAGCATGTAGGTTATAGTTTAGTCAGTATATTCCTTACCTTCTATTTTTTTTTTATAGATAATTTTCATATTTAAGAAGCTCTAAGCTTAACAAGTTTCATGTTATCAGCTGATAAAAAATAACAGGTACCGGGCAAGTTATGTGAAGTTCTTCTTGCATTATTGTTTTTGAGCGATGATCTAACTGAATTTTTCTTTTCCAGTGAATTTCGTCAATTTTAAGAATATTAATCCTTATGATAAAATGTTATTCATCAAACTATTGTTATTTAATCCTGATATTATATTTTTGATACACCAAGATGTACTACCAATATTTTTTTTAAAGTGAAAATTAAGTGCTATTCCTATTAAATTTAGAAGTGTATTTTAAATAGTGTCAATACTTTTTATTCAACAAAATCATTAAATATAATACAAAAAAGTAAATATCAGTTTCCAATAGATAAAAGAAATACTGTACCGTAGATAAAAAAAATCCACAAATTTGCTGCTCTGTTGAAATTAGTATATCGTGGGTAGGGTTCATCAATAAATCTGATAATAGTACTGTAAAAACGTTAATCAGATTTCAAGCTTCAAGTGACAAAACAATATTATTTTTACGACCAATTATGGTGTCATATATTCCCCATTATTTCTCATTTCATCAAAGCAGGCTTAATACTCTTATCATTGTTCAATGACTCACCTATTACTTTGAAGTAAATAGGTAGCGCAATTAACACCACTTTTGTCACATTGCGATACATGTTAGTCACGGAAAATAATAATTATTATCTGAGTAAGGTTATCGAATCATGCAGAATGATGAAAAGGCTCTATAAATGTTTACTTTGTCATTAAGAGGGTGTTTCAAGATGAGTTTGAAAATGCTTTTTATAATTGCAATTGAGATAACATGTACCTAATACAATCTAGGCGAGTTCAATTTACTTTTTGTCTCCATTCTAGATTTTTTTTAAATTATAAAATACCTATGTAAATGTTCATGTAACTATATAGCGGTCTACCATAAGAGAGGTTTATGAATCAGACCCTTCACTATACATTACAATTATTCGCTCTATGTATATGAATATAAAAGTACTTTAATGTTATTTAATCCTGTTGTCAATATTAATTGCTGTAGCAGAAGTCTTCACAACTATTTATACAGGGGCTTTAAAGGGGTAACATGTTATAAATAGGTATGTAAGATTTGACAAAATAACAAGCACCTGCACCATATAAAAGGAAGAAATGAATGAATTTGTTTCTGAATTCAACAAAAATATTAAACATACCATACCATCTCACATAGAATATTAATTCCCATGATCATGTAAAGATCTATAACTCTAGATAGAATCAGTTTATTTTGTGACCTTGGAAGCTCTCAGATATCGACTCACAATATGTTTTGGTCATTGATTATTGGAGTTTTATATTTTTTGTACTGTAGAAATTAAAAAAGTGAGGTATGAGCAGCATAGGCTATGCTGTATATGTGCTGCAGCGTAAATTAGGCGATTTTCAAAAGGTAATAGTTTTCAAGTCTTGAGAAAAATCGATCTATTTCAAGGAGTGAATGGTTTTTATGAAATTTTTACCCTATACTTCGAGTTTACCAAGTTTACCCACATAAATTTTTAAGAATCACAGTATTATATTATCAGACTGTTCCACTGAATTAAATAAGGGAAGTATCACGCTAATTAAATAGAGTGCAATTTTTCAATTTGTCAACTTTAAAAAATAATGTTCTAGAATATTCTGATAAGTAAATGCTCTCGATTGCTCTCAAGATGTTGGATGTTCTTAAAATGACAATTTTATATCCACGGTTTATTTTAATCCCAATGCCAATGATAGAAACACTACAGTAAAGCTTTAGAAGATAATGTTTATTGCAGTGAAATATCCACTTGAACCGATTACATTATCTTCTGTAGGATATAATATTCTTGTTGAGGATAATATTGAATCTTCGTGCATCTGGCCCTTATCAACTTACTCATTTGATTATCCTTTTCCACTCAGTATTTTTCCATAGCTCTTCAACTTCTCTTTGGAATTTTTCCATAGCTCTGTGTAATTTTCCTCCATTACTTTTCAGTTGTTCTGTCATTTTCAGTCGTATTTTTCGTTAGCTCCATGCAATTTTTGTCAGTATTTTTCCTAATTTCTGTAATTTTCAGTTATTTTTTCCCTTAGCTCTCTACGTAATTTTTCGTCAGTATTTTTCCTTAATCCTGTAATTTTCCATTAAAAGTTTTCATTGCTCTGTGTAATTTTCCATTAGTATTTTCCCGCAATCCTGCGATTTTCCGCTAAATTTTTCTATTGCTCCGTAATTTTCCATTGTATTTTTTTATTGTTCTGTGATTACTTTCCGTTGAGGCTTTTTTTAGTATTTTTCCTATTCACCCTAAATAATCTCCCCACCTCCTTATCTTCCTTATAGATTTCTTTCATCCCCACAACTACTTTTTTTCATTCCAACATTCTTCCTCTCCCCTCCACCTTTGAATTTCTCATTCATTTACTTTCCACCACTAAAGCTCATTATTTACCTGATCTTATAACAATAAAAGGCTCATCAATGACAGCAAGCAACATTCGAGAAACATTCATTCTTATCTCATAAAAATATAAATATTTCAGTTATATTCTTCTCTCATTAAATACATGATACAGTTGACAATGATTGTAATGACTGGCGTATTTCTCCTCTCCAACCACCCCATCGTCTTGTAAATTATCATACTTGTGTTATCATAGGCCTTCGATATAAAGTACTCATTTGAACGAAAGTCGTGCTATAAATAGACAAATATTAATAATAATAATGATAATTTCTCTGGTCGTGGGTACAGCACCACCAGAGGAGTTTATTCAAATTCTCAACATTATACATCAAATACATAAATACAAAGATTTCTAAATCATCATTTTATATGAAGTATTACATCTGAATTTAAAATTTGGCATAATTGAATTTTGTGGCCCCCACTATATAAAATATGTGTCGGGATGCCACTATTATTCTTTTATTCAAGTTTCAAATCATGCTAAATTTATTAGTTACAAATATAGTGCTACTACAGTACTTAAATATTAGATTTTAATTTTTAAAGAAAAAAACAACATGCATTTTCAATAATGGAGAGCTAAAATATATGGAAGAAAAATTAAAAATGATACGAATTTGAAAATGTATGATATAATATAATAATAGGAGGCTACTATTTTTAAAACTTTCAATTCAAACTAGTCTACTGATTGAAAATTTGAACAATTGATAATTGAAATATTATAAGAAGAGAAAAAAAAATGAAAGCATAAAATTAACAAATTAATAATCATCATATACATAAACCTGAACAATGATAGAATAAATAATAGTAAAAAATATAATTGTTTCCAATTCAAGAAATCAAACGTTCACTGTGACTTATTTGATTATCAATCAACCAGGTCTTCGTTTTTGCTTTGAATGTATGAACAACTGGAACTACTTCTTTTATTGCTATTGGCAGTCTATTGAATATTTTTGGTCCTAAATACATAACTGATCTTTGTGCAGCTGAAGTTGTCCTACCCGCAACTGCCAAATCCATCTCCCTCCTGCGTGTTCCATGTGGGTGATTAAGGTTGAGAAAAAGTTGTGGGTTTTTACTGATGAATATTAGCAATCTGTGGATGTAAATCTGTCTAATGCTTAGGATGCGGAGTTCTGAGTAAAGAATTGTTGAAGGGAAGAGTGGATGTTTGCGTCCTATTATCCTTAGAATCAACTTCTGGACCTTGAAGAGAGGCTCGATGTGACAGAAATTTGCAGCTCCCCAGGCCAAAATGCCATACCTCGCTATGGACTCAACTAATGCATGGTATAAACTTTTCAACATGTCTATTGTCAGTATTTGCCTTAATTGTATGAATTTGTAAATTAATTTTCGGAGTTTTGCTGTTTGATGTGAGATGTGTTTATCCCATCGCAGTAGGTCATCTATTATAATTCCTAAATATTTTATATTATCTGTACGCTCTATTGAAGGACAATTACAATTCATACTATTTATTTTGCAGTGGTGAAGTTTAATTGTGTTTGCAGAAGGTTTCTTTGAATCTGTGAGTGAAAATGCTATAAATTTGGTCTTCGAAGCATTGAGGGTCAGGATATTGTTGTGAAGGCAAGATGTGATTTTCTTCATTCCTAGTTCAGCTGCTTTGTAGACGTCATCCCAGTTGTTGCCTTGTTGAACTTAGATGATCATAAAATGCCAAATTTATTGCCCTTATAAGAAGTTGGAAAATTTCATTGGTGGATAAAGGGTTTATTGACTTTTTATCAATCAATTCAATCAATTTTTATTTTTCCAAATAATACTCAAATGAAATAAGTTGAACAAAAAAAAAACTTGAATAAGGATGTAACTCTCTGTTATCACTTTCAACTCTCTGTTAAATCTTGAGGTTATATCCGTACGATATTTGAATGATTGTGGGATAAAATTGGTATCCTGTTTTTATACCACATGAGAAAGGAATTTTTCTTTTTTTGGGGGAGGGGGGGTAGTGAGGAAGGGTACTTCCTTTCACCACCCATAAAAATTCTCGCTTTGAATTTCATCTCGGTATATAATATATGTAATACTGGTAAGAGGGATGGGAGAAAAGCTTCGAGCTTGGTACATGAAATTTTCTTATGACGATAATCTCTCCCCGCCACCCAATTTTCTAAAATTGAGTATAGAAGTTGTTCGAAGGTGATCGAACTTTCACCTGATATAGGAATCTCCACGAGATCAAACTCATGTTCCAAGTTGTTTGTTGTGAAATGCAAAGGTTTTGAATTTTTCCAAAAATGCTAAAACCACCTTTTTTTAAGCTTGTTGCAGCTCCCAGAGGATGGGTCCGAATATCATGTGTGACTACTTATTTTGAAGGCTATTTTATATCGCCTCCAATTCATAATAGCTATTTTTCATAAAAAACTCAAAAACTAAAAAAACATCACGAAATTTTTCAAATTTTTAGGGGTGAAGTCACACTTTGGCGTTTCATAAAATTTCTAGTTTGGATTCAGCGTCCTAAAATACATTCATGAATGTAATTCTGTATGTGTAAATATAAATAGTCGAGAAAAAAATTCTTCGTCTTTTTTCTGAAACACCCTTATACGGACACCCTATTTACTGACTTGAAGGTCAGTCAAATTCACAATTGAATTATTGCAATTCTCAATTGAATTATTTCAATCAAAATCAATGCAATTCACTATTGAATCATTTAAATGGAAATCAATGCAATTATAATTTCTTCTCCAATTCATTTTTGTTGAAACTTTGTCGGGTGTCCATTGATAAAAAATAATGAGTTGAAATAAAATAACGGAAGTAGCCTGTGTAGCGATAACAGGACCGCATTGAAAGGCTAGCGTCACCGGCAATAAGAGCGAGACATACTTTTAATTAGGTTGAAGCGAATATTATTCAACACAGGAAAATAGCCGTGAATAGGTTGACTCTCGCTGTTTTCTTATCAGAGACACCAGGTAAGGCAGCCGTGTTTGCCAATTGAAAATGTTATAAAACTACAAAGAGCTATACGCTCAGATCTGCTCTTGACTTTGTGAGAGAGAGTCTAAAGCATAGTATTTGCGCGCAGCTAGTGAGTGTGTATCAGTCACACACTAGCTTCAAGTTAACTGGTGTGTTAGTTACTTAGTTTCAACATGAATTTTTTTTGGTATTCTGTTTTTGGTTTTGTGTTCGTGACACTCAACGTGAATGCAGCCGACATCCGACTGAATCAGAAAGTCAAACCGAAATTCTATTGGATTCACATCAAACCGGATTTCGATACTGCAACGTTTCAAGGTTTTTATGTTTTTTTCAAGAAGTTTAATTATTATTTTTGTCGATTCGAATTGACTTTGTAGATGTTGTTGAGTTAAATCCAATAAGTTTTCAATAAGAATCTAAGCAGCAATGAGCTGTTTGATGGCGATAAGCCAATAATAACTGCATATATAAATAATATTGAGTCGAATCTTGAGAGCAACTGGGATCCATGATCACATATTATTTGTTGGGGAATCGTTATATGCATTTGAAAAATTTAGTGTAAGTTTAAATAACTGAAAAGAAATCTGTTTGAAATGGTGGCCGATATAATCACTGAAACTGATACGGTCTTTGAACCATCATCTTTATTTTTTCTATAGCGGAAAATTAGTTTTAGTCAGATCTTTAGATACATTTTTCTCCGTCTTATTAAAATCAAAACATTCAGTATGTCTACCCGATATACATTGAACCCTCAATATTGAACGGCAACTTCAATTCCAGTCTCTAGAGCGTTGCTTCAGTCAATTCCAATCTCTAGGGCAAACTTCAGTCTGCTGTTACTGAACCGGTCATGGGTTTGATTCCCATTCTGTCTAGCATTTTTGTCGATCATCATCAACTTCATTACTCATGGACAAGTCATAAACCTATTTGGGCATCATAAGCAGCAGAAAATGGTGGGTGTCGGTCACTCATCCGAGAGCGGTCTTGAATGTTTGTTACTTAACCACATGATTATTAAGCAACCATGTTTCATTTGATATGACAATAGACAATGCTGGTTTATCTAATGTAGGCCTATTAATAATTATAATAATGATACTATTCAATTACTATGATTAGAATACTATTATCACTATTATTAGTAATTGAATAGTAGAGAATGAAATAAAAGAGCAAGAAATAGAGAGCATAAGAATTTGCGTCAGATTAATACATCTTTATTGAAATCACGCCGAACTATTTGGAACAAGATCTAATTAGAACAGCAATTGTATCCGTAATAAGCCTATTACGATTCTCTTTCACAGTTCTCCCAGATTCAAATATTACTTACAGGAAAAGTACATATAGCAACTTAGTTAGTTTTTAGTTGGTTAGTTTAGTTAGTTTTTAGTTACTTAGTTAGTTAGCCATCAACTTAGTTACTTTTTTGAGTCATAGCCTCTATTATTGGTAATTTTTCAAGTATGATTTCGTGAATCACTTTGAACTTCTGAGCTTTTCTAATTTATACTCCTTGGAACTATGCTTCATCCTAATTCTGTAAAGTACAACCAGTAATCTTCAATAAATAATGAGTAAAGTAGAGACTCTTTAGATTGTGCAATTATTATGACGCGCTTCGAGTACCAACTTATAAGCAGACAATCAACACATTCAAACAACTTCATCTTTGCTTGTTGAGAAACAATGAGCAATGAAGATAAGTACTGTCTATCGCAAAGTACTGTTTTATAATTTTGAATACACTTAAATTGAATACACTTGACAATTTCATTAGGCAATACGTTGAGAGTTGAAAGGGAGTGGAACTGATCAAACAAGGACTCACTAAATAGGTCTTGTCAGAGGAGGTATTTTCCTCTTTTGTTCTAGACTTAAAAAAGTTCTAGAGTTTAGTGTTTAGAGTTCTAGAGTTTATTAAGAGTTCAAGCGAAGGAGAGCCTGAGAGTCATAAACTCTCACGATTGTCGAATGTTTACCTTTCATCAGTTCGTCAAATTTTTTATAATAATATTTGAATCAATATTAATAGAACTCTTTATTCAAATTCAATCGATGACGTATTGCATTCCTCCCTCGGACATGGAGCTTAGAATCGGGCATTACATGAAGGTTATCGCTATTTATTCATGGATAGAGTCTTGGGAGCCTTCTGTCGGTAACACTATATTATACCATAGAGAAACGATACTCTCTATACTAGTCTAATTATGTTCTCTGTGATTATACCTACTGAATAATTTATTCCTATGTATCCCTCAGGCTGTGTTAAGTACTTACCAATGTCCGATGGGCACTTCTTAAAAAAACACTACCTCGCTTTGTTTTTAATATGTGAAGGATATTGTTATCAATATAATTTATGCAAAGTAGTGAGGGACATTATAGTTTGTCTCGATCAATTACGGTAGCTTGAAAAATTGAAGTAAATGCGAGAGTTTTCAATTCAATCTAAGTTGGCCTACTATATCAATAATAGTAACAATACACAATGAAATATTCTCAGATCACCTATTGAATACCTGAATCAGAGCTCTGAATAGGAAATGGGATATAGTTTTTTAAATGATTTCAAACTATTGTAGCAGAGTGTAACCTTGATAACCTTGAAACTCAACACACTTTATAGTACAGAATACCTCCATAATTTAAACGTTATCACAATGTGAATCGATGCGTGTGTAGCAGGAAATCAGCAACTGAAGATTATGCGACAATGTCGCAGTTATGAGTTAATTATTCATGAAATGAAACTGACGATGTTTTCAAACCTAACTCGTGCAATGGAATAAATTGATGTGCTTCCACGCAGAAACTCAATGAGGGATCTACATAGATATAGGCCTAATTATGAAGGTGACACTCTTTATGATTTGATAGGCAAGGCGTACACCGGTTAGTCAAGACAAGACAAGACAAGATTAGTCACGTTTAGTCACAGTACTTCACATAGTTGCTTATGATTAGTCATTGCATCGGTGTGTGCTGCTTCATAAGCAACTATGTGAATTACTGTGACTAAACGTGACTAATCTCGTCTTGTCTTGTCTTGACTAACCGGTGTACGCCTAGCCTAAGGCTAAAAGTTACCAACAATCAGTAGCCTACGGTACTGGTAATGTTTTTAAGAGTTATTAATCAAGGAGAGAATAACTATAATAATCACCTGTTATCAACTCCATATGGCTGACAGCTTGTCATACTCAGGCCATAATTGATAATATTATTAAAATTGAGGGAAAATTTGGAGCTATTTTCTGTTTAAACCGTAACTATATAGTTTCCGGTTCACTGCAGCATTATCATGTCAAAAGCTCACTTTTGAGCGAAATACTAAAAGGTTGTGAAGCTATAAATACACAGTATTGTGGAAATGATTAACAATTATTACAGTAAGAAGTAAAAGTTTACTTTACATACTTATCAAGTTGAAGTTGAAAAAATAGCGGTTTACTCCAGAAGAAATAACGAAGAATAAAAGGATTAAAATAACAACTTACTTGGCTTTAGCATCATTCTTCATGTTTATATAAATAGATGGATGAGATCTATCTCAGTTAATTTTGGAAATGTAAATTTCTTCTTCATTATGGCATTAAAAGACGCATGCAATGTTTGATCTACATTCTGTTTGAGCTATATTTGAAAGTGATTACGCATACAATCTGTACGGTAATAATAATAATTCACGAGAGTGAGAGACCCAATTCATCATAGTTCTATTTCTTGAATCATCATAATTTTTCTTGAGCAAGCATTTATAAACATTCCGTTATTAGCCAAAATCACAATTATCACACAAGAGAAAACATACTTATCGGTCAAGTATTTAATTAGTTAAAGACGTTTAATGACGTACCGTATCTAAGTATTACTTCGTAAAGCAGAAAACCGTATCATTTATGCATCAAATTTGTGGCAGCTCAATAATTATTGAATTTGTCTCTTTCAACAGTTGATTCAAGGCTATTCAGGTGCAAATTGCTTCAATAGTCAATATTTAAGCTGAGTTGTTTACTATTTACTAACTTATTAAGCCTGTAGAGTTTCCTTGTAATAAAAAGTTTAATCACTTCAAACTCAGCGTCGGAATCATCATTAGGGACGCGTTTGTTTTAAGAAGTTCATCAGAACCAGGATAATAATTTAGATTCCTGCACTCAACATAAGTTTCAGCTTCATTAACAATAGGAAAGTCTATTTTTCTATTTATAAGTTGAACTGTGAAATTGATTTGATGAAATCATTTTTCGTTGCCTGTAATTTCAATTGAATAGCTGAAGAATGATTTTTTTCACTCTGAATAAAAAGAACCTCAAACCCACAAATCAAATCAGATAAACTCCACATGCAGATCTATTTTTATTCAATAGATTTTCAAAATTGAGTGTGGTTTTAGAAGTTTAGATCATGGGAGAGACAATATAAAACTCCACTTTTTATTAGCCTCTTTTTCAATTTTCGTTTCTCGTTTTTAGAATTTAAATATTCAGAACATCACCTTCAATCATCCGTACTTGAATAACAATAAAATCATAGAATTTATTGTTTCTTTTAAATTCTAGTTGTTTTAACAGTTTTGCAGACCATAATTGAATTTCCCATTTTCATTGAGTACTATTTATAGCCTATTCACTTTCATTCTGGCGGTTTTAATAATTCTCTTAAGTTTTTATGTTATATTCACTTCATACCGTTCTGTTGTTTTAGGCATTTCTTCTCACTGTAGCTATTTTTTGTATAGTTTCCTATTATTTTTCTTAGAATAGCGTTTTTCATTTTGTGAATTCAACCTGTTTTCATTGAGGTTTGTTTTGGCTTCAAGCTGTAAACATGTAAGCATTTTGTAAGTTTTTATGCAACTGAATAAATTATATGAATATAAACGATAATATAAATTTAATAATATGTGATATTCCTTTTCCACAGGTAATGCTTTGATCGAACTTGATGTGGAAGAGTATACGAATAAAGTTACACTTCATGCCAAGAATTTGACTGTGCAAGATGTGACACTGTACCAACCAAATGGCGTGAAGACAGTCTGTACTCCGAAATTGGATGAAGATAAACAGTTACTTAACATCAGTTTCAGCGATTATGTGTATGCAAATCGAGTCTGTAATCTCTCCATAACATACACAGGAATAATACAGGATGACATGACTGGTTTCTATAGGAGTCACTACTTTGTCAATAATGGTGAAAAAAGGTGATAATAGTTTTCTCCACATTACCAATTGAATACTATAATTATTTCTCATTGAATTATTCACTTGAATGAACACTGGAAAGTCCCGAGTCCGAAATAGCTTTCAGGCTATATTTGGTTCTATACATTTGAATAGGACTTCCATAGGATAAGTATGTATCCAAGTATCAATGATTCAGTGGAAAAGTTAATTTCATCCTTCAAAAGAAATTTCAATTAAGTTATTGTTAATTCTTAAGAAGACCTGGTAGATTCAAGATGGGGGTTCAAATTCAAATTCAAATTCAAATATTTTGTATTCAACAAATGTACGAATACATTGAATAACGTCATATATAAGAGTCACTTATATAGGTTCGTAACTGGAATAGGGATATACACAGTAGGGTAATAATATAACATTTTGAATTTCCAGATGGCTTGGAGTTACCCAATTCGAGTCAACGTCTGCAAGAAAAGCATTTCCTTGCTTTGATGAACCAAGATTTCGGACTGGTTTCAATATAACTCTCACAGTTCCGAAAAGTTACAACGTTATATCAAATACGAAACTTAATTTTCAACAAGCATATCCTGCCGAGTAAGTAGCTTTTCCTTTCGTATTGTCACAGTCATAGTCTTGTAGAATTTTTGGCAAAACTTTCTACTGTATAACTCGATATTGAAAGAAAAAGTGCAATTCGAATCGAATTGAATTCTATTAACTGACAAAACATGATTTGAAGGTTCCAAATTTTGAATTCTCTAGAACTAGAATGATATTCCATCATAATATTATTTTGTATTTAATATAGCCTATTCTAGTTTAGTGCAGAAGAAAAAACATTGCTTAGAGAATGCAGATTAATTACATTCATTAGAAGGTTTCTAGAACCTGTAAAAATCCAATAAGTTCAACATTTTTGTGTTATTTTTAAAAATCAGATATAATGTTAAAAACATAAATAATAATTATGTTGAAATTTACTATTGGAATAATCGCGAACTATTTCCATGATTAAGAGTGAATTCTTCTGTATTTTATAGGCCTATTATCATAATATGTTGTTGTTTTGATAGATCATTAATAGATCCATTCTTTTTTCTATTGGTTAGTATCTGTATGACAATAATTCGATTTAATTATGTTATCTGCTTTGAATTTTGAAATTAGTGTCGTATTATATAGGCCTAATAATTATCACGGTGATATAATGTTTTATACAAATATACATTATATCATTATGAATAATGACAGCATAATTGTATCTCTGCAGTATATTGTATTCTCTGTAATAATTGTATTTGAAAGGTACGGTAGCGTACTTTTAAATTCAAGAACATCATCCTTTTGATATCGGATGATCAATTTTGTATGTTTATTGTTATTTTAGAGCCAATTGGACCCAGTACAATTTTGCATCTTATCCGAAAATGCCCACTTATTTGATCGGCTGGATAGTGTATGATCCTGAAACTTTCACATTTCAAGAAGCTTCAAAAGATGGAATCGACTACAAAGTCTGGGCTCAGAAGAAATACTCAAGTCAAACAAAGTTCGCTCTAGATGTGGCACCAGTACTCCTCAATTCACTAAGCAAGTAAGTATATATTTCAAGTTCAATGCTATATGCTTTTTCCAAATCTGAAAATCCTACCAGATAGTCTTCAGTATTAAGAAAGAATGAAAGAGGACCTCTATGAATAAGTAAGGAAAGAATGGAGTAAGGTAGACTTTAATGCTTATCACTTTTCTGCTGTAATAACCTGTAATCTGTAAAAATATTCTGTTGTTAGCTTTTCTTATCAAATTCCTGCAATAAGCTCATACGCTAAACATTTTATTATTTCATCTTTCTCAAATGTGAAATCGATCATGGAATAATTATTTCTATAAACAATGCAATCATTTACAATATATGTGTAGATGAGTCCTGTTCATCAACAGAGTACACAATAAACATAGAATGAAGCAAAAATGTTATCGGATGTGGAGCTAAAATACATTTCAATCTTTTTACTGCAAAATATCCTACTAATAGAATTGAAGTGTCAAAGTGTAATGTGATACAAATTGTATCATATTACACTTTCACACTACATTGTATTATACAATGTAATATTCTATGATAAAACATATAAACGGTTGATTGTATAATATAGGATACAATATAATTATTTGTGCTTTATATCAATCTATCAAATTTAAAAAAATGTGAAATCCATTTATTGATTTAGTTAACGAGTAGATTTCTAAGATTCCTCAATATTCTAATATCTTGATAATTTTCTATTTTCAGATACACTGGTCTACCTTACAAAATTGATGGGAAGTTAGAGAAAATGGACCAAATTGCTGTGCCAGATTTTGATGCTGGAGCAATGGAAAACTGGGGACTAGTTACATATCGGTAACAATACAATTATTTTGTTTTGTATAAATACAATTTGTCGAAAACTTGAATATACATAGGGTATGTTAGCATATCCAAGATCATCATAATTGCAAAATGGTATGCTTTTATACACATTTATAAAAGGCTAGCTGTTAGCTATTCAAGAAAAACTCTGAAAGGGAATAGGTATTCTGAAAGAGGTAAAATGCAAAGATTTGATAAAGAATTCGAGAAAATAAATTGAGTTTGAACTTTCTTAAATGCGATAAAAATTATCACAATTTTAATGCGAATGTGTTGATGTTGAAAATCATAATATCAACCTATATGTTCCTCTAGTACGGTACACTATTTGAATCGATGATAATAATGGATGCAAAAAAAAATGAATGATTCATCCATTTCAGAATCATTCTAGTAATTGGTAATATTATCATTAATAATATTATTAATTACATAATTATAAATAGGCCTACTCAATATCAAGTTTCTACTCATAATAAAGATTCCATTGGGTGCTCAAAGCTTGTATCATTTCACAATAATTTCATTTGTTATTTCTTCCAGTCATGGAGATTGAACTTACATTTCTATTCAAATTCCATAATCATATTGAAAAATATGTGTTTATAGCAAATACACACTAAAACATAACACTAAAACTATAACAAACCTGTAAAAATCAAGTAGCTTTTATTCTAGTTTTTTCTCTTTCCTTTCCCTGTTGATTTCTACCCCTGATTGCTGTCGAGTAGGAAGAAAGTTTTTGTTTATAAAATAATTCTCTATAATTTTTATTCATTATTATTATTAATATTATTTTGTACTGTTTTTCAGATGAATGTATTACAATTTACTAGCCCATATTAATTAAAATTATTAATTTAAAATTAAAATTATTAATGAAACTTAATATTGTATTGAAATTTTTGTTGTTTGCTAATGCGACTCCTCCCCGCACACGGACATGTCATCCAAGCGGGGAGTCTATTCATGATATTTTGTTTATGTATTTTTTCTTGTGTTTATTTATTTGAATAAAACAAATTTGAATTTGAATTTGAATTTGAAAAAAATGATGACTTTTGTTCTTGTAATCAGGGAGAGTGGACTTTTGTACGATGAAAAGCTCACATCTACTGAGTCAAAAAGGAGCATAATGATGGTGATAGCACATGAATTCACCCATCAGTGGTTTGGAAATCTTAATACATTGGAATGGTGGAGCTATGTTTGGTTGAATGAGGCTTTTGCAAGATTTTTCCAGTACTACATTCCTGCAAAGGTAAATCAATGTAATAATAAATGTATTATAAATCAGAAACTCGACTCACTCATTTGTAAGATGCAAGTACAAGAATAACTCATTATTTGAAAAAAAAAACATCTAATTCAGTATCATTTATCCTAATAATTTTCTTTTGCTGAATTGTTGGCCAAATGGGCTCAACAGAATAATGATATTTTAAAACTCAAAATGAGTCAAAGCAGAGACAATTGGAACTAGAAGTATCCACTTGTCTCTGGTCAAAGCAAAGTGAAAATTGGAAATTTCTGTTGAAATATTTTTTATGATTTATAAGTGAATCGTTGGAGGACATTGTATTAATGAAGGATACATGATCATCAGAGAACATTATTACAATGTAAAATTTTTAATGAATAACATTATTTTAATATAGTAATTTTTTCTTCGCCCCAGGAATACCCCGAATGGAAATTGGATGAACAATTTGTAGTGAATGCTCTCCAAGCTGCTTTGGACTACGATTCAAAACCATCTCACCCCATGACCAGCGGAATCACACATCACAAGAATATCTCTGACATGTTTGACATGATAAGTTACAGCAAAGGTAACAAAGCTTTCTCACTTTCTAACTCCTTGAGATTGATAACAGCTCTTTTAATTCCATGTTGAGACATTTATTTTGATTGAAGCTCCATGTGTTCTGCTCATCTTGAATAAATGTATTAGATACGTACTTTGATCCTTTCAAGTTTGATCAATTCGATTGAGAGCTCATTCTATTCACCTGAGCTCATTATCTATTTTATAATCTGATTTCAATATACTCCTTGTTACTTGAATTTTATTGCATAATATTTTTCTACAGTAGCCTATAATAGGCTTCTACCATAGACTCACTAAATGGAATTTCTTATCTGTACTACTACTAATTTCATAGTTTTCTTGTTTCAACTGATCAAATTTCATTTTCATATTTCTATATGCGTATAAGTCTATTCAATTTTTAATTTTTTTGTTTGTATATTTTCATTAAAAATTGTCATGGTGTATTTTGCAATGCGTGTATTTGTGAACAGAACAGAATTTTTGATTAATTTAAATCAGTCACACTTCTTAAGTCTTTCTTTTTCAAATCATGATATTTTTTTAGTTATGGACAATTATGATCAAAATACTCTTGATTCATGTGCAATGAGTCCTTATTGATCATGCTTATTCAATTTCTATTTAGGAGCTTCAATTGTTAGAATGATGGAACATACTCTTACACCTGAAAAGTTCCAAAAAGGCTTACACAACTACTTATCTGTCAAAAGCAAGGGATCAAAGTGAGTATTCATCGTTGATTTGTTCATACAAGAACAAAAATCATTATCTGATAGTATTAACATAACTATGAGTCTTTTGAACTGATGTTTTATAGGCCTATTCTAATTTGTGAAGAATTCAATGGAAAAAAATATGTTTTAAGTTTTATTTCTTCAAAATGTTGATTCTTGATATATATTTCCATGAGATAATATGAATAAATTTATATTGTGTAATTATACAGAATAGTATTGAGGAGTACCCTATAAATTCGAATTCACATAGAACTTACTGATTTCTATAAAGGAGAAATCTTCTAACACTATTCCAATTTTACAGTCAAGTTTCGAATCCCGACGATTTATTTATGCTGGTATCGTCAGTTTTGAGCGAAGAAGATAAGAAAAAATTAAACTTCAGGGATGTTTTCAAAACGTGGACTGAAAATTCTGGCTTTCCATTGATAACAGTGACAAGAGATTACAAAAATAAATCAGCTCTGGTTCAACAGGTAGGCAAATATAGATTATATATTTCTCAAATTTAGCCTACATTACTATTGTCTAATTACAGTTTTCTTTTCTTCGCCACAGTTTTTCGAACTTCATCAAGTATTTTAATGTTGCTGGGAGTCTCAGCAACATTAAAATACTTGGTACATATTATTGGACAATTTATCATTGAAATTGAATAAATATTTTTTAATTATCAATGGAGGAACCAGGTGGAACTTATTTGGCCTTCTTCACAATACAGAATACAATTTACAATCAAAACACAATATTGATTTATTGATTATGAGAAGAGAAGGGAAATTCAATCAAATTAATTCATTGAATTTCATCAGGAAGATTAAGGGAACTATTTTAATAAATATCATCGGTTATAAGATTGAGCTTCACAAAATTAATTGTGAAAAGAATACTGTATTGAGAATAGAACATCCAATTTAGTCGCCTTTGAAACTTAGTTCTTTGACAATACATGCAATCTAAATATTATTTTAATATGGTTATGGAATATTATATTGGACTATTACAATTCAAGAGAGCATATATTCTTAAGAATCTTTCGATGAGTTTGAAGTATAGTAATCATTTTTTTTTTCCAGGAACGATTCCTCTATAAGCAGAAAAAGAACGATACTACAACATGGTATGTTCCTCTAACTTACACATTACAAGCAGAGAGTAACTTCAACGATGTGTCTATCAAGCATTGGCTGACTCCTGAGAAGACAAGCATGACCATTGACAACTTGGGTGGAGATGGATGGGTGATATTTAATGTTCAGCATAAAGGTATAATGGTATAATGCCTATTTTTGAAAACAAATATTGAGATTCCCGTGTAGGAAAATAGAGTGAATACGATTCAGGGGTTGAAAAAACTATTTCTCATAATTCTTGAATGAAATTAGTCTTTCAATTATTGTCCATGTATAGAAAGTTTGAGACAAAAGGATTTCGTTTTGCATTTTAAAATTTTGTAACTAAATCAATAGGTAGGCCTTTACCATACATAAGATTATTGCTGATCATGCAGAGTAGTAAGGCATTATGAAACTTTATTCATTTATACGGATCAAAAAAATCGACGTTTTTTTTTTTTAATTTTCATAAATTGTTTATTATCCAATAATAAAATTTACTTCAATTCTCAATATCATAAATCGAATAATTCCTCACATGGATTCAAATAGACCTACAACATCGCTATCATAATAATTAAAGTCAGTATTATTGGAAAATGAACTGGTTTTATAGAGATTATGAATAATGTACTAAGCCTAGGTCAGATCCAAGAGTTAGGGTGAATAGGATTTTCTTTCAAAACGTTTTGAATTGGATTTAAGCAGATTATCAGTGTCAGATTTCGGGAAGATGGATGATCATGATTTATCATCTCAAAGAGAACAGTGAATGAATGGTTGTTCTATAATGATCATTATAATTATAGATAGGCTACTCATAATGAAAAAATGTCTGTTACCTTCTAATTGTAACAGCTGGAAAGTGCTGAATATTATTCCAACAATATTCTGCAGTATAATGAATTTATGGTCTGTGCAGTAGCCTACCGGTTGAATGTATAAATATATTTTATAAAATTAAAATCTTAACTTCATTTTCCTATAATAAGCCCACAATACTTGAGTTTTTGATAATCTTTTACAATAAATTCAAGCTCAAAGCAATGTAGGACAATGTCGTAGGTAGGCTACTTTGTGTAATAAAATTGTGTAAATTATTTAGTGTCAGTCACATAAGTCGAGTAACGTAAAAATCGCCATTTTATCATCATGAAGTGGCGAATTATTCACTCAAACATAACAAATAATGCACCTCATCCAAATTTGAAAAGAATCTAAATTAATGTAGAATTTGAAATCTAAAGAAGAGCTAATCCTGGTTCTCACTCATGGTAACATTAATATAAGTTATTCCTTGTAGAAGCTGAAAACTAAATGATTTTCATGCTTTGTTTCCAAGGTTTTTATAGAGTCAACTACGATGAAGAAAACTGGATGAAAATAATTAAACAATTGAAGACCGATCATACGAAAATTGGTGCGATAAACAGAGCTCAGTTAATCGACGATGCTTTTAGTTTGGCACGAGCTGGAAAACTGAATCACACAATTGCATTCGAACTTACAACCTATTTGAAAAAAGAAACCGAATACGTGCCTTGGGTAGCTGCAATTCGTCAGTTCAATCAAATTATGATCCATTTCCGTGAGTCCTCCAATCAGGATAAGTTATCGGTAGGTGGTATTTCACATTATTCAACAAAAAAGTTAAAATGCATTCAGTCGTAATCATAATAATATTGTGATTTTAGTACAGGTATGAGAAATATGAAAATTGATATGGAATGAAAAAATCGTGATAGTATGACGTATTTACTACTTCTGGAACATTATTAATTGAATTTTTATAAAAACCCACATGTTCAAATCCTAAGCAAAGCTATATTATATGCTGAAATAGCATAACTATATTATTTATATGTAATGAATCAACAGAATGTGTTGCTCGTCTGGACAAATTTATTCACAAAGAAACACCATTCGAAGTCGAAAAATCTTCGACTTTTCGAAGATAAATTCTAGTGTCTATCTCCTTCACAATCTTTTTCAAAACAAACTTCAAATAAACATATAACTCCAAATACATTCAATGTTATTTGTTATTTCCCCAGCAATGTTATTTGTTATCCCTTTTGTGATCCTTTTGATATTTGTTAGCAAAAAAAAAAAAAAAAAAAATTGGATGAATTTGTTGAATGAAAAAAATATGGGAAAAATTAAAGGAAAGGACTTACTAATTTCAGCAATGAAAACTAGTAAGTTTATAGCGACTTGCAAGCATATGTGGTGGAAATTCAATACCGATACCTTCAGTATGAAATGATGGTTAATATTGATTGAACATAATTATTTGATCTACAATGTTTAAAACTTTTCACTGCAAATTATTTGCTTTATTCTGATACTCTCCCACATTGTGATGTTTATTTCTAATAGATAGATGCATCGATGAATATTATGTTCATTTCACTAATAAGAATAATTTTCTGTCATTGTGTAATACTGTAAAATGTAATGGAGTTTTCACTACCGTAATTGAATTTACTGAATAACTAGATTGTGAACTTGATACTTGTCCTCACCCGCTCATGATTATAACAGAGATATTATGTACTACCAATAATCTAATTATGATAATATATTTGGTTAGTCTATGATATTAATTTGTTGATGCAAGTAGAAAAAAATCAGTTCTCAATTGTGGAATAATATTGAGAAATTGATATTTTACCCCGTCTATTTACTGTTGTCACCTTTTCTCTTCACAGAAATACTTTTTGCATCTTGTGAGCCCGATTGTTAGCCAAGTTACTTTCCATGAATCAAATACTGAATCAGTTATGACAAAATTGACAAGAATTGCTGCACTCTCTTTCGCTTCTAAAGTGGGGCATAAGGAATCTGAATCAAATGCATTCAAAATTGCAACAGACTTGGCATCCACTATGAAAACACAGTGAGTTATGAATAAAATAATTAATAAATAGCCTACTATTCAAAATAAAATATATTGTATTACACCATGTAACATTACTGTATGTAACAGCCCCACGTTATGGTGCCATGTGTAACATTACTGTGTTGTGGGTCATGTGTGTAACGCTATTATTTTTATGTTGTATGTCCCGTGACGTCAGGATCAAGCAAATATAGTCAAATGTGTCACAAGATAAGGGAGAGCTATGTGATGGACTATAGTCACGCATCAAAGACAGGATCTCAATCCACTTACGTAACACACTTGGCTAAGCATACTCCTTACGTGACTGGGCATGTCAAATTTTGGCCTTGCAAGGGCTCATCCAGGATACTGATACTTTCGTAAATTAAATAAATTTAATGTATCAATTGGGATTGCCAAGACAGGTGCAAGAACGACTAGAAAACCCAGTAATTAGGTGAAAAACTTGGAGTATATTCTCCTGTTCCTTTAGAACACACAACTTGAACAATTAAACGAATTTTACAAGTTTCGTTAATAATTATTAATAACAATAAATAGCTTGTTACAAAATTTATATTTTCGGTAGAGCGTAGGTGTGGGTATTTTGCCTGGCAAATAAGATAATACAAACTCTCTAAAATTATGAATGCCTTAACTACTAGACCATGAGCTCATGTTTTATATTTCACGCAGTATGATCATTTCTCCCCACTATTTCACTTTAAAAGAGGCTTTTCGCGCCTTTGGCCAAAGGATTAATAAAACGGATCACTCACAGTATTGGCGATGCTTTGACGTCGGTTACCGTATCCTGGTTTAGGCAGCCATCTCATGGGTAGATTGGATTCCGTGTGTCATCTCACGATACTGCTTGGCTCTGGACTATGGTTTATAATATTTTCGCGACTTTACATGAATTTAATCAATTATATATTGCCACAGCTCAATATATCACAGTTAGGAAACATTTAAATTGAAATTGAAACTGATTACATTTGAAAATAATTAAACTGCACTCATGTGCTCAAAAGCAACTGCTCTCTAAGGAGTCTCAAACGGAAGAGAATTACCCTTGCTAAAATTCAAGGAAACAGACTTTTCAATAGAACATTCTAGAATTTTTAATGAAATGCTGGGTTGTGATTGGTCAATTTAATATCGTGTTTTTTGACGTCAGTACAATGCACAAAGTAGTTCCAACATTTAGCAACAATAACCATTTAAATAATATACGATATATTATATATAATACAGAATAACATATAGGACATTAAAATCCTTTCAATTTTTATTTTTATTTTTGGAAGATGCCTTTAAAAATATTCTTTACTTTTCAACTCCACTGCCAAATTCAAAAGGTGAACTGAAAGTTTATTGCTAAATTAATATGCATCCAAATATTTTATGCCATAAAATAACTGACTCCTAAAATAGTATAATCTCATATACAACAAATATTTCCAAAATATATTGCTATGTTCGTGAAACCACCGAAGATATGAGACCTGTATATACATTATTTCACCGGCTTGGGATGATACTTTTGGTGAGTACAAATAATAATATGCATTATTTAATAGCAAGTTAACATATGAGGATTAAGTATTTATACATTTTATAAATAATTGATGAATCATAATTTTTCCAATGATTTTATTGGCATTGACATCTTTCAGTAGATGATCCATATAGGCAGTGGTGTGTTTTGATATTTTTGGATGAAGGTTATGGCCATCTTCAAGATTTGGATTTTTCAATTACATAAATTAACATCAAAGAATACAAATAAATATACAATGTGATATGAGTCAGAGACTTTTGGTGGTGAGTCGGAGCTTGCTTCCTTGTTATCATTATTTTATCAATATTGAGTACTGCTAAATTAGGTCAGCTTACCGTTAATTATGCTATCTATTATAATACCAGCATTTAGTGGTCATTGACAATATTTTATTGAGGCTTTATTTGGTTGCTAGAATTTGTATCGTGACAGAAGCCCCCTATAGTTATATAAATGAGCGAATAAATAAGCTTTTAATAAGCTGCAGATAGAGCGAGTTTGTATAACTATACAAAGAGAACGAGGCAAATTTTCTAAGATCTCACATAACATAAAGAAGGCTCTAAAAATATGTGGACACAACTGTCTCCTGTTAGCTTCACTTCCGACTCGAATTCGGTACGGAAATATTCTACGCTACCTACTCATAAGATTTACAGAAGCGTAACATCTAATCATGGCAGTGATTTGCACAAAAATCAAGCATTTAGCTGAGAAAAATAGAGCAAAGATAATACATCTAAAGAGCAATATGAGAATTCAAAAGTTGGCGGCTAAACAATACTATGATGACGACATGTCAAACCAAAGAGTATGCCAGGTGCCGAAGGAATCTCTACAAGCGCTGATGCACAAAAGGTATGTGAGGTTATCTCAGATGACACTCGAAAATACAATACAATTCAAACTCATAAGTTCTGCTAGACAATAAATGACATAAATAAAGCTCTCAAACAATTTACATAGATAGATGTACAATAACTCTGGTAACTGATCTGAAGGAAATAGTAGGTAACTTAAATGGGCCGACTTGTTTTATCGTTTGACAAAGTTATTAGCCTAGGCCTCACTATCGTAATCTGTGGGTTCACCACTTGACTCAAAATTCACTGCCATGCAAACACTTATGGTTACAAATACATAAACATTCAATAATAATATCAAAATATGTGTTAATCTTAGTTTTAACAAAATTTACTTAATAATACTGGCTACATTATAACAATTTGATTATAAACTTTCACAGCCGTGAAGTATGGAATATATACATGCTGTTTGATTTGTGTGGCATTGGCCTATCGTATGTGTACAATATATCGTCTACGCACACAAGTAGACATCATAACATACGTGTTTTTGGTTATGTGTATAACGTATGACTTCGTAGAAGCTAACAAAAATTAAGATATTTAATAATACTAACAAATATATGATATAATAACATAGTAAATCTTGGAAAAGAAGATGATTTGTCACGAAGATATGAAATTGGTAATGATTTACAGTTAAGATTCCAATTGGTTTGAATAGAAGCTATGGCGATCGTTGGCCATCAATTATTTTATTAACAGAACTGTGTATTTTTCTAAAAGTTCAATATCACTTATTTTGCGTAATTAATACGGTCAGGCGTCGTAGTACATCCCTTGGGACGATCTCTGGCTCATGTTAGTTTGAATCCTGTTGTAGAAAAATCACTTTTTCGTTTATCTCCAAACCGAAGCATGTGGTTCTTAGGAATGATATTGTTCATTCTCTATAGTAGGGTTTAATGTTGGCGAGGTTCTCGTACCAAATAGACGAAGTGTTTTCAGGGTCTTGAAGCTGCTCTTATTAACCTTTCGTATACCAGATGTGGGCGATTTAGGTTATGTTGGCCGGTTGGTTGTGGGTAGTTGATCAACGTCTCAAGAGAGGTTAGGTTTTGGTGTCCAAATTTTACAATCTCCTGACTTTATGGCGGGCTTGAAGCGAGTATGCCGATGAAAACATGCAGAATGCTCGAAAACTGTCGACTTTTTATATTGAGCATGTTTTTACAATCTCTTGGCTTTAGGGCGGGCTTGAAGCGAGTATGCCGCGGATGAAAACATGCATAATGCTCAAAAGCTGTCGGCTTTTTATATCGAGCATGCTTCCGATGAAAGCCTGAGTTGTGATACACTTTACTGTTTATTTTGCTGGACTGCCGTTTAGCTTTGCTCTGGGCTGCCGGAATTTGAACCGTCAGAGTCGTATAAGTTTTCTCCTCCTAGTCTTGCATGATGGTCACCGCTGGAATTTTTCCTGATGGATTGTTTGATTTTCCATTTGTTTTTGATGGTATATTAGTAGAAGGTGGTGGATTATTATCTTTATCAGTATTAGAAGCGGTATTCGGTGATGTGTCTGTTAGACTTAGTTGAGTGTTAACTTCCTGTACAGATTTTTCTAGTGGCTGGGTGGAATCTCTAATCAGCTTTTCCAAATTCTGGTAGGTGATGACACACTCTGTCTTCTGTGTCTCTACTGCCTGTTGTATGTCGGTTACTAGACTTTCAACTTGGATTTGGGTGGTATTTAGAGATGTGTTAGTTAGGCTTAGTTGAGTGTTGATTTCCTGTACAGATTTTTCTAGTGGCTGGGTGGAATCTCTAATTTGCTTTTCCAAATCCCTGTAGGTGGTGACACACTCTGTCTTCGGTTTCTCTACTGCCTGTTGTATGTCGGTTTTGGTTTGTTTTTCAAGATTTTCAGGTTCCTTCCTCAAATTCATCTGCATATCATCCACTCCTTGGTTGGGGCATACAATAGTGTCATCTAACTGCTTTCTCTTTTCCTTCATTTCTCCCTTGATGTCTCTGGTCTCCTCTCGATCCTCCGTCCATTTTTTCTATTTGATTATTCATTTCTTCCATGTCCTCTTTCAATTTCTTATCCCACTTCTCCATTCGACTATCCATCTTCTCCATTTGACTAACCAGTCGATTACCCAGTTTCTCGTAGGAATCTTTGATCAGTTTCTCTTGGGAATCTTTGAGGTCATTACTTATTTTGAGCATGAGGGTGACCAAATCGGTTGGAGTGTCATTCATTAATCTGGAAGTCAGCGGACTCAGTTCATCTGGCGAGAGTTGTGTAGTAGGATTGACAGTGGTAGGTGACGGCGACGGAGGCACTTCTGTCGGGACGACCTCTGGTTCCAGGCGGGTGGAAGACAGCTGACGAAGATTTTCAGGGTCGAAGTTGGCGCTAGTGATACTTCCTGCGTCTCGCTCCCTGGGCGCTGTCTCATCAGTGTTGTTTGTTGCCTCGTTGGGTGTGGTCACTCGCAGAGTGTTGTTGTCTCCCAGCTCCATGTAGGATACAGATGAGTTGGCTGAGAGGGTTCTCCATGATGGTGAGTTAGGATTTGGACAGCTGGGCTAGTGGTGAAATCCAAGGATGTCGCGGTCCGATGGTGTGAACGCGGCGTGAAGGGTGTAGGCGCGGCGTGGAAATAGATGCGCGGCGCGAAGGGTGTATGCGCGGCGTGGAAATGAATGCGCGGCGCGAGTGCGATAGTGACTCAAGTGCAGTGAAATGTTGACCAAAAGGATTAAGTGATAAGTGATATATACAGTGAGACAATAAATTTTCCAAGACTTATTACAAATAAACATGCACAAAATAAACAGGCAATGATAGTTAAATCAATAGATATCTGGTAATTACCAGTAAATAAATTTTTATATATGGTAACTATTAATAAATAGCCCTATATTCAATGCTCATTAATAATCTGGCGATTTTCAAACTATCACAGATAAACAATAAATAAACAATTAATACTCCTAATATCTTGCCTATGAGATCAATTCTGGGATTTTGCTTAAATTAATAGATTAATTAACAAATTAATAAGCCCCCAAGACCTTAATGTTCTTGGTAAACTAATAATATTTTGGTACCTTTAAAGCTTTTAATTTCAAGGTTAAATAAGCTAGCTTTCTTGTTAGGCTACCTAAAATAATTATTCAAATGATCACAGAGTGTGATTCATAGCAATAGGTGCGTATATCTCTTTAAATTGTTGGCGATATATCTGAGTATACTCTTCCTCGACGTCTCCTCAGGAATAATTTAATAATGAAATCAATATTCAAATTAATTAATTACTTTATTAAAGCTTGGCAATTCCATAAGGTATATTTTCAATTTCAAAAAGTTTTCAACCATCAACTCTGTGATTTCTGAGTTCAAATTTTTGGCTTTCTTAATAAAGAAATCTTGTATATCTCCCTCAGGCCCCACGTTGGGCGCCATGTGTAACATTACTGTATGTAACAGCCCCACGTTAGGGTGCCATGTGTAACATTACTGTTGTGGGTGCTATGTGTAACACTATTATCTTTATGTTGTATGTCCCGTGACGTCAGGATCAAGCAAATATAGTCAAATGTGTCACAAGATAAGGGAGAGCTATGTGATGGACTATAGTCACGCATCAAAGACAAGATCTCAATCCACTTACGTAACACACTTGGCTAAGCATACTCCTTACGTGACTGGGCATGTCAAAATTTGGCCTTGCAAGGGCTCATCCAGGATACTGATATTTTCGTAAATTAAATAAATTTAATGTATCAATTGGGATTGCCAAGACAGGTGCAAGAACGACTAGAAAACCCAGTAATTAGGTGAAAAACTTGGAGTATATTCTCCTGTTCCTTTAGGAACACACAACTTGAACAATTAAACGAATTTTACAAGTTTCGTTAATAATTATTAATAACAATAAATAGCTTGTTACAAAATTTATATTTTGGGGAGAGCGTGGGTGTGGGTATTTTGCCTGGCAAATAAGATAATACAAACTCTCTAAAATTATGAATGCCTTAACTACTAGACCATGAGCTCATGTTTTATATTTCACGCAGTATGATCATTTCTCCCCACTATTTCACTTTAAAAGAGGCTTTTCGCGCCTTTGGCCAAAGGATTAATAAAACGGATCACTCACAGTATTGGCGATGCTTTGACGTCGGTTACCGTATCCTGGTTTAGGCAGCCATCTCATGGGTAGATTGGATTCCGTGTGTCATCTCACGATACTGCTTGGCTCTGGACTATGGTTTATAATATTTTCGCGACTTTACATGAATTTAATCAATTATATATTGCCACAGCTCAATATATCACAGTTAGGAAACATTTAAATTGAAATTGAAACTGATTACATTTGAAAATAATTAAACTGCACTCATGTGCTCAAAAGCAACTGCTCTCTAAGGAGTCTCAAACGGAAGAGAATTACCCTTGCTAAAATTCAAGGAAACAGACTTTTCATAGAACATTCTAGAATTTTTAATGAAATGCTGGGTTGTGATTGGTCAATTTAATATCGTGTTTTTGACGTCAGTACAATGCACAAAGTAGTTCCAACATTTAGCAACAATAACCATTTAAATAATATACGATATATTATATATAATACAGAATAACATATAGGACATTAAAATCCTTTCAATTTTTATTTTTATTTTTGGAAGATGCCTTTAAAAATATTCTTTACTTTTCAACTCCACTGCCAAATTCAAAAGGTGAACTGAAAGTTTATTGCTAAATTAATATGCATCCAAATATTTTATGCCATAAAATAACTGACTCCTAAAATAGTATGATCTCGTGTACAACAAATATTTCCAAAATATATTGCTATGTTCGTGAAACCACCGAAGATATGAGACCTGTATATATTTATTTCACCGGCTTGGGATGATACTTTTGGTGAGTACAAATAATAATATGCATTATTTAATAGCAAGTTAACATATGAGGATTAAGTATTTATACATTTTATAAATAATTGATGAATCATAATTTTTCCAATGATTTTATTGGCATTGACATCTTTCAGTAGATGATCCATATAGGCAGTGGTGTGTTTTGATATTTTTGGATGAAGGTTATGGCCATCTTCAATATTTGGATTTTTCAATTACATAAATTAACATCAAAGAATACAAATAAATATACAATGTGATATGAGTCAGAGACTTTTGGTGGTGAGTCGGAGCTTGCTTCCTTGTTATCATTATTTTATCAATATTGAGTACTGCTAAATTAGGTCAGCTTACCGTTAATTATGCTATCTATTATAATACCAGCATTTAGTGGTCATTGACAATATTTTATTGAGGCTTTATTTGGTTGCCAGAATTTGTATCGTGACAACCATTATACTAATATAATTATTTACATCTGAAAATAAGTCTTAATTTATTATTTATAGGCCTATACGATAAATACAGCCTTCACAAATAGATGTGAAGTCGACTTGATAGGATTGCCTATTTTTATGTCATATGTTTTGACCAAATTGTCCAAATTCTGTATTGATAGACTGATTCTTGATTGATATACTAGTATCAGTTAGAGTTACCTAAAAATTCTTGAGACAAAAAATATAAAAAACCGTTTAGAAAATAATAGGCTATGAAAAATTCAAAGTATTCACTTGGAATTCAGTATACAACCAAGATCGTTTAGAAGCAAATGTTCATCATGAATTGATGATCATCACAGAACCAGATAGTCAATCGATTTGAATAGATAATATCAGAGACAATTGGAATACTTATAATACTTATAATAGTTATAATACTATTAGAATAGTTATAAAACTTATAATAGTTCCTATCGTCTTTGATAATATATATTATTTTTGATGATTTCTTACTATCAAGTTTCTTTGTTCATTTCCGGTAATTCTCTGCATGTTAAAAACTTATAATAGCCTCAGCTCTTTTGGAAATCAAGAAGACCTTCCTATGAGAAGAGAGTGGGGAAAAATTAATTCATCGATTATTATTCTATCGCCTACTCAATTAGTGAAGCTTTTTGTAGCGAATTTCTTTTTAGCCTAAATGAACCTGAATAAATTGTCTCTAAGAATGAACCATATTTTCCATAAAATGTTTCCAATCTGAGAATAATAGATAAACTTATATCTAGAATGTGACAGTATACTCAGTTTAAAATACATGAAAAATTATTAGCTTGGAACGAAAGGAATGGTGGAAGAAGTACATTCAGATTCAATATCGAAAACCACGATACTATTGTTCAATGCTAAGTAGAGCATGAGAAATATTTGAAAAATCATTTCGAAATCTCTTAAATCCCCTATTTATTCATGCATGTGAATTAAGTTTCAAAAGCTGGATGGGATAATATTCAAGTTTGCAGAATTAGGTAGAAGTTCAAATGAAGTAGAATACACTCGTATATTCACCGATTGATTGAAAATATCACTATCGAAGTCATGAATGATTGTAAACTGGAATTTCAATTTCTTTCAGATTTTCAGCTGATGTCCAGAAGGCTCTACTTTGCGAGGGAATTAGATCTGCCAACTCATCAGTTTGGAGAAGTCTGTTCAGCAAACTTGGAAATTTGGAATCTCCAACACAGATCAACGATTTTATTAGAGCTTTAACTTGTACCAACGATCCTGGATCAATTACTGAGTGAGTTGATTATTACATTAATAATTTTTCATTGATCACATTAGGAGTTCAGTTTGTTTGATTTATTAACACAAATATTATTCTGACTGTGTAGAATATTGGAAGACCATTTGGTCGTATCTACTCACTTATCTATTTTAAGAAGAAAATTTTGGCTCAATATCATCCCACATAGGCTTGACTTCAGAATTTTTTGTTATTTATCTATGAAATATTTTTATGATTATATTTTTCAGTACATGGAATTTGCATTAGCCCATATAATATTATATAAGAGAAGGTTTTAAATCTATGTCTTTATGAATGAATAAAAATTATTCATTCCATTCAATTCCAAGTCCAAATAGATAGCTCAGGCCTATTAGTGCTGTGAGGTTCATTAGAGAAGAGATTCAATCAATTCAAAATACTACAATGTGGAAAAATTTGGAGTAGGTACCCAAACTGTAGGGAAAGCGATTTAACATGGAATATTAGACGTTCGTCTATTTCAACCCTTCACAACTTCTGAACTTATTGTTGAATGTAGCCTATCAATATAGGCTACTTAGGTTCACCTACTGTTGATTATGAAAAAAAAGTAAATTATTTTGAAAGTACAAATAAAAAATAATAGCACTTAACCCTTAGGCAAGATTATATTTTGATACCGGTATTTATGAAATTGTTACTCAAAAACTTTGTGCATTTAATATTCTTGATTAAGAATTAAGATTCTAAAAACTTTATGATTGTTCGACTCCATTATTTTATTCCAGATATATCAATAAAACAATAGCTGAAGATTCAGTAATCAGAATGCAAGATGACCTCACAGTTTTCTCTGGACTGGCCGCTTCTCCAATAGGTTCAAAAACTGTCATAGCATTCCTCAGCAACAACTATGAACAACTGATAAAATAGTAAGTAGAGTTGCAATTTTGAGAAAATTAAAAAACTGTTTCTATATTTCAACTCATATTGAAAGTTAAAAAAATACTTGCGCCATCCATTTCTGTTTTTTAGACAATAATGATTAGCAAAAACATCCAGACAACAATTATAATTGATGAAATTTCCAATAATCAGCCTATATCCAAATAAAAAATTTATTAGGATAATAACTGAAGATAATAGGCTTATCCTCTCAAAATTATAAGGATGATGCTCTTATTGATGTTTCTCATTACTCATTGCATGAGAGATTAAATGATTTTATTCAATTCACTGTTGATAAATTTCACAAAATAAGTTTGAATCACTGTTATGCAAATGCTCAGACAATTATTACAATATTAATTATTACAGACGATCACTGTGATTGCTTATTACAATATTAGAATTTTTGACTTTACAGTTGTTTTTCCGATTTATAATTCCGAATGTCAATGTCGCACTAATGGAAAATAGAAAATTAGTCTTTCTAAACCTGTGCAATCATTAGAAAATGTTACTATTCATCTGAAACATAGAACTGATATTGTACGAATTATTCAATTTGTTTCAATGAAATTAATTCAAACTATTTCTTGTTTTCTAGCAACTTTGGAAAAGATGAAATTTTGGCCGATATGGTTAAATATGCAAGTGGCCATGTATACAACAAAGATGATCTAGAAGAGGTACGTTTTCTTTTCATATATAGCAGGATCCTTTTAACTTGTCAGAAAACATATTTTTCAAAAATCAATATCACAATACTAATTTCTTAACCTATAATAATGCTGAATCTCGCAGATTATTGAAAAGGTCTTTTAAAAAGTTATTCTTTGAAAGGTCTTCTTTGAAAAGGTCTTTTAAAGACTTTAAAGGTCTTTAAGACTTTTAAGCCTTTTGATTATTGTGTCGAAATCACTGTTTAATTATTACCGAAACAGCTGATTTCTGACAAGTTAAAAGGATCGTGCTATACAATTTATTGTTGTTCTGTAACCCAATTGGTATTCTATAAACTAAAATAATTAATGTTGATTTGATGAACACACATTATCACAGTTCATATTATGTAATCACAATATGGGTGGTATCGAATTCCTAGAGCTTTCCTGACAAACTCTGACAAATAGAATAGAATAGAATGAATGATCATCACAATTCACAAATCCTCGAAACATGTTGTCATAATGAATCTTCTTCTCCATTACAGATCAAAAACTTCTACAAAAATATGACAGCAGTCCTAACAGAGAGCACAATCAAATCAATGAACTCATCCATCAACAGAATTGAGGAGAACTTCGAATGGCGTTCCAACAATTGGGATGACATCGTGAACTGGCTGAAGGCGGAAGAAATGATCACCGAATCTCCAACCCAAACAACAACCACCGCTACTCCCCCTGCCAACACCACAAGCAAACCAAGCTCTGCCACCTCAATCACCTTCAACTCTGCTACTTTATTCACGATTATTGCTGTTCTGTTCACCATAGCTCATAGAAACCATTTATGAATAATTGTCAAATTTGACCTCATCAAATAATGATACCTTGGATGAAGATTGATAAGAAATCATTGTGGATATTTATGAATAATTGTTGAATTTTATATCTCAAATGATACCTTGAATCAGAGACAATTGGAACTAAAAATTAGTACTTTTAAAATATAATATTAGTACTCCAATTGTCTCTGCTTGAATGTAGATTGATGATGAATGATTGTGAATATTAATAAATAATTTTTTAATTTTTATCTCTCAAATGATAGCTTGAATGTAGATTGATAAGAAATGATTGTGAATATTCATGAATAATTGTCGAATTTTATCTCATCAAATGAAATACCTTGAATGTAGATAAATGATAAATGATTGTGATTTTGTGAAATTCCACTTCATCAAATAATGATAGCGTCAATGTAGATGATGAATGGTTTTATGATGACTCAAAACTGAAATTATAATAAAAAAATATTTTCTTAGATTTTATATGACCATTTCTTTCACAGAATGGATTATGTATAGATAACATCAGTATACTGAATAAGTGACCGATTCAAAAAATAAGGCGAGGTGGAACCTACCCGTAAGGGTCTCCCCACCGATGAAAAGCCATACGATAAAAAAATCAGTAGCCTATTATAGTCTACTATTGTCACAAATAACGTAAATCTGTGATTTACGTTATCAGATTTGCGTTATCTTTGTAATTGTATACTGATGTTTACTATTACATACTAATACTATTATATTCTATTATTATGTAGATTATGTTCCACTACCATACAGTTCGTTATTGGTTCACTCATTTCATTAACAGTGGGCGTCAGTAGAACGTAGAAGTAAACTAATCATTAATGAGGAAACAACTGATGCATTGAAGAATCAAACTATAGGCATATTCCAATCTAGAATGGCATTTAACTCAGGTATAGCCTAGTGTAGTCACAAAAAAATGGCTTCTGATCTAAAAATTTATTAAGTTTCCATACATGCTGAGAGACAGGGGAAAAGTGAGATAATAATTATGTATATTATTGTTAAACTCTTACAATAATTATTGTAAACTCTATGTTCTGTTCATTTATCTCTCTTTTTTTAAATAATCTACCCAGAAAACGTTTTAATGCCGTAAACAATTCAATTCAATCCCGTCCATAGGATGTGACTCTTGAATAAAAGCACTATTTAATCGAAAAAACTACACCTCATAAAAACTACTCGTTATGAATCGCCAACAACAAGCCTCAGAAATCGGACGGAATCGTACGGCTAAATATCTACTTAGATATGTATGGCTATTGCAGTAAGTAAGTAAGTATTTAATCGAAACATTAATAGGAAGGAACTAAGGAATTTCTCATTAAAAGAGTCTTAATTAATAAGAACTTACAACATTGAAATAGTGTTGAAATGTGTCAGATAAAACTTTTCAATTCAAGAGATGAATAGATACCATTATCTTATTTGATTATAACTTGGATAGACCAATCAATTGAATCAATTGACAGTCCTATTGACTTGGATGGACCAATCAATTTAAACTAAATCAACGTTGTTATCCGTCGAATTTCAAACAAGTTTTTCAATAAAATTTCCTAAGGAAGTCTATTGTTAGCTTTTAATAGATAGCCTGAATGCCGAACTAAGACTACTTCTCTATATTTTCAGTGACTTTGTTAATTTAGATTTATTTGATCTGTTACTTTTTTATTGAGGTCAGTCGAACGATCCTTCAATATTATAGTAGTTCACATCTCCGATCTTCTTCAAGTAGCACACCCTCACGAAGTGGCAAAGTTTTATTGGTTACAAAACTAGCTTGTTTGGCAGATTAAGTTCACCAAGAAACTACATCCAAGTTTATTGCCTCAATAAAGGTCGGTTGCCAGCGGAGATATTCCACTTGATTGAGACGTCATTCGTGCGGTGCATTGTTGCTTTAACCCCAATGCAGTTACGGCTACATTGCACTCTTGAACGAGTTTTCAAATAAACGCCCGCGTTTTAACTGTTATGAGAAGTTCCAGCATATGTTCAATCAATTTCCTTCAAGAAAAAGTTGTTTTTCACAAGTTTTAGCGAGGAAATCCATTTGGCAGCCTGCCTGAATCCACTTGTCAGCTGCTGTTCTCTTCTGAGAGGATAAATATTTCTTCTTCTTTAATTTCCCATCGTTTTGCTTCCTCGTTACAAGCAAGAGGCGACTGAACCCTCTCGATTGTATCCTTATTTCCCTCTGTATCTTGCCGAAATCTGTGATAAATGACTTTCCGCTCTTTTTCAGTGAGTTATCGCGTTGTTTTGACTAGAATCTATTCCGCTTGGATGAAGCTATTCATGGTGGAAAAGAAATGGACTGCTGTGGGATATTTTTTACACCCAGATATCTCTTTATACCGGAAAAATTATCAGCGCACTCGAACTGATTCTTGTAATCAGTGACGAAGATGAGAAAATGAGTCACAAACTTTCTTTTGCTGAAGAAGTTCTTTCACCGATTTGTGTTTATTTCGAAAGATTGATTACCGTTATGATAAATTGAGCAAAATGAATAGCAAGGAGTACTCACATCAGCAAACTACCCACAGTGATATTCATTTAATTTGACGCTTGGCATTAGATAGATACATAGATAGATAGAAAGAGAGATATTATTTCTTTGCCATCGTACTCTAAGGTCATCAGCAACGTCAAGAAATGATATCTCTCTATATATCTCGCTGTCTATCTTATGACAGCGTCAAATTGGATGAGTGGCATTGTACTTGACGTTAGATTCAAGTCTTTTCTCTACAAACTCCTGGTGTATGTGAAGTTACATAATATCCTTTTTATATGAAATGATTCTGGTTAGAAAAGTGTTTTAATTTTTCAGCTTAATTCGAAATCAGCAATGGCCTTTAGTCAGTTTAATCTTCAATATCTTTATTATCATTTCAACTTCTCAGAAGTAACAAAAAACTATTCGTCAGAGTTTGTAATAATCAAAAAGAACATTGATGTCATGGAATATGATTTAAAGAACAAACTGTCTAAAAAATGTAAGAACATTCACGCAGCATTTACCAATTACCATCTTGTGTATTGTACATGGATATAATTGTCGGTACAACAATGATGGAAAATTAATTTTTCCCATGAAAATATTTATTGAATTATCCAATGTCCAGTTATCCAGTTTGTTCAATGTATTGGATTGCAAAATTTCAATCAATTCATTGATAATAATTGCCTTTTAAAAATCACAATAATGTTATCTGTTACTATTAAAACAGTTCAAAAGTGATTGTGAACACAATATTGAGCTTTTGTTTTCGCTGAAGCTTCACCGCAGTGACTGAATTAGGTCACTTTATTATAAATTCATGCCACGATGCTGCAAGGCAAATGACTACGAATCAATCAAGTTCTATGATCCAATAATATACGGTAATTGAAATTCCATCCACAATCATTGCAATATACAAACTGAGCTGATTGATATCTAAACTGACCACGTCATTTCACAATATTCAAAAAGGTTCAATTGACAATTTCCTCAGTCCATGCTTTCCAAGAACGTATTTTAATGGAGTTCTCTGAAGACAACATAGAGTTCAGCCCACAAAGTGCTTTGCCATTCAATTTCGCCGTATGTCATCAGCTACTATCTCCAGTTCACATTCTAGAGTAATTGTTTCCCGATGAACTATCCATCTCAAAAGTGGATGGGTCCCTTTAATCAAGCTGAAAGGCACTGTTTATGTATGTGTAACCATTCACTAGAGTTTGTGAATATATAGGCTACATGTGAGAGAGTCTGAGTGTATGAACTCACATGTGAGAGGGTGTGAGTTTAGTATAGGTGTATGTTTATAGTGTGTGAGTCTATGGATGCAATAACAATCGGAAAATGGTATATACACTTATATGCTATCAGAACAAACAGTCAATCAACAAAATGCGTTTGTATCGTGTTGGTCTCACTGTTTTTCAGCTCAAATTGAACAACTGAGGTGAATCTGTTAGCAGTGAGTACTTGAAATGGACAAACAGATAGAAAATTTATCAATTTATTCAATTGTATATGCCTTGGCGTATGCTTTCTCTTATGATTGTATCCAACTAGAAGCACTTATCAAACGAAGTGAAGGAAACGATTGCATGACTGGAAGTTGGAACGTTGAGAGTGATAAGTAGTTTGCAAAGTAGTGAAGCGATAAATTGTTACAATGTTGCAGTTGGTAATTGTGAATTGCAGTTGAGATTGTGGTTTTATAAGGTTTTGGACCAACTCTCAGTTCTAATCATTATCGTAAGTCTTCCCCATCATGAAATCCGAAAGAAAAACATTGTACTAAAGCCGATAAAAGGCTGAAGCTTTTTCGAAAGCGACTCGACAAAAATAACAGTATCTAATAAATATAAATCTTTTGGAGAATGTAGAAAGATGGATTATCCTGTTTCGAATTTTTTTCCCGGATTATTTATCACTTTCCTAATCTGAAGGTCTCCTCGAACGTTAGAATGAGGCCTACTAATGATATTCTCAAACTATCCCACGCATCCTTTCGGAAAAACTCCACCAATCCTCAATCACTTTTGTAGCCTATAAAAATGTGAGGAGGGGAAGAAGAGAAGTTTCAACCTTGATGAAATTTTTATTATACTTTGAATCATAATTTTTTACAGCTATGGAAAATGATCTGAACATCTACGCTTCAGCTTCCAATTGAAGAAGAGACTCATTCAATCATGAGGTCACGTATTAAATTTGAGGATAAAAAGTAATGTATTGTCATAAACAGTGGACCAACTCTGATGTAGTATCAGATTATTATGTAATTGTTTGCTATTCCATTGAATTCTTTGAGAAGAATTGTTTTTTGTCACAATAAATTCTGGACTCAATTTCCTATATGCCATTATAATTTGGTTATGATGTAATGATAAAGTAAAATTTGATCATGATAAAAATGGAATGATCATAAAAAGTTATCATATATTATCAACAGATATAAGAATCATTCCGTATAGATTCATCAGAATCATTATAAATTCATTATGGAATTCATTCATTAATTTCATTTATTCAATTCATTCTTTACAGAATCTTTATAGAGTCTAGATGCACCAGAATCATTGGCTATGAAATATATGGAATCATAGCTCACGTTAGATTTTTTATTGGGGTGATGCCCACATTAGCTTTGGACTTGTATGTGGGCAATGAAAAGGGCGATAATAAGAGATAATGGGTTACATAATAAAAACCCCTTTCGTCAATAATAAAGCGGCGAGACAGAAAATCTGGAACTTTTCATGTATCTAAAATCAATATCATGTAGTGAACATTTTCATTTCATTTCATAGTAACCTGCGATAGGGAGGAAAACAAAAGAGAGAAAGAGAGTGATTTAGAGGGGGAGAAAAGAGAGGAATAACAAGAGAAAATGATTTTTCAACGTAGTAGATGTGAAAATTGGAATTCAAAAACAACAAAAACAAAAGCTCATTTCATTTCGCTTGCCTGGTTTGTGAATCATAAAGTGCAAAACAACTGCTAATTGAAATAGCAGGCAGAACGGCTGAAATAATTTTCTAGTGGTAGCTGAACGTGAGCTCATATCCAAGCTCAGGTCAGGTTATTAGAAACATAGACAGCTTTTACCGTTTGCATTTTGCAATATGAGGACAAAATCAACTTCTGCAGCTTGATTTTGCATGCGCAGCGTTATTTAGTTGCATTGATTGAAGTTCGTTCTGAATATTTTTCCATTAACTCTAGTTAGTCCAATCACGAGGATGCACGTAGATGCCGTATGCTATACTCTGACGGTACATCAATCAGCTTGATTTTTTATAACATAAATCGAAAAAATACTTCATTGAATCATTAATTACGGCTTTGAATATCTTGATCTCTACAAACTGCGAAGTTGACATTATCAATTACTGAAATAACGACTAGAAGTACGTTATATTTATATATGTATACTTTTATATATTTGTACATTATATTTAAGTACATTCCATTACATTTTAAGTACATTATATTTATATATTTGTATATTTTCACTACATATAGTTATTTCAGTGATAAATTGATAGATAGCATTAATAATTACGGTTAACGTGTTCAATATATAAAATTTTCAAGGATCAGAATATAATGATAATGACTTCTTACTTCATTCAAACGTATTTAAAAAACTCTTGTGAATTCGATACTTGAGTATAATATAGAATTTTGAAAAGCAGTTCTATTGAGAATGCAATTCCTCACGTTATAAATACACAGAAATATCCCCCCCCCCTAAAGAATGAATCAAATATCGTATGAACTTCTCAAAAATACATCCTCCTAAAGAATAAATAAAATATCGCATGAACTTCTCAAAAATATCCTGTTTTTCAACCTAGATAGAGAATTTTTGAAACCCGCCTTTCACGATTATTTCCCCTGGTAGAAGAAACCAGGAGTTTAGGGATTACAGGGAATATAGGGATTTGGTGTTCTTATGGGAATCGCAGTTATTTCCTAACGTTCATACCCATAAAAAACGAGAGTTATTCGATGAGTATTCGATGGGGATTCTGACATTTCAAGTGATGGGATCGAAGGCAATGGTAAAGTCAGAAAGTGGAGGATTTCAACTCGTACTACATGAATCGGTGAAGTTCACTTTGACGTGGGAGTGTAAATTCCCTCTCTGCCTTCTACCTTTTGACACCACTTTATTCTCTCTTGTTTTGTCCTCTCCTAGGCATTTCTATGTTGATGACTGCTATCGGTCGGTAATTGAAGTGGATATTGAAGAGCGGAAAGCTTTGACGCCCATGAAACTCTGGCGTTTTCTTGTTTAGAACATCCCACGCTTCATGTCGTCTCTCAAACGATTACGAGAACAAAAAGTGAAGTGCTCTTCTATCCTCTTCATCAGCAAAGGATTGATGAATCTCTTGCACAGATTCTCTCATGAATTTCAATTGTGGAATTTGTTCATCTCTCTCGAAAGTTATTGAACCTGTCACGTGGTAATATTGAGAATTGAAACCGATTTCGTGGTTGTAGTCGTGAGTTTCGAATAATAATATTATGTTGTAACATGAATTGGAACAACAATAACAAGGCTCATGAGAAATATTCATCCTGAACAAACATGGTTGATTTCTAAAATCAAAAAGGTTGAATTTGAAATGTAATTTCAACTGATAATGATGTCATGAGTTTAGAATAAGAATATTGTTCGAAATCAGAATTATTTTCTATCAGTACTTTCAGGGTTATAAAATTTATATAAATATTGTTAATTCATCTATAACAATTATTAAAGTTGCAGGTTAACGAGGAATATAATAGTTGAGAGAAGAATTACATAAGCATAAGAAAAGTCGAATTGGGAAGAAGATATTTCCTATAGGACACATACCCGGCGATGACCGGTTAAAAGTATACCACGCTTCGAGAAAATTAACTTTGAGTTTGGCCTATAAATCTTTTCGGAATGAACGATGGATAATGGATAATTTTCGATTTTTTCAATCAACGATTGAATCAACAAGGATTTGAGGTGCTCTTTCTGAATAGTTCTATTTACTTAAATCAAAGACGAGATCAACTCTATCTAGATCAACTCTAGCTTAGTCTCCTACCAGATTGTCTGAATTATATCATTTCTCAATGAATTCACTAAATTTTTAGATTTTTTTAGTGTATGGCTTTTTATCGGTGGGGAGACCCTTACAGGTAGGTTCCACCTCGACTAATTGCACGATGTTTTCACCCAATCCATGATAAAAATTAATCCAAAATTCAATTAACCCAAATTCAACACTTTTGGGATAACTTTTAATGTATCATAAAACTTTTTAACAAACATCGTTCACCGCACAGTGTATTGTATGGTCTGTGGTCACCCATCCAAGAGCAGCATTGAGCTCCCGTGTCTTAGCATCACCAGAGGTAATTATAAAGTACAACCAAAGAGTATGTTACAAACATGTCTGTGACATGCTCTTTGGTACAACACACGCGTATTTGACAAGTATTATTCAGGGTCACATTCTTTCTCTCCCTCACAGGCTAACTCACTCGCACTCACTCTTTCCCTCACTCACTCTCTCTCATTTTCTTTTTCCCTCCCTCATTCTCTTTCACAATCACTCGCTCCCTCTCTCTCATTCTTATTCTATCGCACATTCATCACTCACTCATTCTCTCTCTCTCTTTGCACACTCGATCACTCACTCTCTCTCTCTCTCTCACCAATGCACCCAACACCCACCCGATGACCTACACCTTGTTTCACCCCTGGAACGGGGGCTGTTGCACTTTTCGCAATACCAGCTCTGCGCATGCGCCAATCTACTGCACGCCACCTGGTGGTCATTCAACGCATCAAAGCGCCTGCTTTCATTCGTCCATCGTCTTTTCTCGGAGACGGTTCGCGCAACATAACCTCAAAGTAGGACGCGTGCATGAATCGCGGCAAACATTCAATTGAATCTCCATTAAAATACGGTGTTACTTGGATACGTACAGATGTAGTGTATCTTTGAAAATATTGTTATAACGATTAAAATTATTTACTTGACAGCAGGATTCTAACTGATTTAAAGGTGCGTTCATGCCGGGAAAGCAACAAGTTGTAGGTCAATATTCAGATAGAATGTGCTGCTATCAGTTTTCTGATAAAAATTCCATAGGATTCTTAATTTCCTCATGTATTGAATGGAATCCGATGTACACTATCAATTCGTGATTGGTTGTTTGTACCGCGTTGTGGTAAAACAAAAGTTCTATACACTCACATCAAATATAATTCATTTCGAAACATAACTCATCGAAAAAAGCATGTTGATTTGATTTCTTTCTGAACGAAAAGTCCTGAATTCAATCCTTACGTCGTGAGCTTTCGATCTGAATAGTATAAGTGACCAACTGTGAGTGTTTCCATCCAAGCATTATTAGTTTTCCTCAAGTTTTCTACTCACTCAATGAAGTTCAATCAAATTATATAATAAGCTCTGAACTTATTGTTATTGAGACATGTCCTTAACACTCATAATAATTGAAATTGGTGTTGGTGATCAACGTTTTTTATTCTGAAGGAATGATAATGATAGTGATGGATAAGCACTAGAGAAATCAAGAAGTTATTAGCATCAATGAAATAATAGTAGAGATTATAGCATGATTGCGATAGACTTATCTAAAAGTTTCTTTCTCTAATAGCATGAATAATAATCCTCGATAAATAATCGAATTTTATAATATTGCAGCGCTCAATTCCAACTGCACACTGGTGTAGAAATAGTAAAATTTAATTGAGCTTTCCCAACTTCAAAAGATGAATCTGTAGAATATTGGAAGATTCCCTTGATTCAAAGTAGAAACAGGAAAATTCACTCCATTTCTCCTTACTTGGAAAGATGAATGATCCAGAAATATTTTTTAATGGTTTGTAACAAGAACCATACTTGTCTTGGGCCACTTTTATTTTTCAGGAAAAGTGTAGCGGAAAGACAAGAGCCTTTTCCGCCTAAGGCAATTCGTTTGAAATTTGTTTTTATCTATCTCACTCTCAGAAAAACCACGCGCTTTTTCCTGTCCTGCTTTTCCTGAAACATTTGCATTTTTCTAGGGACTCTATGACCCACATTCCTGGATCTTCTCAATGGAGCCAACCGCAAATGGGGTCTACCTCTTCTCTTGAATCTCGTTTCAACTTTGCTAGCCTATTCCAGTCTAACATTATTTTTGTCTCGTGTAGGCATGTTTTCATTGGTCTCTTCCTGGTGTGATGATCTGACAGTCTAAGATATAAGATTCAAGTAACACGAGTTTCAGTTCGACGGCCATGATATCATTCTGTATCGAATAGGGGGATGGATTGCAATGGTTATCATGCTATTATAATAGCATGTTAACCATTGCAGCAATGGCAGCTATGGTTATCATGCTCTTATAATGATGCTTTACTCACATACACGAGTTCTATTTTGACGGCCATAATATTAGGCTATACTGCATCAAATAGGAGAAGGAAATGGCATTGCAATGGTTATTCCTCCTTTTAATAGTTTTATCAGACATTAAAACTTACATACTTAAGTGAAATATAAAAACAATACCTTGTTTTCGTGTCTCGTCACCATTAATTAGTTTTAACAGTTAAGTACCTTATCACATTAAAACACCAGAATTATCTTAAGGTTAGGTTATCAGTGTTTATTGCTCTTAATTTGATTGAAATTCATCAGGTTCTTGATCCATATGGCAAAAATGAAAGATGAATATAATATTCAATGAGTGAACTAGTGTAACTTTACTATAAAAGACTATTATATTATAGTGTGTGAACTGAGATCAGTGATTCTGAAAGTTTCACATAGATTTCGAGGTTGAACTGGATGAATTCTGGAGATGGAGGAGGAGACCAAAATGTGAGTAAATTATATTCTTCTTATCTGATTTCTTCTGGATTTTCATACTACTGTATAATAAAATAGTTTAACACTAATGTTTTCTCTTCACTTCCAACATGCAGTAAAGTTATTTTAATGTAAGAAACGAAATTTGTTTGATTACACATGTCGGAAGTGAAGTGAAAACATCGCAGTTCGTAATGAATCAAGAAATAATCATCTTTAATATAGTTTTAATTACGAGTAGACTATAATAGAGAGATTTTTACTCGTTTTTACACAAGAAATTCCCAAGCCATTTGAATGACAATTTCAATTACTAGAGAATAAGTAGTATTATAGTGTAGCGTATAGGAAAAATGAATGTCTTTTTATGAGAAGATCACAAGACCTGGTACAAACGAGCGGTTTGTTTTTCGCAGCGGTTCTCGAGCGGTTGCAACACTTGTTGCGGCTTTTAATAGATCAAATCACGAGCGTTTCCTGAACGGATCGCAGCGGTTCGCCAGTTGTCTGCTGCGAAGCGGTAGGGACCCACAAACCGCTCGAACACCGCTTGCAGTGGCGGCGCTTCCATAAGGGCCAAGTGGGCCGGGCCCACCCAAACGAAACGGTAAAATACATTTTTAAATACTTCAGTAGTTGATATTATTCAATAAAATGAGATGAAAATTAATTTTGAACTGTCAACGGGTCGAAACTCTTTGTTAAAATACCATGCAATCATCAGGGAATACATTGAGGGCCACGGATTTTCGGGCCCTTTCAGCTATCATAAGAACGTAATTGGCAAAGCAACGTAGTCTGGCGGCGCTAGACTGTCCGAAAGCCAATGCATCGTATATGATGCCGAATGGGCCCAGTGAGACAGGCCCATTGCACTAGTGCGCATGCGCTACACTCTCACTCTGTTTCTCTCTTCGTCTGTTCTTTTAGAGCATCACCATCTAACCATCTCCTAATGTTCCCTGTATACTGCAGAGCCTGCTTCGCTCCAGACGTCCCATTTTATTGAGCTATCTACAGTAAGCGCTAGGCTAGTGTAATATTTATAGCCAAACATAATAATATGTAGCATTATGTACATCCGGTCGTTGTCAATAATGGACAACTGAATTCTTCAGTTGAATTGCACACCGATTGGCAAACGGTTCGTCGTTATTCAGTTATTTTGAATCGGCCCGCTTATTTTGCTTATTTTTAAGTGAAGTATAGTGGAGCTTAAATTTTAAACATTAAAACAGAAAAAGTCCTATCTTGTTATATAAATAGACCCTGTCGACGCCTTCATCAAGCTGCAGAGAAATACCTTTTTTGGTGAGTTAACTTACATGTCATGTTGTTTTAATTAAGTTTATAGGAAAATGAAATAGATCACCTTTACCTGCGTAACACCCAACCCCACTACTGCTAACTTCAACCCACTTTCTCAGTCCCACCACGGGCCCACCCTACTGTTCAGGTCAAGCGCCGCCACTGACCGCTTGTGTATAGGCTACCCAGTCTAAGACAATGTACGGACTTAGAAACCCGAACAGTGTTGAAATTTATACTCAGTTCACACAGTATAGGCCTACTGATATTCCAGATTTCTGTATTTGATATTAAACCAAATAATATACATAGAATAATGAATTAGAACCAGACAATGATTAATTAGAATGACAAAATCAGATGAAAATTTGGTTAGTAACGTCACAAACACATACAGTTAGGTATTATTCATAAAGGTAACAAGATACTTACCTGTTACCTCCATTCACTTTTACAAATCTCTACTTTCGAAATATTAATATAGAATTCCACTTTATAAATTCTCCAGATGAATAAATCGCCTCCTCTATTTACAAAGAAATGAATTGAATTTCAATCCACATCCGATAAATTTCAATTTCAATCTATATTTGGAATAGAATCGAGAGATTTTGTGCTTTGTAATCTAGCTCTGACAAGACAGTCCCTCTCTGAAGAACATCATCAATATTTTGAACCATTATCCCTTGGACATCTTGTAGTTCAATATTCAGTATGTTCAAATTTTTTTCTCCCTGGAATCGGTGTACATTTTATAATTCGAATGAATACATGAACGATAAGAGCACAAAATTTTAAAAGTACTAAAATTGAACCAGCTTCATATTTCAGGAGCATTTCATGAATATCGTAGCTGAACTCACAGCATTTAAAAGCGAATTATTCGCATCCACGTTTACGGGGGCAACTTTATAATAGGACGAGAAGGGATCCGTACATATCGAGGCAATAGCTTTCCTTCACACTCACCATAAACAAGTGAGTGGCGCACATAACTCTACGGTTTTCCCGGATCCAGCTCGGAAAAGCTTCCCGGAATTTCCGATTCACGCTAGAGTTGACTGGAAATAAACAAAAATCTATCAGCAGTGTTGACGGGATTGCCCGTTACCAACTGAATTATTATCGCGTTGAATTTCTAACTCGACTTCCAAAATCCACTTGAGCTCGGTTTGGTCAGCCATGAATATCCTCAATGGAATTAGAGTCAACTTAATAAATCTATAAACTACTTATTGCAAATAAGCAATTCTCGTCTAAAGTTGGAAGCTTGATGAAATCTGTTCTATTGAAGCTATGATCTATGACAATCTAGTTCGAAACGTGCTGATCAATATTTAGCTACTGGCTTAGACCTCAACATGAATATCCAATATAAAATGAAGCTCAACTAAATAAATCTATAACTTCTTATTCCAAAAATATCCTGACTCTTGTCCAAAGTTAGCAGCATGGTGGAATAAGTTTCGATGAATCTATGCTATGATATTTCTAAACGTACTGAAGCTGCTGGTTTGGAGTTCAAAGCACGATGAAAAATGGAAAATGTGGGAAGTCAATGTAAGCTTCTGATAAATACATAATTCAATCTATGCTCTCTCAATTGGAAGATTGAAAGCTCTGATGTTTCAATTGGTGCTTCTAGCGAACTTAGCTTCAATATTGTAGGAAGTCCCATTCTATTTATGCTTTTGACCAGCTTTGATATCAAGTTAAATAGATTAGAGGTCAGCGTATAGGTTTCTAATTCGAGACTGCACATGATTATTGAGTTAACAGAAATTCGGAGTCTGAACAATGAGTGTTATTGTTTCCAATGTAAATTTATCTGAATCTAGAGCAAATATTATGGGTTATAATACGATATGACCTACAATCAAGCGACACAGTTTCATTATAGCTGTGGAAATTGCAGTATTTTCCGTATTATCTCTACAGTGAAGTTTAGCTTCTAAATATTATTTTCCACAATACGAAGTGGAATTCATGAATTTTGATATTTATTTTTCTTAACTGGCAAGGTTTTTCGCCATCGAAGCGAAGGTAGTTTTTCAGTTTTCTAGTTTGACAATCTTTTATTTTTAAAATTCAATACATGATGCTGCAAATTTACTGCTCACTTGCTAACCTAGAACTTCTATTAAATTTCTTCTTTAATAGGGGTCCGTTTAGTATTTTTATACAAGTTATTCAGAATAAAATATCAAATAACTACTTTAAATTATAATTATGTAGTAAATAATTTCATGATTGGAGTTCTTTTTGCTTAGATCTCGAATTCTAATTAATTCAAATTGAAGCACCAAAACTCTCATTGTTTAATTCTCATTGGGGTGAAAATTTATTACTTCATAAAACAAATAGTTACAAACTATCTTTATCCTACTGATTTTCTCGTAACGTTCTCTGATATGAAATATAATAAAAAATCTACTTATAAATCTACTGATATCTAATTAAATTGATCAAAGGAGAATCCAAATTCATCCTTTTCGCAAATTTATTCTAATCCAAATTTATGCAAATTCTCCTTTCCGCATCCGAGGAATAGGATCTTCCTCTCAATCAGGCATAATAAATAGAGAGAATATTTTACTTTATGGTGGAGGTTTCTATAACGTTCTTAATTTTCCATACTAAGACCTCGAAAGCTCATGCTAGAAGCACCAACCATTGTTAGTTTGAGGAAGAAACGACAGTATTTTGCTTATCATCCACGAAATACTGCGGTTCATCAAAGTACAATATAAGCTTCAAAACATAAACTTTGTTTTATCACAATATAAGCATGCAGCAATATAACTGGAATTCCTTTCCTTTAAACATTTCATGACATTTTTATAACTTCAGTCTTCAAAATAACTCCAAAAGGATTCGCACTCACGCAATAGTAATACTCTTATCATCTTGCAGTCTTTTCCGCAAGTCATATAGTAGAAAAATATTACCACTGTATTCCTTATACACAGTATTTTCTCAAAATAGCCTGAGAAAGTCATGGAGATGACTCAACACGGATTACTTCCATTTTATCACCGAATGAATAAAATTCTCGATTCTCATCCTGAGATCTTCTCATCAGCTGTCTAGACGAAAATTGTTCATGAAAGTCTTCTTACAATAAAGGAAAACAAATAAACTTCAGGATTCAAGTCACCAATCTAATTTGATGACAAGATGTCTAGAGCTGATAGCGGTTGATAGCTTATGCGGTTTCTAGGACAATAATTAAATCGTTCATTAGCTAATGTGGGACTGAAGTTAATGGTGGATTAGTACTCGAGCCATAGTATATTGAAATCCATAGTAAGAGCAGAGTAGTATTTCAACAGTTTTTTTGTTGAATCTATTCACCGCAAAGAAGTCTCATTCAGAATCATCAAATTCGTAAATATTTTTTCAATCAATTCATAATTATTCTTCCAAGTTACTTGGAACAATGTATAAGAACAAACTCATTCCTTATAAATTATACAAATCAATACAAACAACAAATCCAATACATAATGTTACTTCCTCATTATGATTATCACCGTGGGAAATCGAAGACAGTTAGTAATCTTAAAGTTATCAGTCATCTTTTTGACAGCTCTGAGTGACTTCACAATAATTATTATTATAGAGTTTTCATTTCAAGTACTCTTTATTTTTCAAATTAGTCGCATGCAGCTTTGAATATTGATCCTTTTGATTTTGTTCATGGTCTATCTAATGAATCTCAATCTTATGTTCAATGTAACGTTTGAGCCATTAACGACTTGAATTCTCCATGGTCGTGGTATGAGAATCATGATTCAAGATTGTGAGCAGTGGAAACCAATTTCCGAAACTCGGGTCTCATTCATCGTTCATGGCATCCCTTTTCCTGTTGGTCATGATTCCCGATGTGTCAGTATCATCCTAGTCTGTACATGAACATGTCAGACCGCAAATCTCATCGGATGAGAGTAGCTATTTCCAGAAACTATCCACATTATAAGTAGTGATCTCATTCTCGCTCCTTTTTTTCTAACGCTTGCGCAAATAATATGCTCATACAAACATTCGAATCAAATTATTGTTTTCCTTTCGTAACGTCCATCGTATTGTTGAGATCTTGATCCACCTTCTACTTCTAATTTCTACTTTTATCTACTTAAGTTCTACTTTGGATGATTGCAGCCTACATTACTGAAATATTTTTCCATATTTCATGAAACATGAATCTCATGAGATATATTTTATGTTACGTAATAAGCTACTAGATATAGGCCTAAGCTTTTATCACTGTTGAACAAAAAATAACTATTGATTATTTTTCATCAATAAGATGTTATCAGTCCACTTTATATGCTGCTTTTTCCACTAACTGATTTTTTCATCTCTAAGTTTAAAATTGTTGGAATATATTATACAAAAACATGTAAAAGAGAACTTCCTTATTGAAAACAGATCTCAATAATAAATTGATTCTTGTTGTAGCGGATTGTTTGAATTATTTGGAAATAATTCGTCTAGGAAATTTTTATTTATTTGGAACATCCTTCAAGGGAATTTCCACAACAATCTTCTAAACATGAGTCTTCTACATCGATGAACGATCATGGATACTTCAGTCTTGTAACTAGTAACATAGTTTCAAGCATATTCCTCAATTTCGGATTGCAAGTCGGTTGCGTCGTCCATTACACGGTCTGATTCACTCCTAGCCAATCGATGGACGTTCTTGCTAATGACTTGGGATGCGATAAGACTGTCGACTAGCTGTGGTGCGTTCGAACCAACACTTATCAAAGAGAACTCAACATGTAATTCGGTTATTGGAAACTAGTTAGGTCTGCTCTTGTAATCTGTGACAAGTTGAGTATCAGAAGACTCCAAGCTCAAATCAGATCTGATCACGTAATCACCCATTCATTCGTCTCGATTGTGGATGATTATTTGCGAATTGCCTCAAGGTAGATGCTGAGCAGAAAATATGGCACCGCTGATGATGATGATGATGATGATGATGATGATCGATGGCAAGGGGTGAAACAGTAAGGAAGAGAAAATCACAATGATGATGATGATAATCATGACGGTTGGAAGTTGCAACTTGGATCATGAAACTTGAAACTTCACCTTGCATTGAAACTCCAGATGATATTCGCCGTGGTGATTCTGCATTTAGTTGTTATCTCTGTTGTTGAAGGCTGTAGCCTATATAGTTGAATAGAGCCTGTTTCAAGTTTGAAACCGTTTCCCAGAAGGATAGTTAGTTAGTTAGTTACAGAACTGTAAATAAGTTCTTGATTGGCATTCTAGTGTTTTCGAGTTGTAATAACATCATGTCGAAGACGAGTCTTGTTACTACAAGTCCATTACTTTCGAACCTATCTGATTGAGGTAGACTACTATATTGTAATATTTACGCAAAACTATGAACTATGAGAGCTATGCTTAGCAAATGATATGCACATTACGCAACTTACGGATCAAAAAGTATTCTATCTAACAGATTATTGCAAGAATGAAATAGAAAAAAAATAGCAGGAATTAGTTATATTAGTTTCAATCAATTTATTTGCAGACTTTCAACTTACTGAACACAGAAATAATCAATTTCCTTTGTAGTTGTTTGGTATTTAAGTAGAATGCATTTAAAGAATTTTATATTTTACAAATTGAGGCCAAAAAACCCGAGAACAAGTTTAGTATTGAAGCTTTCAAGCATGCAAAAAGAGTATTACAAAAACAACTCACCAAGCAGCAATGAAATTGAATTCGTGATTTCCAGGTATTGGGATAGGATATTCGGAATAGAAAATTGTATAGAATTGTATCAAACAAAAAACCCTTTGAGCCGCCATTGCTAGGCCGTTTGTAGAAACCGTCCATTGTGGGAGGAGCTTATATCCAGGCCAATGGTAGGCGTTCATCTTGATAGGCCGTTCAACTTCCAATCACAGCAATCAGTCACTAGTATAAACTCTGCTGCACTGTATTTCAGTTTTAGTTTACCAGAGATTGATAATTATGGTGTAACAACTGAAACCGGTATCTCGTTGTTTCATTAATATGTGGTTTTGACAACTTCAAGTCTTTTAATTCAGTAGAAATAATCAATACTGAACATCATGTGGACATTAATGGTTGATACGTCAACCATTTTACAATCATAATAACATGTTAGTTGATAGTTGATTAACACGACCTTCTGAGGCGATCGATAGATTACGTAATTTAACGGCACCAAAGATAATTAAAGCCCTCAGGATTGTTGCGATGTAATGCGATGATGAAGAGCATGTCATGGATACCTGATGAGACTGCGTCTATTCAGGGGCAAGGGCCCTAAAAGCAATTAGCGATAGCTTTCACATGCACCTAGAAAGATGATGGGAGGAGACAGGGTCTGTGTACTCAAAGGAGTCCTCTTGAGAATCGTGATAACAATGGGCTACAACACTACATAGTTGAAATAATGGAGTACAAAGTGGGGATGGAAAAAAGGGAAACTCAGAAAGATTGTTGAGTGAAAGACAGACTAATGTTTTCAGAAAATGACATGCTTGAGAGTCTAAAGATAAAGCAAAGCGTTACAATTTCCACTTAATTAGCGAATAATCCAAATTACATTCAAATGTTTGTTTTCTGTTCATCTTTCCATTTTTACCATTGAAATCTCTCTCTTTTTAACGCTACTTTCCTTCTATTTTCTGATTTACAAACGTCGTTGTATTCGATCATTAATTTCTTTCTTCTCCAGATTCCCCTGTATTTGAATACTCCTCTCTAACTTCAATCTCATCAATGAATATTAAACAACAAAGTCGGTATATTGAATTTCAAGTTATTGAGTATAGCTGGTTCAATTTCCTAAGGCACCTGGTCTGACATTGAATTACTTCATTACAATAATCAAAATCAAATTTATTTTTCATATTACACAATATACAAGAGAAAAAAGATTATGAATTACTTATTCTCTATATATTTCCTCACATTAGCATTGTAAGACATCTGAAAATTCATTGACTATGAAGCAGCCATGTTCCCATGTTGCAGCCAGTATTGTATAACTCACTAACATACAGTATTGTGTAACTTATTACATGAACGTTTACACACTTTGAACCTGCTAAAAAGATGTAAAGACGTGATTCATCGTCGGGTGCGTTAGCAAAGTGAACCAGCATCTCTAATGCGTAACAAAGAATATGGATCGGAGTGAAATCCTGAACCAATAGTCAATACAATTGCAGGTCTCAACTTTGAGCTGTCTGTCAGCGATATTCATGATTTCTCTCTCAACCCTAGCCGTCAAACTCACACAACAACTCGACAACTTCTGAGTCACCACTTTGCGCCTCGGCTCTAATTGTTTTGTCGGAACATCAACATCAACAACTCAACAATGGCGGAGTTGCGGTTGCAACCGCGCGCGTTATGTAAATCCTTCCCTAGATTTATGTGCGTTACCGCACCCGCTACCCCTACCCCCCACCACAATCCAAGGCAGCGCGTTGCTTCTGAATTGCAAGTCGAAATATTTAAATCGGAATTGGCAAACATTAGGCGTTCTCTTGTTCTGTGGAAATACAAATTGTACTCAAGAATGTTCCGATGATTCTCATTATTCGAGGTTTGTGCTGTGAAAATACAAATTCTACTGTACTCAAGAATGTTTCGATGATTTTCATTATTCGAGGTTTGTTTCGTTTCTCATTTTAATATCCTCATTTCGCAAACCTTTTCAGAATGAATAGAAAACAGAGCCTACTGCTCTGTGGAACTACAAATTATACTGTTCTCAAGAATGTTCTTCCAATGTTTCTCATTATTCGAGGTTTGTTTTGTTTCTCATTCTACAATCACTCCTCATTTCACAAACCCTTCAGAATGGATAGGAAAAAAGTCTACATTATTCATTCGTAATGCATAATAAATGTCAGGTTAGGATATTCTTTGTATTCTTGAATAATTTTGAGACTGTCTGCTACATGATTTACATGTTCAAGCCCGAATAATCTTTCGATGATTCTTATTAAATGTTGTGTTTCTAAATCTAGTTACTTATTCCACAAATAATCCTCCAGAAGGAATGTGAAATAATTTAAATCTTACAGTTTTTATCCAGTAATGTATGATAAAAAAACCGAAGACAAATCCGTTAAATTCCTGACTGCTAAATAGACTTGCTCTGATACGTAATTTGCATGTTCAAGCCAAAAAAAATATATATTGCCATGGTTACAACATTAAAGAGGAAACATAGTGTTTCTCAATGTAGTACCCTCATTCTACGAAAATAATCCTTCAGAGAAATTCAATGAACCGAATAGAAAACAAATCGAATCTTACCGGATCTAGTCTGTAATTTCATGATATTCTAGTCTGAGTTCATAATAAATAATCAAATAATCATACGAGAATCAATTTATTGGATTGCTGAGTTGTTTGAGACTTGCTCTCCCACATAATCATTTACATTTTCGAGCCTATTTCATCATCATAGGAACCTTGAAGACGGACGGCAAAAAACTCTTGGAGACGTATTGTAATCTGAATGAGAAATTTGTGTGGATGAGAGTTTCTTCAATTGGAGACAATTTTTCTGTATTTTAATTAAACTACCTTCTAACATATAATATTCTACGCTGAATAAGCTCTGATTTAGGCTCGACCTAGACTAAATGCTTCAATCACAAAAATCTTTCTTAGATGACTGTTTGAGTCATCTAAGAGAGACCATTATCCATGGTCAAATTCTGGATAAGAAATTTCTGATTTAAAATATGAAAATTCTGGAATGGAACGGGGGTTTTTCATTGGAATTCAGACCTTACATTGGCTTTTTACGAATTCACTGAGCACAATTCACTATATTAAGATTACTTTTCTTTCTAAAAACGTCAGCTTCTACAACATCACAAACTTTTATCATGACGATAGAGTTAGCAATTTGAGAAATTTCAATCACGAATCAATCCAACCACAAGTCAGAGTTGTAGCTTTTGAAAGATGAGCTGGTGAGAAGAAATCCAATAAATTCTCTGGGGATTACAGCATCTTGAAAATATCAATGAGGTTGCAACCTAATCAGATTCTGACTTGGGATTGGTCGGTATAGTATTGAGAGCAGACTGAGAGTCAAAATGAAATAAGCAAATCAAATCACGTAGTTGATTTATGGTTCTTGTGGAAGATCTTAATTTGAAATTATTGAACATTGAAATTCGAACGTAGCAGGGAACGGGATGCTGTAAATGGGGAGAAGTGGAGTGGTGGCTTTCTCCTTGACTTCATTAGATTCTTAGAGCCTAATCATACAAACGGTGACCTTCGAATTCTAAAGATTGGTTCTATTTCCATCGGAGGGAAATCTTCGATAATCTTTTGAAAGCTCAATTAAAATAATAAATAATACGAGATTATGCCAGCTTCATAAACTTGGTCTCACAAGGAATATTTTGAAGAATTATTAGATGGAGTAACTACAGGTTTAATAGAGACCAACTATCAACATTGAGAAATAATTACATACACATTTCAAGTAGGTCAACGAGAAACATTTATAAGAGTTGATAAGACTCTATACGATAAAATATTTTGAACTCACTAGGACCGGTTAATGAGTTCGGGATTTAGCCAAGTCCTAGACTAAAACTGGTGGCTACCGTAGCATCGACAAACGTTTGCCTCGACAGGTTAGTGGGTTAGCAGCATAGAGAGCCCTTAGTACATAGTGTCGAGGCTTACGTTTGTCGGGTGGCCACCCTTTTAGTCTAGGACTTGGCTAAATCCCGAGCTCATGAACCGGCCCTAAGGGTTCATGACTGGATTGAAACCTATATCCGACTCTGTATTGAAGTTTTCATAGTACTTTTTTAAAATTTATAGAAAAAACTGTAGAAGAATGGAAGCTTTTGAATATTCTATATGCGGTAACATTACCGGTCATGAAATTATCAATTCGGCGTTTTCCTCTTACAAGTTTTATTTTCCAAGTAAACAATAAGTACATCAATCACAAAATCTTGACGGGCTATTCATGAGTACATGAATTTATCAACTCAATCGCTATTGTATGTTAGAATCCTCATTCCAAGACATAGGAATAATTCATCTGACTCTCTAAACGATCTAGCTATATAGGTTTATTAATGAACACAAACTCACTATTACACAGGATTTTCTCGCAACACACAATTTCGTGGTGTTGAGAGTCGATATTTACTGAGCGCTTTGCAGTCTCAATGGGCCTCAAATGATTTCGCTCATAGGATTTTGAAAGGAGCTTAACTTCTCTGAGCACTCTCTTCTCGTATAATATAAGCTCCTTTTGCTGCCTTCTCGTGCCTGGCAAATAATTGCTGGCGAATTCTAGAGAGTTGCGTGGTGCATTCGAAAGCAGATGATTAATTTCAGAACGTTAACAGAATGATACCACTTCTAGTGACTGGTGAAATAGCTACTGAGACTCATAAAATTGAGTGTCTCCATGAACAGAGGTGAATTTGATTCCTATGTTACAACAATGATTCCTATGAACTTCAACAATAAATTCCGACAGCGACAAAGAAACAAAGAGACAGAAACGTAGCTTCGGACAAGACGAAGACAGAGGGAGAGAGAGAGGTAGGTTAGGACAAGAAGAAAAGAGAGAGAAGAATAAGAATGAAGGGGTGAAGGGGAAGAAATAGGAGAAGGAGAAGAAGAAGAGAAGATGGAGAAAAAGAAGAAGAAGGGTAAGACGGAGGAGGAGAAGTTTACCTTTACTATCATCTTTATTACCTTTGATATCATCTCATAGTTTTCATCCATTTACGTGTCGGCCTCTCCCACAACTATTGTTTTGAGAAAGATTACAAATCCCAGTCAATAAAGAGGAAAACCAGAAAAGCAAAATAATATGTTATATTCAAACAAAGGATAGTTTTCTTCATTCTCATGCCCAGAAAGTCCTCTGGACCTATTGATCCAAGTCACAGATGGAAAATGTCTCAAAGATTTTCTCCGCTGCCGACAAATACTTCTTATTCTTCATCATCATATTTCCCTTCTCCTTCTTCTTCTTCATCATCTTCTTCTTCTTCCTCCCTTCTTCTCCTCCTCCTCCTCCCCTCCTTCTCCTTCTTCTTTTTTCCTTCTTTTTCTTCTTATTTTTCTTCTCCATGTTCTTATTATTTTTCTTGTCCTTCTTCTCGTTATTGATCTACTTATTGTTGTTCTTCTTCCTCTTCTCCTACGCGACCTTCTTCTATTTCTTCTTCTTACTCTTCTTCTCCTTCTCCTCCTACTTCTTTTCTTCTTCTTCTTCTCCTTCTCCTTCTCCTCCTCCTACTTCTTCTCCTTCTTCTTCTTTCCCTCTTCCTTCTCCTCCTATTTTTCTTTTTTTCTCCTTCTTCTTCTTCTTCTTCTTCTTCTTCTTCTTCGTTTTCTTCGTCTTTCTTCTTCTTCTTCTACTTCTCTGTCCTCTCAAGCTTCCAAGACGTATTCGAAGCATGAAAAACCGAAATGTTTTGCGTTCTACCACATTTCTCAAAGAGCCTACAGATTGAAATTTCGCACTTTACAATTTCTTTCTCACACTCTCCCCTTCTTATCGTTAGTTCTTTCTTTCTCCACTTGACGTTAAAAGCTGTATCCATTCGTTTGAAATTGAAACGACAGACGTCAAGATGAAGAGGATTAAAAAGAAAACTGTTTGCTTGTTCAAATAACAGAAATAACGATATTGACAATTCCACTTCTGTCAACTGAGTTCCAACATTTGAAAGTCAAGGTTTTTCCTCAATCTTAGCTATAGCATGGAGTTTGAATGCTATTGTAGCCCATTGAGGAGAACTACATTACTGGAGTTCAATCTTTGGATGAAATGTTATCAATCTATACTCGCAGACTTAATTATTTGATCAGTGCCCGATTGGCAAGGATTTCGACCATTGACTAAACTTTCCCTAGTCAAAAATATATCTCCCAGCCCCTATAAAAAAACCGGGGAGGTAATTGCACACATTTGTCAAATATAAATTTCTCTAGTTCAATGCCAACAGTATTACTCAGTAATATCTTAGCAAGAAGAGAAGAAAATATCTCCAACACCACCCTAACAATTATAGCAGTAATTGTACTCATCTGTACTTTGTGTTGTATTGTCTACATTCATCTTGATCTTATTGATTTATCTTGATCTTATCTTGTCTATATTTAATATTTTGATCTTCAATGATATGCTATATCAGGGTTCCAAACCTAATTAAAATCAAAGGCCACACTGTCAATATTTAAACCGCACGCTGGCCAGTGGCAGACTACAAAGGATCTTGGAGGTATGGAATACCATTCAGGAAAGTGGGAGGTGATGAAAGATTAAACATTTCGAGAATCCAGGAACATTCTGCCAATGATCTTCTACAATTTGTAACTATTTCCGGATTCCTTACTGCATTAATAGCATTCAAAAGTGGAATCTATATATCTTTTCAAATTTCCCATGCTTTCTAAACAAACTTGCGTATTGAATTCCTTCCCAAAACTAGAAACAGTAGGCTAATTGTTTTGTCAGTGAATCTAATATGAAATGAGTTCAGAAATTCTTCTTCATAAATCTCTCTTGTCTTGCTTACTACAGAAATTGTGAAATGCTAGTCAAGAGCGAGAAAATGGCTTCCTTTGAAAAGAAAATGGCGGAAGATAATGGCGAATACGATGGAGCTCTCTGATTGGACGAGACCTCCAACTCCCACTTTCAACACCGGGAGAAGCTGTCCATTGAGAGTTACTTGCTCACTTTTTCATAGAGCATTATTTTGTAGTGAAAAAACTTGTACACTGTGGATATCAAAAACTGCTTTTTGCACAAATATTGGAGACCCAGAGTTAAAATTGCTTCTAATGTTTCATATATGATTCGATTACAATCTATTAAATGTTCATAATGTTAAAATGTTTCATAATTATTGTTTCAAATGTTATCTATTAATGGTTTGATATTATTTGATAACAATCTATTGAATCTATTGAACCAAATCTTTATAACATAGAAGACGGATATACTATTCTGACATATCAATAAATTGCATTTATCCGCGAAATATATTTTACGAAAAAATCTCATGCTAATTCCAAAGTCCAATTTTCGATAATGATATAGGCTTCTTCTATATTGAAAACTCCATCACAGTGGGAGCAATATTCAATGTTAAATATTTTTGAAACTCAACTTGAAATTTTTTGCGTACAATAAATTTATGTTTATTAATCATTCATACAATAGCCATTGATATGATGAAAAATATATTTCATTACATACTACATCTTCAGTAATTCAGTTGCAGGGGTATTTTGAAAATTCATACTCCGAGAAATATAATTAGTTTTCAACCATACATGGGGAACCAAATCCTCTCAAATTCTAATTTTCATTCACAACTCTCATTTTAAGCGAAACTTCCTGAAAGCTGATTAGTGGATAATAATAATTCAGCAAAGAGAATTCCTCTCCAATCGGTTTCTATCCAATTACCTAGCTCGTACATACAAATTAATGTAGCATACCGTTATTTGAATTTATCTGAGCTTAGCTTTGATGATGATAATAATAATTATGAATACTGGGAATGGTTTGTTATTCATGCGAACACAAACTAATACACGAGATAAATTTGATAGCACGACTCATTTCATTACAAGCGAGTTTCCCGTTGAGAACTGTAATAAATTATTGAATGCCGTAATAGTCGTGTGATTAGATACCCCGACAATGTAACGAAATTTCTCATTCAGCGCAGCTCAGCATCAAGCTGAATTTCCAATTCGATACCTTTGCTTCCTATAAACTATCGATTCTATAGAACGACTTCTATCGTCTGTGCAGTACCTTGATTAATACGATACAATATCTACGATATTGCTCGATAAAACAATAGAGTTATAGGATATCGATGGTTATTCACATGATACCACATCGGAATACAATACCTAGACTTCTAATAACATTCATAATTACATTCATAATAAATTCATAATTTCACAATAGGTGAATATAGTGTAATTGACAGTAATTTACAATTATTGTATTCAATAAATGAAATGCTGCTGAGAAATTGGAGAATCGACTGATATTAATTTTTTGAATCCCAATACTGTATATTTTTCAGGTATTCCTTCATATTTTTTCAGGTATTCTCCAGCTACAAATCAATAATTTTCGCAAGGATATAAATGTATGCATGAATGTGAATTCTAGTTCTATTCAGTTTTGTTGAAGCTATACTTAATGCTATACATGAATTCTCAATAAATTATCAAATGGATGTCAATTAACGAATCAAATCAATTATTTAGTGAATTCTAATAATTACAAAGAATACTTTTTAAAAGAGTATTGATAGCTGTCGATTTCTCAGCCCTTTTCAAATCCTTGGTCCTCTTTAGACTCTCAGCGTCGTACAAAAGAAGTTATTGGCAATAATTCTTCTTTGTTTATTTGTTTACAGACAATAGGTTATTTTTATTATTATTCTATTTTTGTTATAATGTGCTGCATCAATCAACTATAATTATCAACTCGCATTGAATTATGTGTGCATTCATTCACTTATGTTAAGTTGCACCAACCGGGATCAACTACTTGATCAGCTCATCCCATTTAATTAGCAATGTGTTGATCCTGGATCAAAATTGGTGCAACTCAACATTAGAGATTGTGAACATTATCTTGGAAACTTCAATGATTCTATCCAATGGAGAATGCTTCGTTTCAGGACTATATTGATTATTTCTGAAGCAGTAATAATTATAGTATCCCTGAGTAATAATTAAGACTAATTAAGACCAACAAGAAAACAAAAAGTAAGATAAGAGCTGTTGAGATGGAATATTGGAGAAGATGCTGTGCTTTGACTAGGATGGATAAGGTAAGGAATGAGGATATCAGATGCAGAATGGGGGTGGAATTTGATGTAATAAAATTTATAGAAGACAGGAGATTGATATGGTATGGTCATGCGAGGAGAGCTAGTGCCAGTAAGTGGATTGGAATGGTGACTGATTGGAGCCCGATTGGGCGGAGGAAGAGGGGTCGACCGAGAAGGTCTTGGAGGGATGAGGTGGATGAGGCTATGGTTATGAGGAATTTGAGAGATGGTGAGTGGGAGGACAGACGGAGATGGAGGACTCGGCTAAAAGAAGGAAGACAGTAAAGTACTGTAAAATCCTAAAATATATATATATAATTAAGACTAATATAATCCCAACTATATAAATCCAAACTATATAATCCCAACGAATTCAAGTTAAAAAAGTTTCTCGGCTATATAATGAACTTATGAAAAATATCCTACTAGTGTAATCATGCTATCAAATATCGAGAGGAGATATCATCAGGCACCCATCAAAGTTTTAATTTAACTTGTAACAAGATTTTGTCAAACTGAAAACTTCTCTCATCTCATTTTCATCAGCTGCCATTCTTACAACTTTGTAAATAATAAGAGGCAAGACGCGAATCTTGTGATTGAAATTAGAATTGTTTATGTAAATCCAATTAGCTGCCTCCAGTGCAACGTAAATTATAAAGAAGGGACCAGGAGTAACTGAAGTTGAGAATTTTGGCAGATGGGAGATATTTTGGAGACTTTTGCAATGGAGGCGAGTTTAAGACGTCATCTCTTATCCAGTACTGTTCGATGATGGGACTCTTGAAATTGGATGGAAACTTTTAATGAGACTGAGCTAATAAATAACGACCAGTAACAATCAATGTTGCCTCATTATCTTCTGCAATATTCTTGCTCTTTCTATCATTCAACTAGCCGCTCTGTTTCTCTCACTCTCATCTCCACTGCCTTAATGATCTTGTTGAGATCACTGATACTAGAACAATCTCAGTTGGATTCATTCTGGAAATTCAGAAGCATTTCAGGGAAGTAATGAATTGTTCTATTGGAATGCTCGACGAATATTCAAAGCACAAGATATATTAGTGCTCAAGTATTGACTAGATAAAGTACTTGAGTTTTAGATATTAGCACAGACAACACTGTATAGTTAGTCTATGATATTAGATATAGTGCTTAGGTATTAGATAATTATAGTACTTAGGTATTAGATAATATAGTGTTTGGGAATTAGTTATTTATAGTGATTAGGTATTAGATATGGTGCTTGGTCAAGATTTCACACCAATGGAGTGGAACTCTACTTAGGAGATTGCACAAGAGCTTGAACTTAAAAAAAAATTGGACTTTGAAAAAGCGTGGTATTATTTGTCATTGTATATTTCCTATAGGTAATATACCCGGCAATGACCAAATAAGTAGACCACGCTTCGCCATCAACTTTCAATAAGTTTTGAATACTTACTACTGGTTCTGAATAAAAATAGGAACCGAAAAAACCAGTGCAGAATTGAATAAGCTTGACTCTATTGAAGCTGTTGAGACATGATTCAAAAAGAGAATATGTTTTTTACATCATTTATTATTTAAAATTATAGACTATGATTTTTTAAAGCTTTAATATTTCCCGATGAAATTGTTGCATTGAAATTCTTCTACGAAATATGGTATACTGTGATTAAGATTGAGAATCAAAATTAAAAATTAGTAACTTCTGACACAGTGTCTGGTGAGATGTAGATGTCTGTTTACTAATAAAAAAATTGTGATATTTGACAATAATTTGTTTGTTTTTTCATTAAAAATTAGTAATAGTCGAGTAATATTACTGTTAGCAGTTCTTTCATTTCAGCAAGAAATAGAGTCTGATTGAGGGATTGGAAAAAAAATTGAAGAATGAGTAAGATTTGCGTACTTTCCTCGCTTCTCTTTCAATTCTGAACAAGTCAGACAACGAAGGGTTTGCTGAAAATTATGAGTGAAAGAAATTTGATGCCAACATCAATATCTGACAACTTTTCAAGAAGAATTCTCGTGAAAAAGTCGACTCACCACCAACAAAGACGCGTTTGCAGATTACAAGCCTACATCCCGTCCGCGTCAGAAGTTTGAGTAGTTGGAGAAAATTATGCTTCTGACAGGTCGGCTTCCTCCCTTCAAAATCACTGTCATCTCCAATAATTTCCATCGAACTTTAGGGCGGCTCTCGCTCCTGCAATACAGAGAAAATAATCATATTAAAAGCCTATCATGTTGAGCTGATTACTGAATGATTTTGTCTTCGACGAGGGAGTTATCTGTGAAATGTAGGAGGGGCTGAACCAATAATTCATTATTTCTCCGCTACGAACGCGCTTTGAAGTCAATGGGATTCAGCGACTTGAATCCGCTCATCCATCTAATTTCTTTCACACTCACTTTCTTCTTTACTATTCACGAGTATTTTCTCTCTTGCTACGTGCTACTTTTCATTTAACGCGTTCGATAATAGGTAGAGTTGCATGGAAGTTATGATAAAAGTTTGATGGATAAAGTTTATTGATTCATTTGATGAATGAATGATAAAGGTAGCTAGGAAAAAACTTATTACTATTGAAAATTTATTATCTCTCAAATACATTATAGGCCTACTCCCGATAAATACATTTTCTCATATGTATACAGCATGTCATGATACATAGAAATAATATTGTGCATGTATAATACATATATACTTTATTCCCTCAGATATGTTTCAAGAATATATATTGTGTCTATTTTTCCAGTGAATTATCAGATGTGTGGAGTGTTGAGATGTGTCAGAAAAACCTGTCAAAGGCGGACCCTGTGTAAGACGGAACCCTGTTGAAACGGAATGTTTTTACTGGTACCAAGGAATGTGTCTAAAGGTAAAAGTAACTTTGTAAGCCGGAAACCTACCAAAACGGAAAGGTTGTTTTGGTCCGTTCGAGTTCGAGGACAGGTTTTGTATTATACTGTATAAATGAATTAATATTGCAATTATTGCCAAAGTTTGATGACATTTTCAAAAAGCTCTTTAATTCCAACATTATATGTCAATACTACCTACTAGTGATGTTCTAAATCTATTGAGTGATATTTCTTCACATATTTTGAGCTGAGAAATATTCCTGTGTTGGAATTAACCAATACCATTTATCAATGCTTCTCTGAAATTGGATGACTTTCGATAAGAGAAAAATTCCTAGCAAAAACAAAAACTGGCAAAAATTGCAAAAATTTCTCTCCCGAGGAGAGTATTCCAGTACCACGTGACATCCATTCACATCCCTCTCCATCTTTCCATAACTCTTCTTTCTTTCTCCCCACTTTCTCTTTGAACTCCATTTCCTCCATTCCTCATTCGATTTCCCGTTCATTCTGTCGCTCACGTCTTCAGCGCGTTAAAGACCAGACCATGCCATAAATTCCTGCTTTGCAGAGAAAGCTGCAAGACCTCAGGGAAATGGAATTCCCTTAATAAACGAGAAAGAATTTTCATAGCCAGCCAGTATTTCCGTTTAATGCCGCGGGGGACCCAAACGACATCAGAAAAATGGTGGAATACCTACTTTTGCCTGTACTTTGGGAACATGGATCCTTTCATCTAGCGAATCCTTGATGAAAGAAGCATTTTAACGGCGAAGAACTCAGGAGGTTAAAACGAGAGCAATAAGAGAGTAATAGAGGATTATAATTATTGTTCAAGTTCCTATTACTGTCATAATTCTTTCAAATCACAAGGATTTTTACTCAATCATAATCATAATCTAATTCTTAATCTCCATAAATGGAAATTCAATGGAAGATCATTATTATTGTTCATTGTAACTCACAGTATTAAGGGATGATGCTGAAGTTTTTAATACACAGTATCAACACCCATGGCGAAGTGTGGTATACTCATTTGGTATAGGAAATATACCCAGCGATGACCAAATAAGTATACCACGCTTCGCCACTAATCAACACCTACCTACCTGAATACCTATAGATGATTTCCTAGCCTACCTATACCTAGTCTATAGATGATTTTTGTCCTGGAATAAGCACTTCTAGATGAACAAAATCAACCCGATTTTTATAAAATACCTGGTTGTGAAAATTGTTACTGATGTGTTAACTAATCAGCTTACTAATCAGTCATTATAATAATGGAAAAATTTAAGATTATGTTCTTGTTAAATATTTTTCCATGACACAGAAAATCCAGTTCTACAATAAACAGGAAACTTGTCAATAATACATAAATAATTTTAAAATAATAATAATTACACCCTCAAATCAAACCTTAACCTGTGAAAAATCAATGCGTTCCAAGTTACATGATAAGTGATTCAAAATGACTGGGCTTACCTGAAACCAGGGGAAAAATTAATTTATTTAATAAAACATCATCTCATATTTTTCAAAAACAATGCGAGTTATTTATAATTTGCATGAGATTTGAATAATCAATTCACATTATTTCTCCTTCACACTTGAATAATTTGTGCAAAAGATTATTCAATTTGATGCTTATTGAATTACAGTCATACAACCCGTGAGCTGTTCTCCGCCCTGTTATCTGCCCCTGTTTACTTGTCTCAACTCTATTCCGTTTTTCATCGTTTTCTTATTAGCATTGTCTTTTATCTATTCCCTCCTTTTCCACTGTCATATCAAAGCAGCACTGTTCCTTTGCCAGTTGGGCTAATTCATCGACATAAGAAAGACAATCGACCTGAATAAAAACGTTCTTGTAAATCCTTTCATCCCACACTTTTTTGAACGACATCATTTCCCGGCTGAAATACTACGCCACCCAGTTCTCCATCCCGGAACCTCATTTTCTTTTAATAAGGATTTTCTCGGTGAAAAACTCTTCTCTGTTGGCGTCGTGGTTGAATATAACCAGCACAAACGTCAGCCTCAGTTTATTTGGGAGGAATTTTATGATGCTCCAAGAGCTTTCAATTTTCTCGTATGAGGTATAATTAGCAAGTGAATTAATACTCCAAGAGTAAGAAAGTTTTATAACCAGCTCATATTAAGCTCATAGCATTGATTACGGTTCTTGGGAACCTACAAGAAAAATAGTAGACACGCTTCTAAGTGAGTTACGAAGAAGCAAAGAAGGATAATCAAAAAGATGTATGAGAAATTTAATAACTAGCTCATATAAGGCACTCACTATGCACTTATAATCGCTGTTGAGACCCGTCAAAGAAATGAATAACAAATCCGCTTCATAGTGAGTTATGAGGGAGCAAAAAGAAGATAATTGGAGGTGAGAAGATATAATTACGTAGCTTACAAATAACATTTCTTAGATCCTTTCATACTTTAGTATGAAGGACGAAGTTGAGGAATTGGAGTTGAGAAAGAATTCTCATTTCGAGCACAACTTCAAGCTACGCTTTGATAAGTTTTCAGGTTTCCATCGGTATTATCATTGATCTATTCTCATTGTTACAAGCAGTTGATACATTTTGATTTAGCTTGGTGATTACAGATAATATAATTATGAAATATAGATGATGGATGAATGAAGGAACTGGACAAGAATTATTATAATTTCTTGTAGAATTGGTAGATTAACTGAAATCCTTTGTTTGCTGCTTCAAATTCTTGTTAAATTGATCATTTTTCCGTGAGTATATTTATACGGTCTACGATAATTGATGTGAGATTTTGAAGAAAAATTTGAAAAGTATCTTGCTCTGAACAATAATTTATTCCTGTATTCACAAATTAAGTTATCACTTTGTAAAATTTCAGTTCAGTTGAAAGTATGAAGAGGAGTTCTTTAATCAATAATGTACAATACATTGTATAGGAACATTACATATTTGTGGAAGTTAACCTGGTCTCGTATGCATCATCTCCGTTTAAACTAAGTTGTGAAATAAATGTTCAAACTATGAATCTATAGATCAAACCTCGTTCAAAAAGCATAGTTTGAGCAATTTCAATGAATCAAGTCCTTCAAATTATAGTTCAATCTATGAATCTACAGATCAAACCTCGTTAAACGATACGTAGTTTGATCAAATGATTCCAGTATAAATCAAGTTTAACAAAACGTATTTTGAAATATGGATCAAAGTTGAGATTAACGATCTGCAGATAAAACCATCGTTTCGTTTGAACTCAATATAATGGCGCATACGGGATAAAGTAATAGCTATAAAGTAATATCACTAACATACTTTGTGTGTTAAACCCAACTCGAAAACACAGAAACCATTATTTTACTGCGGTTTTATGCCGTATCGAGAACAAGGCTAACTACCGGGAACAATAAAGGGACTCCAGATCACGTGCCGGGAGCAACCTGTTATATAGAGCAGAAGAAACGATTCAATTAGACGTCTCCCTGAGGCAATAAAAACGACGAACTCGTACGCAATAGAACGAATGACTATTAAATTTATAATGGAACTGAAACCTCGCCAAAGCATGATGATGATACACGCTCTCTAAATTTGCTTGGCTTCTCTACCCTCGTCATCTCACCATAAGCTGTGCACTGTTTTTATGGTTCACCGCATCGGAATCCTTATCGTTAGCCACGATTTGAATTGCCTCCCGAACACAAAAGAAAGCTCATACTATCAGCAACTTCCTGTTCTGTTCCGAAAATCTTGCAAAAGTTTTTGGAGAGAAGAAATGGGGAGGAGGAGAGTAGGATGAAAAGAGAGAGGGAAAAGGAAGGGAATTGAATGAGAAAAGAGAGGAAGAAGATAGTTGCGGTGGAAGGAAAATGGAAGGAGAGAGAAAACGCTGAATAAGATGAATCAGAAACAAGGTTTGGGGAAGAAGATTCCTTTCTTCCCATATCTGATCTAGTATTGTGATAGGCTAGTATTTGTTTTCAAACTCCATCAAAAACGGATATTCTTTTATTTGCAACTTCCCACTTATCTGGGACACATTGAATTTGAATATTGAGGCAGAAGCGACATGCTATGATGATAGATCGAAGATATGGATTTTCAGGAAGACAGAAATAACCAGGAAATTATCAAAATTACAGTTTAAATTACCAGATTCAATTCAACCAGTTAGTACAACACCACAAATCTTGTTTTATCATAGGTCTAAGTATATTCTCGTTAATGACTTTTCTTGCTCTTTTTTTATTCTACAATGTTATCTCTAAGCATTCTTATTCATTTTATTTGTGTCTTGTAAATATCTATTGCGTTACTTGTTTGAACCGCCATTGCTATGACGTTTGTAGAATCCGCCCATTGTGGGAGGAGCTTGTATTTAGGCTAATGGAAGGCGTTCACCTTGATAGGCCGTTCAACTCCCAATCACAGTGCTCGGTCACGAGTATAAAATTCTGCTACACTGTATTTCAGTTTTAGTTACCAGAGATTGATAATTTTAACAACCAAACCCGGTATCTTGTTGTTTTATTAAATATGGTTTTGACAACTTCAAGTCTTCTTATTCAGTATGGAATACAACGGAATGAACTTGAATGTCTAGTATAATGATGTCTAGTAATGTTTAGTATAGTGTTTTTGCCTTCTTTAAAATGTCATGCAACAATAATGTCATGTTGAAATAATGATTCAGTCCTAATCTTCGTTCGAGTACTGCATTTAAATGCCAGAGGGTTTATTTATTGAGTTTGCTGTCATGTAAAGTTGGTTTTTGTTTCCCATACATGTGTCTACATTAGGCTTTATTGTTCATGTATATTTTTTGTTTGATTTATGTATTGTTATGTGTGTATGAGCAATAAAGAAGTTTCAAAATCGATCATCAAATGAATCATAATTCAACAACTGGAAAAGGAAAGAGAAGAAATTCAGCGAGTGAATATGGGAGTCGAAAAAGAGATTGCAAAAAAACATTGTTTCAATGAATTATATCAAAACTCAGTTGAAAACATTGCACTGGCAGGGACCAGGTTGTCACTGGGATGAGAAAAGTGACTGCACTGAAAGTACAAAACATTAGATCGTATCTGAATTCTTCCAACCGACTAATAGGCTAATCAAATTTGTCTTATCAGGCTTTGGCTTGTCAATTAAGGCACTGAGAAGTCGGCAAAGCAGTCTGACGTTGACGAGAATATCGCATTTAGAAAAGGAAGAATGAAATACATTCATAATTGCTCACTCATAATAAAGGCAGAATTTGAGTGGGCACAATACAGGGAAATTGGATAGGATGGGATGTTTTTGAGAAACACCTACCAGGCGGTAAACCGTCCAAATTATTTCTGCTGGTGATTAAGTTAAGCCCACTCACTCTCTTCCTCTACTCACTTTCTGACTCACTCTCACTCTCTCTCTCTCTACAAAATCACTCTCTCTCTCTTTCTCTTTTATTCTCCCATTCACTATTTCTCCTGTTCAACATTTTCACATCTCACTCAATTATTCTATTCACTCACTCTCTCTTCCTTCCTCCTACTATCTCTTTCTCACTCACTCTCTCACTTTCTCTCTCTTTCCCTTATTCCCAGACTGACACTCTCACTCTCTCTCTGTCCAACATTTTCACCTCATCCATTTGCATGGACTTCAGTTATTCGCTAAATCTTGAGCTCGCCTCAGCTTAATGGTGCGGCTGGAAACAGTACAGCCAGTCTCTCCAGACAGTGGATTTGTGGTTTTGAACAAGTCTGCAAGACATTATTCACTGGTGCAATATTCCAGACGGGAAAAGAAACGTTGCTGTAATTAGTGGCAGATTCCTGTTTACTCAGTTCAGGGAAGAAAGAAGATTCATTCCGTTTCCAAATATTAGCATTCATTTTGGAATCATTCTTATTTATATTTTATTTCGTGCTCAATATTGTATCTCTATTATACTGATTAGAATAAATTACTGGGGATCTGATAAGTCAATCTTCCAAGAACTCCATATATTTATTTTTCCATGATTCAATTGAGGATTAATTCAAATTATTCACCCCTTGCGTAACGGAGGGATATCATTCAGTAAAAATTGAATTTGGTGCTCATATCTGAAACATTAATTCGATGTAAATTGAAGAACTTCTCAAATCTCTGAGCAATTTGATCAATTTCCATCAATATTTTACAGATAAGCAGTGTCAGTATTACCGGTGTTCAATGTTGATTAATTGTTGTGAATTCATTTATTTATTTATTACAATATAAGACGGAAACAACAGGTCAATCCCAATTATGTTTTCTTAATACAAGACAACAATATTATGAATTTGCACTTTACAAAACAAAATAACTAACTATTAGAAAATATCGAAAGCCGACAGAATTAGATTAGTTGAAAGTAATGATGAGAATCAGATGCAAATAATTATATTAGAGTGCAGGCTTTGGAATTTGATCATTAAATATTCCAGGTATTTAGTTCAATAATAATCATTTTCAATTACGTACCGTAAATACATCGTTCCAGGTTTCCCTGTCTCATTTTTTGATCTTCTATAGCATGGAGCTGAGAACCATTTTATAAGTCCCAAACAGGGAAAAGGTTGAGAAGAGCAAGTTAATTCCCTTCAGAGGAGAATAGCGCTTCCTCTTGTCCAATACAGTAAACTCGATATTTTGTCCCTTTGGTGCGGAAATGAACAGTGCTTCACATTGTTTATACCACGGTATACAGAAGGAGTCTCCTCCAATATACCGTGGAGTTAATACTATGAACTCTGGTCTAGACACTCTGAATACCTGTGTGAACTTGGACTTGTGACTTCTTCTTTCTTTGTTTAAGTGCGTTTCAAACTGTATCTCCTATTGAAATCATAAATAATTATTCGAATTAATTATCACGCTGAGTGAAATGGGGTGCATAAAACAATGTGCTGTTTCAGTCGAGCTAAGTTCGGACAATGAAGGGGACAAAGAACCCCAACACAAAGGAGCACCGAGAATAATAATATCTCAGTTTCGTAGTCTGCCTCACAAAGAGGGAGAGAGAGTGTGTGGAAGAGAGTGACGGAGTAAGAGAGAAAGAAAGAGATAGAGAGAGATTTGTTCCTAGTTGCAAGGCAGCTACGTACTAAATTACAATTAGAATTCAGTCATGTGTTTGAATGAGCGTGAACTCTGCAAAGAAAATATTATAAAAATTTAATGAGTCGACTACCCGTGAATAATTAATTGTTCCCCGTTTATTTTTGCACCATTTCCTCCAAAATGTAAGCGAACAACACTGTGCTGATACTGGATACTGATGAAAATTTAATTTATCAAACATGCCTGTGTGGAATATCATGAATACGATAGTAAGTTACTAGTATTTGGGAGTATTGTCATTAGAATTAGATAATCGACAGATTGATGAGTTGAAGTTATTACTGATATTTTTGCATTTCGAATCTAAAGGTTTAAAAATCTATTTGTAAAACTTTTTAAGTTGCTACTTCATTAGCGGATTACTAGGACTTTGAAATTATCTTCAAGAGCGGGTTGACACAAACGGTTTTTCGGCGGTTGCGGTTACCAGCGGTTTCATATGTGAGAGAGACAAAAACAGCTTGCATAATCTCATCTCTCTCCCACACATGGAACCGCTGGTAGCTTCAACCGCCCAAAAACCGTTCGTGTGAACCCGCTCTAAGAGAACATGGAAAGTAGAAATTCAACTAAGCTACAGGGAAAAAATCGAAGATTCACTCAGTAACTGCATTTAATTGAAATTCCATCAGTGCACTGAATGAATTGATTAAGTGGTCTATTTCAAGTTTATTGATTACTCACAAATTAATTGCGAAGTGCTTAGAATACGATCGGAGATCATGTCAATTACATACTGATGAAATTGAACTTGTGACTTCTTCATTTCTTTGTTCAAGAGAGTTTCAATCTGTATCTCCTATTGAAAATATCAAATTATTCTTATTATTATAGTCCAATCATTCTTGTTGTGATATCAGCTTTGCTCGACTTCTTAAAATCATTTCCTTCATCGACTAAGATTCAGTATTCGTTTAGTAGTATAGATGGTGTTGTGGTATCCATATTGAATAGGAAAGATTCTTATGATGTTGAACAATCCATTAATTCCAATAATTCATGTTTTCAATAGATTTCAATTGATTGAATATAGTTTTCTTTTAATCAGTTCTGGGTTTCATGCATCCAAGTTTTCCCAACCAGAGATTCATATCTAACCTAAACTCATCGACTCAAAATATCGAAGCGATAACATAAACCCAGTCATACTTCCAAGCTGATATATCAATTCTCATTAGTAAGGAGTTTTTGCCACTTTGTGCCTTTTATCTCTGGTTCAAAGTGTGCGGATTAAGGCCGGAACAGGGCTTAGCGGCAGGCAAGTACACATGGTGCGGCTGGCTCTTTATCATGTCGCTTCAGGCTGCACTATCCCACCCTGAACGCATGCCTGTTATAAGACGGTAATCCCCGTGCCATGTATACAGATATAAACCAAACACGAGAGCTATACAAACACAGAACCTGGCTGATCCACACACATTCTGGGAAAAGTGCCGGCTTTGCGACGAGGATGACAATAATAAAGCTCTTAATTGATCCTCGTGACGTGACGTAAAGGTTAAGCTCATTAACGACCGTCCAAAACTTACAAATACTCGCAAATTACTACAAATCGGGTAATCTGCTGGAAATACTCAGGTGACATTTCAGGCTTCTTGTTGTATGAATATTCGATGATTGGATTGTCAGTATTGATCAACATTGTTCGTAATAATACAAAATTATAATCCTTGTCACTGGTAAAACTTTTTTAATTGTGGATCTTCCTGTTTGTATTTGTAAAACAATTGGCAGGATGATGAAAATGATAAATAATAAGAATAATATCAATCAATGATATAGTGTGAATCTTGATTTGTAGTAATAGTATAGTGAGCTCACCATTTCTATGCTGTATTCAATTATTATTGTTTTGTTAGTATTCAGAAGTGATAGTTCCAGTGGAAGCAACCTACCGTTTTATTTATTTGTTGACAATTATATACTGCACAATATGTGGCGAAGAATAACAGGCATAGCTCACAACTATACAATCCCAAATTTGGATTACACGTTCTAGAGGTTATGTACTTATGTTCATTATTATGGCAATTATTATGAGGGATTATTATGAGTCTTTTTCCACTGATTATATTGATCCAAAAACTACAAAACAACAACAATTTTGACTTTTGAAGATTGAGATGCCAAATACAAATTCACAAAACAAATATAAAACTTCAAAAAATTCTAGATATTCACTTGAATTTTGCGACGAATTGAACTCACACCCAAGTTTGAGTATCATACCAAATTTGAAGAAAATCATATTATAAAGAAGTTGCTCATTAGTTTTCTTAGGGAAGATAGTAACATTAGGTGAGTATCTATTAGGTGGTAGTAATTAGGTGGAAAAAATCAGTAATTGAGTTCTTCATCTCATGAACAGTCATACTTTGAAAACATCTCACAGTTATGAATTCATTAGAACCAGTGATACTCAAAATTAAAAGCGTACTCTTTTGCTAATAATGATGGAATAGAACAAAGGACAGCTTCTTGACAGGGATAACAAAGAGTGACAGTGATAATTGTGATAAAAGTGACAGGAAAGTGATAAATGGGAAGAGTGACAGTGATAATGAAAAGGTTGTCAGCAAAGTAACTGCAATAATGGAGCGACTAGACATCTCGCGAGAGTAGAGTAGCGTGTTTTGTAGGCTTTCAGACAGATGGAGTAAAATTAGACACCCTAGTGAATAAGAAAGCTGAAGGCGCTATTTAATGACTATAACTTTTCTGGTTAAGGATCATTCACCTCTGCTGATTCAGTCAAGTGGATGTGAAACTGGCAACCAGCTGGTAGGCCTAAGCCCACATAGGGCTGTTGAGCCATTGACAAACAAACTTGTAAAGAGAGTTTGATATGTGAACAACTGAACATTTCGATTGGAATGACGTTTTAAAGAGTTAAGAGTCAATGCACAAGACAGGACTCACAAAAACTTGACAAGGAGGAGGAGGAGGATGAGAAGGAGGTAGAGGAGGAGGAGAAGGAGGCGGCGGAGGAGGAGGAGTAGGAGGAGGAGGAGGAGGAGGAGGATTTAGATTTATTACTTTACTCATCTAGATAACAAATATGACGGCTGAAATTCTAGATTATGATAACAAATATACAATATTGATTATTCGTCAAATTTACATTAGCTTATAAATTATGCCATGAGTAGATATAAAAGCAAAACTATTATGATGATTCAATAGTTGCGAGGTATCTAGATGAAGAGGCGAAGCTAGGACATATGAATGTTCATTCTTGGAAAAGGAGATACAAAGAAATCCTTTTCATCAACACTTGACCTTGGTTAGTTGAAATATTTTTACATATTTTGACTGAAATTATTTACATAGACTGAAATAAAAAATAATTGAGGATCAGAACTAAACAAGTACACTAATAAAACGTAAAAGTTTACTTGAAATCAATAAAACGAGTGATTGAAAAAAAAAACAAATAATTATGAATGAAAATGGAAGGAATAGCTGAAAAATAATGAATTATTAATTGATTGTTATGGAAGATGAGATGATATTTAAAAATGGGTGTGAATGGAATATAGTATTGTTTGATTAACGTCTCGACATGAGGAGGAGGAGGAGGAGGAAGGAGAGGAGGAGGAGGAGGAGGAGGAGGAGGAGGAGAAGGAGGAGAAAAGGAGAAGGAGGAGGAGAATGAGAATGAGGAGGAGGAGAGGAAGAGAAAAAGGAGGATGAGAATGAAGAGGAAGTGGATTATAATGATGATGATGGGTAGATGACAAGCATGGAGTAGACACGGATTTTATTGGATCAAATTGAATTATTTTATTTTATTGGAATATTTCTGTAGAAATTCCATTATCACAAAGAGACTACCAATGACAGACAAAATTATAAAGCGATTTCAAATGGAGGAGGATAGAATAAAGACGGTATAAACAGGAATGATGAAAGAAATTTTCTCATTAAATTCTTTGACATAGATAATAGTTCCATGATAGAGGGTGTTAAGTATTGGCAAAAAGGAGATGAATAGTCAAGTGGGGTGAAATGAGAATTCCTTTCTCATCGTTTCCGCTTTGAGACTGCAGCATCTTTGGCAAGACAAAAGGAAGGGTGAGAGTAGTTTCATCTTTATCCGTAGTTGAAAGCATTCATCTAACTTTGTCGAGACTATCTCACTTCCAGTTAGGCGATAAAGGAAGGAATTTTTGTGCTTTTTTCAACTAAAAATAATTGGAGAACTTATCTCATTTTCTAGTAGAGCATTATCTGGAAAATTATACTGGTCTGCAGTGGTGAGATCAAGAAATTAAGTGACAATTTTATTTTTCAAGGATATTACCTACATGAGCTGTAAGTTTGTGGTTGGTGTATAATTATAAGAATGTAAGATGTATTCAACCACAGATTTTTGGGCAGCCGGGACCGACGGCTTTCAATGTCCTTTGAAACACGAGAGTTGCTGAAGGAAAATCCTTGACCACCAAGTCCTTGGAAAATCCTTGGTCAACTCCAAGGTCATAACCCATGACCTTGGAGTTGACTGGAATTAGGAGAAATTTCCAAACCTTCGGCTTAATTCTCGTCTGAATAAATATTGTAAAATGTGTTTCGTCTCATCACAGACAATTTAATCTGATAGCAGGATTGTCTTTGGTCTCATGTACAGATGCACTCTGTTTAAATACAAGAATATTTTCTTCTTAGCATGAAAATTCAAATAGAAGTTTTCAACTAGCCTGTGAACAGTCCATAATTTTCAAAAACTACTAGAATTAATGACATTTCATGATCAATTACAAGGGAATATGATAGTCATGATGGAATACCTCATAGATAACAGATATGTCCAAAGAAATCGATGAATAGAAGAAATTATAGTCTTTAAGAGTCGATGATATTGCAGCAGACCTTTCAATTGCGTTTGAGATATCAGTAAAAAAAGTTTGGTAGAAATTATTGAGTGAATTTTACGAACTTCTGGACAACAATTACAATCCATAATAACTCCAGTTCAGAGACTTCAAACGAAGATTGTCTGGAATCACAAGTATATTAATAAGCTACCAGAGATTCCATTTCCATTAGCAGCCACTGCAAATAACATTCTCTGAGATATCACAACAATAAATTGCCTCTGAATATTGGTTATTAAATAGCTGCGGAAATTCCCAGAAAATTCAACAGTAGAACGCTTTATAATATTTCTTATAATATGGTTCCTTATATTTTATATTGATTCATTATAATTATTATAATGCCCCTTATAATATGGTTCGAAAATGATTAAGATTTCCACATAGCTCAAATCATTTTTCTGATATCAAAAGGATACTAAACTTCGATAGGTCGTAGAGACTAATTGAGCCTTCAAGAATAACATGCTCCATCGATCTGGAGGCAACTCATTAATTCTGGTGTTCAGTGTTTAATAGATCGTCGAAGCCAGGAGCGCTGGATGGTGTGTGCATCCCCGGAAAAAATTAATGACAGCCAAGGGCTTTCAAGTTAGCAACAGCTCAATTGTTGTTGACCAGGAAGGGTTCGGCTAATGGCAAAATTTATAGACTAGAAGCGGTTGAGAGAGAGAGAAAGAGAGAGAATGGTTTGAATGACGAGGAATCGAGAGAAAATGATGGAGCAAGGAGAGAAAGAGCTATTGAATATGAAGGGAGAAAGTAAGTGAGAATAAGAGTGAGAGGGACAAAGAGAGAGATAATGAAAGAAAGTGGGAGTAAGAGAGGATGAGAAAGAGGGAAAGAGAGATGTGGTTGTCGAGAGGCTAGACTGTACTGATCGATTTGGTCAGTGGTCATTTATATCTTGGCCTCCTCCCCAGTGACAGGATAGCTGTCTTCTCTGAGCAATGGGATCAAACGACAAATTGCAATTTTCACGTCGTATTTTATCATGCTTTGTACAGAGCTCGAGACCATTTTGCATGCATTGGATTGCCACGGCAAATCCTATTGGTCAGTGAGATTGAAGGTCTGCAGTCCAGAGGGAGCACTTCAATAGGATTAATGAATCGTGCTGGCAGTCCTTGAATCAGAGAGTAATGGGAGGAAAATGCAGGTTACGGTTATCATGGGCAGTTTAGGAGAAGTACTAAAGTGGGTAATGATCATTCAGGATGAGGAGGAAGAGAAGGAGGAGGAGAAGAATGAGTAGGAGGAGAAGGGGGAGGAAGAGAAGAAGGAGGAGTGGAAGGAGAAGTGGGATGAGGAGGAGGAGGAGAAGGGGGGTGAGGAGGAGGATATGGAGGAGTAAGAGGAGAAGGGGGATGAGGAGGAGAAGGAGGAGTAGGAGGAGAAGGGGAGGAGGAGGAGGGAGGAGAAAAGGAGGAGAAGGAGGTGTAGGAGGAAGGATGAAGAGGATGAGAAGGAGGAGTGGAGAAGGGGATGAGGAGGAGGAGGAGATGGAGGAGGAGAGGAAGGGGATGAGGAGGAGGAGGAGAAGGAGGAGAAGGAGGAGGAGGAGGAGGAGGAGGAGGAGGAGGAGGAGGAGGAGGAGTAGGAGGAGGAGGAGAAGGAGGAGGAGGAGGAGAAGGAGGATGATTATGATGATGATGAGTGTGTCATTTTGAATTTTTAATTTATGTAGTTGAACAAGCATGGAGTCGACACGGATTAGATTATTCATTCATATAGCTTATAAAAAGTTTATAGAATATATTGGCTTGAAAGTATATCCTATATTCATATATTATGATAGTGAAAAATGATAAAGATTTCAGTAATTATTTGATTGGTTGATTGAACAAAGCATAAAACGTAAGCAAATTATATGTTTACAAAGATATATATATAATTCAATATACTAATACTTATATGATTGTGCGTTCTGTATCTACATGAAACGGCGGAGTTTGAAAATATGAATGTCCATTCTTGAAGAAGGATATACCAGGATATCCTCTCCATAAACACTCAACCGTAAGGGAAACACTCAACCGGATAAATGATTAATTGAAGATAACATTGAAAATTGGGAGCCAAGTGTTAGAAGGGAAAAGGAAAACAAGGGTAGCGCTGGATTCGAAAAATTAAAGAATAACAGAGAATAAATGAAAGAGGAACTTATGATGTGATACTTTTAAGAGTAAATAGAAGATGTTATTATATTGAGGTTGGAGGAAGAAAGCCGATTGAAAAGAGAAGATAAACAAAAGGAGGGAAATATCCAAGAGAATAATACCTTCAACCTCAAACTCTTCGTAGAGAGAGAGAAAAATATTGCTTCAGAAAGATATGAGAGGAACTATTAGGTTGGAGAAAGAGAGGACAGAAAAAGTCCTATGATGAAGGAAAACGAGTTTCAATAGCCATGAATATTTAATAACATTAAGAAAATTCATTTTATTTAGAAGTTCACATGGAAACTCCAGTTTTCAATACTTATAAATTGAAAAAAATTCAGTTTCTTATTGTTTGAATATGTAGCAGTCCTGCTAAATTGTGATCAAATTAATAAAATTTTGTGTATCCTGTGTTTCGAGAATTTCTGTGTATCCTCATGAATGCGAGTATTCATTAATTGCCTTCTCCTCATGTTTATTTATATCATAACAAGATGGAATATCACAGTGGAATTTCAAAAAATGAGGAGGTTCATTCTAGAAAGACATCGCTGAATCACCTCAGGCTATTAAATCCTGAACTCTGGGAAAGGATAAAGAATACTTTGTAGCAAGAAATAATTTATTAATTATATGGTAACAAATTTGTGAAATTATACTTTGACTGTAATTATCATTGAGATTACACAAATCCAGAAAGAGTCTCCACATATCAAACAAGAATATGATCCTAATGATAGTTTTGAATGAAATGTCTTGATGAGATTAGTTTTACTGAATAAAAAGTCTTGAAGTTGTCAAAAACACAAATTCCAAAACTACAGATACCGGTTTCGGTTGTTACACCATTGTCAATCTTTGGTAATCTACAAAATCGGATCAACAGGTCTACAAAATAGTTTTAGTTCATTCATTTCATATTGATTGGAGCTGGAGATCCCAGTCATACAATCATAATCTATCGAAAGGCATTTTCCAAGGAATTCTGATTCAATGTTGCAAAGAATATCAAACCCCATACATATCTGAAATATATTTTTATCACTACAATCATAATCAATCATCATTTCCATCTGAGCGGGGGAAACCAGACTCTTGCTTTGAGTTTTATCAGTATAAGGCACAACAAAAATTCCCTGACTCAAGAAAGTGGAAAACGATTCCACGAAGACCAGCTACCTGGAAAATCCTGACAAGACCTGGGGCAAGGTGAACTCGAATCAGATTCAATCTGACCTCCCACATGCAATTTGCGAAGCATTATCCTCCCGATAAGATTAATCTTCATTCCGTTCAAGTAGAGGTGTAACCTAGGGAATTGAAATGCCAGAAGACGAGTTCAACTTGTGAAATGAGGTCATGCACATTCACTGAATGAGGAAAAACATAGTCACGCAATTTTGATCAACTTTTGTCCAATTTTTGATCACTAACTGGATAAAATAATTATAGATAACAAACACTGTATGAATTAGATAACAAATAAACAACAATTAGAGGGAAATTGATTGGGTGGATTTTGGGTTATTCACTAGAGTTCAACTTTTGTCAAGTTCAAGACTATTGCTCAAACCTTGAAGCAGGAACCAAGTCTACTCACAACGCCTATGGGTCTCCCTGACTCAGTTCCTGCTTCCCCATCATACACTACAGTACTCCAACTTAACACAGCTAAGCTTTTAAGTGACACTATAATAGCACCCTCATTTTCATTTCTCGTATCCTGTAACCTTTGCTGTCTCCCTCTCTCCCATTCCCACTCATCCTCTCTCTCACCCATTCCTTCTTCTATTCATCCTTCTCTCTGTATAAATTTTTCTATCTTCTTCTATCTATCTTGCTTACTCTCTCTCTGTCCCACCTATCGTCTTCTATCCATCTCTTTCTCTCTGCCTCTCTATCCACCACTTTCCTATCTCAATCTTCGATTTTCACTATGTAGTCTTCTCATTCTCATCCTTGACACCCCTTACGCTCTTCCTCATTCTTGACAACCCTTGTATTCTTTCCCTGTTCTCTTCTTTCTTCTTACCATTTTCTTAATTCATACTTCCACTTTCACTCCGCGTTCTTCTCATTTTCTTTCATCCTCCTTTACACAACTTCTACTCTTTATGTTCTTCGAAAACCATAACTTTACGTTCTTCTTCTCCCAGCCATTCCACTTCCTACCTTCCTACATCCTCTTCTTGTATTGTTCTTACACGTCTTGATTTCTCCCATAATCTTTTTTCCCATTCTCCACACCCCTTGTACTCTTCTCACATCAATTCCTCTCACTCTAACCCTTCTCGATTTTCTCTTAGTTTTTCCTCTCCCTTTCAGTTTTCCCCCATTCCCTCTCTTTTCCTTTTTCTTGTTTTTCCTCTTACTTCCACTATTTTTTCTCTAGTTCTCTTCTCATAGCAATTCCACCAACTCTAACCCTCCTCCATATCCTCGTTGTTTTTTTTCTCTCTCCCTTTAAATATGCTTTTCCTCATTCCCTCTCTTTTAATTTTGCTTGTTTTTCTCTCTCTTCCACCATGTTTTCTCTAGTTCTCTTCTCGTAGCAATTCCTCCAACTCCAAACCTCCTCCATTTTCTCTTAATTTTCTGCTCTCACTTCAACTATGATTTCACTCATTCCCTCTTTTTTCTTCTCTTTCTGTTTTGTTCTCCAACTCTTACACTCCAACTTCACTCATTCCCTCTTTTTTCTTCTCTTTCTGTTTTGTTCTCCCACTTACACTGTTTTCTCTAGCTCCCTACCTTTTTCACTCACAACACTCCTTGTTTTTGTCTCTCGTTATCTCCCTTGCACCCTCTCCACAAACTTCAACTGGCCTTGTTTACTTCTGTCCTGGCTGAAGAAAGGTTCAACAACTTCCGAAGTTTTCCTTTGAGAAATGAAGAAGTAGTATCCTTTCCTAAGTGTTGCACTGGTACTTGTCAAGAAACTTCGGGACGTTTTTCGCCTTACAACCATTTTGCACCGCGACCACGATCACTCTCTGTTGGAACAGATCTTCGAACTTTTTCGATTTGTCGGATCTTTGAAATACTGTAGTAATCATACTAGCGCTAGAAAGTTGAACTTCCTTGCTCAAGTAGGTAATTACCGTCGGCTACTCATAGTATTGCTTACTTATTCTTATTATTGCAGCGTAATGACTTTCAAAGAACGGAAGCAGAATATATTTCAAGCCATAATTATTACTCTTTCGCTTTAATTCGTATTCAAGGTGCTCTTTCGCTTCAATTCGTATTCAAGGTGCATACTAATTTGATATCATATTTACATTGCTGAACATTCTTGACACACATCACTTACATTACTACCCATATTTTCCAATGTGCGGGTGAAGTACTTGCTCTTGTTGAAACTTACAAGTTTGAAGCATTCAAGCTTAAAGAAGAAGAGTTCTAATATCAGAGCTTTACAATGAGCTTCATATTCAAAGAATGATATTATAATTGGATTTTGATATTTATCTCTACGTTCCTTGCTTCGAATTCAATTCATACAACTTACTACTGTACATTCTTATAATTGGCTATGCAGGTATAACGTCGAATTTTTATTACTTCTACTCATACAAGTACTTCATACTTTTTGATTCGTACATGCTTTATGACAGGTGAAAAGAAGATCCTCAATACTTTCCCCTATTAATTTGCTGATTGTTGTTAAGTTTAAGATTATTATCAATGGAATACTCAAACATTCTAAAGCTGAAATTAATTGAAAAAATAGCAATTAGAAGAAACTACTACTGTTCATCTCATATTTGTTCATGAATCTATTCGTTGAAATGCGGGAGAGAAATAGTGTCTCTTACTTGTTGTAAGTTCTTCATAAATGGATAATTATAATGAAAATGAATTACATATTATTTAATCATTGAAGAAAGAGAATTCTAGAAAGTTGTTGTATGTTTATAAACGCCTTGAAACTTCCATTAAAAATTAAAATTGAAACATATTTTAAGAATATCTGCAGATTCGAACGATTCTCATACTTCCACCTCAAGGAAGGAAATTGAACGTCAAAAAACTGTCTTAACAGGAAAGACCCGTTTCTTCGAAAATGAGATCATGTCGAAAAAGCGTATTGATATTCTCTCACTCTTTCCTGACGTTTTAATTTGTTGGGAGTGACTGAAGGCAAGTTGAAGGGACAGAGAATAATTTATTGAGTGTTGAAGGAGCTGACCCGACATATTAAAAATGTACGGCGAGGTATAAACTCTGTATATACAGGTATCAACTCACTCTTTTCCAAGAGGAAATGGGTTATGAACGATATACCTTGATACACCCTTGCCATTTAATATCGTTTGGCAGCTGGCTTCGTTCAAGAACGAAGAGCTGAAAGAACGAACTATATAACTGAGAGAAACCTTCATATAAGCAGGTGTATGCTTGATAAAATATGAGTGTGAACCAAGGCTACACTAGAAGAACATGTTCATCTAGTGTAGCCTTGGTGTGAACATTTTCTGATATCTCGTAACATGCCAAGTTTTATCATGGTATAAGAAGAATTATTTCTCCGTTTTAAAGCATTGGTATATTTTTGGTATAAAGCATTCTAGTTATTTATTCATTCATTGTAGGAGGAGTACAATATAGATAAACAGATTTCTCAGCCTGAAAATTTATATGGACAAAATATTAGTTTTCTAAAATAGATACAGAATAATTCCTTTTCTATAACGGATATTGCATCATTTTCGCAATAATTCATGATGAAATTGCGTCTTGATTTATTGCAGTTTCGCGACAAAACCTAAAACATGAATCTGAATTGCTGGTGTTGACCTTATGACTTTGTGGTAATGATTTGTACATGATTTGATGTTGTTCAAATTTGAAGTTGTAATGGTCAAAAAATTAAAGAATTTGAACAGAAACACATTAATAGATAAGATTTAAAATATATAAGACATGCAGCTTTCTTGATGATTAATTCCAATGGGAAGATTTCCATTTTAATTTCATATTCAAAGAAGAAATTCCCATCGCAGAGTGTCAATACCATAATAAACTACTACATAAAACAAAAATTAAAATTTTCAAAGATTCAATAAGGGTTGAATAATATGTATATTATTTGATATAATATTTCATAAAAATAATGTATCAATTGAACTATTCTAAAAAATGAATTATATTAACAGAACATTATTACTAGTGGATAGTTACTTTATTTTTATTCTCTTCGGATTGTGATAAATTGCAGTAGATGAGTTTTGCTGAAATATGAATTTTACAAATAATATTTTAGTCTGGTTTCCATCCTGTTAACAAAGATAATGTTCTCCAGGATCTAGACTGTATTTCAGAAGAATTCCTCGGTGCTTTTGCAAAGGTGAAAATTTGCATAAGAGATTACAATATCCTGAAAGTAGCTACAGCCGCATTACCATAACCAAACTATCAAGTGAGACTCCATAGTAAAGCTTTCAATGTTTTGCTGACTCTATAAACCGATTAAGCCGTTCGGTAGATCCCAAAGAACCCTACTTCCAGCGTGAATCGATGATGAACTTGGAGATAAACTTCCAAGCCACTCCATGAGAAATTTGAAAGCAGAGTCGTATTTTTCACACCAAGTTCGCCAAGTCAAAACTTGTAATCTGGTACATGGACTAGACTTTAGTGTATGTAATAGAGTTTCAACATTTGCATTATGAGGATAAACATTGATCACATGTGTTTCAACCTCACATGATACAGGTATACAGGTATTGTACAGGTAGGACCTTAGATTCAGGGAACCTGATTTCAGCTTGGTTCTAATTACAGAAAAAACCACAAAATAGTTGATAAATACAGAAACATCTCAAAAATACTTTATTTGATAAATATTGATTGACATCTTACTCCAATTGAAATTCATCTTTTTCTGTGCATGCTGCTTTCAATTTGATTGATGAAAAATGGGAAATTCCCATTTTGAAAACGCGAACCGTCATCGTTCAGATTCCCAACAAAGACATTTGCCGATAAGGAATCGTGCCCGGAATAATGTGCTCGTGTCTGAGGAACTTTCAGCACGTCCACATTCAACCTCGCCTTGAATCGCTACAAAATCCACAAAATTGAGTCTGATTTCCTACAGTAGTATTTATGGACTTCTTGTGTTAGATTTATAGGTTCATATTGACACATAGTATTTCTGCTTGTACTGCCGTACAAGAGTTTCCTTTCCTGACTTCTTTTTTCTCTTGATTTTTACAGTGGCGGTTTGATGTTTGATGGATCAATACATACGCGCTTTTCTTTTTGTAAGATGTGTCAAAGCATAGCGGACTTGTCAAATATAAATCAAATTTAAACCTTGAAATCTACTTTTCGAAGTTAATTGAATTACATACTCAGATTTTGACATTGACAGATTCATTAGTTCGTGGTTGGTTGATTCAGATTCAAAAGACAAAAACTAATCAAATTCAACTTTGATTACGTAGATGAAATCCAATTAACTTTAAAACGTAGCTTACAAGGTTTAAATTTGATTGATACTTGACAATAATAAGTACTTACTACGAAAATACATTGTGGGTTAGTACGATATCAATTTTTAGCCTATTATTGAGTGTTTAAGACGCAAAAATGTTTCTTGAAAAAATTGTTTAACCGATAAGATAACGCTGAGCTATGTTAATCTTCACTCATTCAATGTGATGACAAAATGCCATCAGCCTTAAAGTGGAAGAGACCTTTTTTTTTTCTTTGAAGACTGTCGTTGCAAAGGCCTATCATTATGGCTGTAAGTTTTGTGAGCAAGAGTTAAAGAAGAATGATACAAATTCTCGAATAACTGCCTAAGACAAGCCTAAAAAACTTTCTACTGCTTCAAACAGATTATATTATTCATTTTGGCTCATTAATAATGTGAAGTGATATTTTTGGTCGAATCTATATCAGTTAAAAATGAAGCTCTATTTTCTATTAATTTATAATCAGTTATTCTGATTAAAAATAATCAGTAATTATTATTAAAATAATAGAAATTATTATTTTCTATTAATTTACAATCAGTTATTCAATAAGAATCAAAAATGTCAAAATCATTGAAAAATGACAAAATAAGACGATCTAGAGTGAATTTGGTGCAACGTATCTTGTCTCACACCCTAATTATAACCAATCAACTATTGAAAAATTAAAAAATAAGACGATTTAGAGTAAATGTTATACAATGTATCTTGTCTCACACACAAATTGTAACCAATTAATAAGGGGGTAGAGAGCCTGTTAATCACAGCTTTGACAATCGAATCAGTCCGAAATGATAATGACAATTTGATGGGAGGGGTGGGAATATCAAACAAGCCACCGCTGTCATGACCCAGTGGCTGAGTGATGGGTGTTGGCTTGAGCCAACGTCATGTCCACATGGCTCCAGTAGGCTAGCATGCAAATGGCACTGTTTGCAGTGCAAATCCAACTAATCCGCTTCACTAATGGCCCTGTCTTAGCATCTTACATCATGTCAAGTGGTCAATATTATGTCAGCTATTGCTGCAGATCAAGATGGCTTAGGTGAGCAATTACCCCAATGTGTTTGTTAACATAACAATCTGAGCAAGGCTGTGAAATAGTTGAAACTGTGAAGTACAAATTGTTGATATAATTCAATTTCGCCTTAGAGAAGAAAGGAAGATTCCTTTCTACTTTGTGATTTCGCTCATTTACTTCTTTATTTACACTGATACTTATCTCTTTATTTGTGCTTTCAAAGAGTAAAGATGGATGTTATTTATATTATATACATTATATATTAGAATTCCAACTTTCCACAACGTATTTTCAGCTCCAGCTCTATTGGAATTTTCTTTTTTCTTTACTTTGTTCAATTACAGTTGTAATGGTGCCGCATACGGAATTCTCTTAGAGTTGAACCTTAGAGTTGAATCTTATTCCCATTGTGATATTGAAATAATAATCATTCTTGTATTGGGTTTGAAAACTTGTGAGTTTGTAATTGGAGAATAAAATTAATTTGATTTTGATAACAACCTATTCTCTTTCAGAAACGAAGATAATCAACAGAAGAGGATTCGGAAAATATCAAACGCTCGTTTTAAACCGGAATTAGAAGATTCGGTGAGTTTTCAGTCAAGTATTTCATCTTTTAGATTTCCCATTACAATTGAATACGATTGTTACATTACATTACAATTGTTGAAACGAAGATAATCAACAGAAGAGGATTCGGAAAATATCAAACGCTCGTTTTATTAGAAGATTCGGTGAGTTTTCAGTCAAGTATTTCATCTTTTAGATTTCCCATTACAATTGAATCAAAATGGAACGAATCAAAATATAAGAAAAAATCATATTTGAGAAATTATAATTTCGAACTTCAAATCAGACTTTGCATTATTACTATTCTACTATTATTACTATATTCTTCATTAGGATTTACTAGATATTTTATAAAACCATAGTAGGCTTTGCCATTCATAAGTGATTCTACCATAGAGAAAGCATATGCTGCAAGCGTATTAGCGTTTGCTTTTGTCTATGGTTCTACTAACTTCATGAATAATTACAATTGAATCTCGAAAGTGAATTCACTTATTTTCTGTGGACTGTCATCGTGTGGTTGTGCCTTAAGCTAAACAGATGCATGCATTCTTTGATTGTAGCCTATTGATATTTATTAATATCATAACAAATAACCAAACCATAGCGAAATCATTTATTCAAACGAAGCTCCCAATACATTTCAGTTTTGTAAAAGAGGTTGAAATGAGCTCAAAGCACGCTGGGATGAATGAATAGCTGGGTTTGTTTATCAGGTCAATGATTTCCATATTGACATATTCAATGTTTACTTTGAATTTCCCTAACGTGCGCATGACTGAACACTTACGAAAGCCGAGTACTGGATTAGAAGCAGTCGAATAATTCTGCGTCAGGATAAAAGAAGATTAATCCAGGATAAGAGCAATCCTTAATTGGTCTAGCAGTGTTTGGAAATCGTTAAAACTCCACCACTTCCTATGTTTATTCACCAGCAGTGATCAAGTTCCGAGAAGAATCTAGTTTATTCTCTGCGTTTGGCCATAGACTAACTATACATGTCAGATCATAGTTTTTTACTGCAATTTGAAGTAACAAAACGTTTAAACTTCGTTTAAAAACAGGCTTTTCCAACAAAGAACGTGTTTTTCTGTTGAGAAAGCGTTTTGGAAGAGGGTTTTGCAATAAATGAGCCCGGCTGTTTTTGCCAAAACACAGCCAACCGCCCTCAACCCCAATTGAGATAAGTTCCGCTCTTGTCTTATCGGTATGAGGGTCACCGCCGTTACAAAACGCTTGCAAAAAAACATCTGCGCCACCATAAAAGTGGCCAGTGAAGTTTCGTAATGAGATGAGGTCACTTTCTTTAGATCTAGTTGCTAAAAGCGAAGACTCACTCGGATTCCGTTGAGTCTTCTCTTGAGTCGATTGTGTTGTCTCACAATGTATCTGTACCTAATTGCAAAGACAATACAATATTTATGTGATAGGAGTAATAGGAGTAAAAGAAGTAATACAAATAGAGTGATAGGTGAGAGAGTAATATGAGTAATAGGATTAATTGGAGTAATAGGAGAAATAGGAGTAATAGGACTAATAGAAGTATAGGAGTAATAGAAGTAATAGAAGTGATAGGTGTAACAGGAGTAATAGGATTGATAGGAGTAATAGGAGTAATAGGAGTTATATGAGTAATAGGAGTAATAGGAGTAATAGGAGTAATAGAAGTGATAGGAGTAGTAGGAGTAATAGGAGTGATGGAAGTGAAAGAAGTAAAAGAAGTAATGAAAATAATAGAAGTGATTGAACTAATACAAGTGATATTAAAAATCACAGTAATTAGACCAATTCTTTTCACAATAGTTTATTTTGTCTATGGTTTTGTATAGCCTGTTTCACATATTCATGCTCTACATCTCTACAATTATACATTTATTTTCACAAAAAACAAACGAAACCTGCAATAATAGGACTGGTTAGCATTCTTTTGGCGCAAACCGCATTAAAATTCGGTTCACTCAAAACTCCACACGGACTGTCGTCAGGTTTCTTCTAAAAATATTTCGATGTAAAAAGTTTTCGCTGATAACATTAAACCTACCAATCTCAACAATGACGCATGATAATTTCGATATGTTACTGCCAGCAATTATTGTCTTTTTTTTATCATAAACTGGTTGTGATGATTGTTTAAAATGACTTTTATCCAATAGACTCAGTCAAAGACTCAACATCCGACTCAGCAAATCAGACTCATGAGTCACTCTCCTATTAGATTGCTCGGTTGGCATCATTTGCTGCTGAAGAAGCACTTCTATAACCCCAAGATCGTTCATGCCTTTCACCCTACATTTATTCCTCTTTTCTTCAACAAACAACGAATCTCCTAGAACCTTTCTTCTTTTTTATTGGTGTGGATTATCGTCTCTACTGAAATTACTCATCCAGATAACGTTTTCGCTTCAAATATATCCAGTCAGCTATCTTAGAGAAGAGTGAAAAATCAGCGAGCCTTATCCTTTCTACTTCAACAGGCTCTCTGTTGAAATAGTTATTACCACCATGGCTTTAGCAATCTCCTGTATGTGGGTCAACGTATAGCACTTTTTCACGGAAGTAGGTGAAGCATGTGTGATCCCCAGAGTTCAAAGTACACCGTGTTTGTGGAACGGGCTATAAAAAATATCCCACCACAAGAAAATAAGATCATGAAATTCGCGATGACCTGAATCCATCACAAATGAAACCGAGCAGTCATAAAAATCTCTAAACAGGCGAAACTGCGTTGACAATCATACATTAAAAAATTATCTTCTCTCAACTGAAAAACTTCTATTTCATATTTTTTTGCTAAATGATATTTTTCAGAATTATGTTTTCTGATTCAACTATCCGTTATGAAATTAATGTGTAGAGAATTCTCGAGTAACGAGTTCTATGAATTCTCTTTTGTATTTATCTTGTTAATACTCTTCCCTGTAAACAACTTGTGAAAGTGTATAAAGACATTATTCTAGATAGACCAACACAAGAATAGAATGATGGATCAAGAAAATGAGCAGGTACATGATACTCGTATATGGGAGTGGTCCGTAGCCGAGGGCGTTAAGCGCCTGTCTGATAATCCAAAGGTTCCAAGATCGAATACCACTCCCGTCTTTCGGAGGAGACGAAAAGCCGTCGGTCCCGACTGCCTTAAAACAGTCGTCATCTCTCATCATCACCCCTCTCATTACCCACGCACAAGCCTAGAGCTCATGTGGGCATCAACCTCAAAAAAAATGTATATATATTGAGAATAATGTACTTGCTTTTCTTCTCTAGTAGCAAATTCTTGTAGATTTCTCAACTTCCTTCCCCAATTACCTGATTCCTATTCAACTATTTGACAGTTTATGGATACCTTTCTATTTTATTCTATTTGACACAGAGAACCAGTCACTTGTTTTTCTTCTCGAATAAGCAGGGACATTCTAGATCATATTCCAATGGGATAATATCTATATTCTAGATCAAATTGAATGGTAATTTTCAAATACATTAGCTTGTATTCTATTGAAACCTTTGAATTATATGGAAAAATCATCTGAAGTTCCTCTCCTCTATCTTCTCTTCAATATTGGTCTAACCCGACTTAATAGCCATAAATTTTTTTATCATTTCCAATACAATAGAATGAGAATCTGAATCAATAGAGCAGGTGTGGAATAAATCCATATTTCTCTCGAAATGTTCATTGATGCACTACTGAAAATCACTTGCATAGAGCTCCTAACATTTTAACAGTTTTTTTCAGAAACAGAATCTCTTTACAGCTCCTTTGCCATAGTAGTTTTCAGCGGTTAACCGACTGCTAAAATAGAAACTGCTGGAGTATTCCAGTGCATGCATTCAGAACAGAGAGCTTCTGCACAATTAATCGCCTTCTGAAGCGAGAGTATGCACGAGAAAAACTTTTGGCGCGAGGGAGACTTCCTAAGCTTTTTTCAATAGAATTACTGTGCGCGTGAAAAGCTACAGGAAAGTCGGAAACCCATTCAATTCAATTGGTTGGTAACCCTAACCTCGGTAAAGGGGAATGTGCTTAATGAAGCCGGTCGTTAAAGAATTATTTTTCAGGAATAGTCTTCTAATACGCTCAGAGAGAATCTTCTTCAGAATCCGCGTTTAATTGTACCCCTCCTCTTCGCTTCACCAACGTTAAAGTCCTTTAACAGCTCCCTTCCATTTCGCTGCAGCATAATAATCATAATTCAATCTTGACTTGATGCAATCTTATTAAGAAAATCTTATCATATCCAATTCAGTTACTGAGCAATGCTGCAGATTTTCCACCTCTTTAAAAATCTTAGATTTGTGTTGAGACTTTTTGAATTTCCATATTCAGCGGATGGTTTCTCCTGTGATTATGTAGGATTGAATTACATGAATGGATCATGGCTGAAGTGTTTCGAATTGAAAATCACCTTTCTCCCTGGTCTTTTTGAATATTTTCTTTTGAAAAATGTTTCTTCTTATCAATGTCGATTTTTAGGATCAACCTCGAATTATAATGTCTCCCTGAGAAAGGAAAGGAAGCAACGTCATCTCAAAATCATTCCTAATCTATGGTGGATGATGATAGAAAGTGCTTCAAATCATGAAAGAACAAGAAATAACAGAAAATGACGAATTAGTTTCTATTTGAATAGCATCAATTATAATTTAAAATTATGTTCTCAGTTGGAATTATATTTTTTTTTTTGGATTTTGGAGCCAATCATTTCAGTTGAAATTTAAAATAGGGTTTTCAGTAACCAAAGTTCAGTATTTCAAATTGGAATTTTGATTTCATTAACATCAGTTGGAATTCAAGATCTGGTTCATAATTAATACATTAAAGGATTTTTCTAAGGATGCAGTAGAATTAGAGTTGAATCTCATTGGGTGATAACAGAGATAGTAGATTCATTGAGTAGGAAAAATTAAAATGAATGGGAATATTCATCAGTTAGGATTTGAAATTTGATTAATCCATTCGAAGGCTGACGGTTCACTTCCAACCTTCTAAGGATACTGTTAAATTAGAGTTGAATCTCTTAGATAATGCTGTAAAATTAGAGTTGAATCTCTTCGGGTGATATCAGAGATAATAGATTCATTGAGTTGGAAAAATTAAAGTGAATGGAAATATTCATCAGTTAGAATTAAAAATTTGATGAATCCATATGAAGGCTCACGGCTCACTTCTAACCTTCTAAGGATACTGTTAAATAAGAATTGAATCTCTTAGATAATCCATTAAATAAGATTAAGATCCATTGTTAAGTTTAGATAATCCATTCAATAGGGGAAAAAATTGAACTGATAGGAAATTCATTAACTTGAATGTAGTATAAATGAAAGAAAATGTACAGGAATCAAAACTTTAAAATATTCAATTTTTTTGAAGGTATCATAATTTATCCCCTCGGATGAGATGTTATATTTGATTTATCAACCTGAGTGATTGATCTAGTCCTAGACTCTAGAGTGTTCGACAGTGCTCAACTAGAGCAAATAGAGAACATCTGCTAATGAATGATAGATTAGGGAATTCGGTCCTGGCGAATTTATTAGTGGCGATGATAAATGGCCAGTAGTGGTGCGGGGATTAGCGAAAGCTGTCTCAAATCACTGGCTCTCGGAATTTCATTAAAAAAAATCTCACCAACTGCCTCCACGTCAGACAAGTAACGGTTCAAGCTTCCGTGATTGATTCCCTCACAAGTAATGAGAAAAACGCTCCGATAAATCTAAGATACTCATTCGATGAGGTTGACTGGATGTTTGCTCCTTTTCTTTCACATTCGTTCAAGAATCATGAAAATTCCATGGCTTCTTTCTTCATTAGATACATGTTTGTGTCAATTGACAACTTCCTTTAAAATACAGTATGAGAATAAGATTTTTCTATAGTTGCTGTACATTACTTTACTTGAAGTTTACGTTCACATTACATTACGTTACATGAAGTTTACGTTTACATTACATTACGTTACATTAACGTTTACAAACATTACATTACGTTTCATTGTCTGGACAATGAATGCACTGTAGATGAGTGAAAACTGTAATGTAATAGGAATTCTCAAATTATTGTGAAAACTTCATTGGTTTAAGTATTGCAAATCAAATTAAATCCCCCGTTCTTGTATTCCCCGCCATCTTTCCTCAACCCCAATCATAGTATCTTCTTCTATTTCCATGTAGATTCATCCTCGAAATTTTCTATTCATTAAACATAGAGCTGCATTATTCTACAAAATGTTCATGCTTAAAATTGTATTTTAATAATCGACAATCATTGGAAATCTTGAGTTTGAAAACTTCGAAAATTCAACACTTTGTTCATAGAAACGTGATTTCTAGTATTCGGAGACTGCTGCTGCTGCTAGCAAAGAATTATCAAACGCAGTGGAAAGGGTTTGTAGTAAATATTGTTGGAGTACGTTGACGAAATATCAATGCGGAGCGATGCATAAAATGTGTTATGAATTGTAGGCTTCCAACACTATTTGTACAGTACCTTCTTCGGCCTACTTCATGGATTTACACGTAGACAACTTAGTTTCGCATTCAAGGCACGAAGCAGCGCAAATCCTAGCTGCTTGACGGCGAAGTTATGTGGTGACAGTCGTTAAGTTTCGAAATTCGAGAAATCCGGACTGGATTTTGTCAGACCAAGTCTCTGGAGATGTTCTCGACTGATACAATCTTCGGATTCCAGGCAGTTCGAAATTCGATTAAAGTTCATCTTGCCATCCGAACAACTATCTTCTTCCTGAGAAATTGGCTTGTAATTATGCGATAACGGTGATCGCGATTAAGTTTGATTCGACTTAACTTCAGAATTTACTTGTTGTTCTTCAATACATAACTTCTAAATATTACATCACAGTGAAAAATGGAAAATATTATTTTTCAAACAGAGAAATATCCAGAACAATAATAATAATAATAATTCCTTGAAACCTGGCTGGCTTAGGTCTGGTGTCAGAGTTTTCAGGTCACTCCTGATCTGTTCAGGGTCTCTGACGTGACCAGAACAATAAAACCTATACTGTTTATAAAGACAGTTTGTAAAGCAAAATTCATCTCAAATGAAAAAACTCATATAGCCTCGGAATGGAACCTTAGGTTAATAAAATTATTTTTTCACTTTATCATTCACTATTTCTTATCATTATTTCACTATTCCACTTTATTATCGTTATTTCGTATCTCTGATCATTCATTAATGTTTTAATAATTCTAGATTATTTTTTCTCTTAGCTTATGTTCTATGATTGCACTGATTAATCCTATAAAAAACTGACAAACTGATGGATGAGTACTGCAGGATAAAATCTTTTCAAATTTTTGTAATCAAGATGTATTCGTCACGGAAATTCTGAAACTGAATCATCATTGTGTGTTCTTTCGTTCTACTGATGTAATTACATTGACTTTACAAAACTTTCAACTTTCAAGTAGAAAACAACTTGACTTACATCATACTTCTGTTCTCTACTTGACAGTTTTATGAAGTCAATGTAATATCATTATTGTGTATTATAGGCCTAGACCTTTATAATACCGATGATCGATCGATTGATTCAGCTCGAAATAAAATATCAATATTAGATTGCCATTCAAAAAATATTAGCATGAAGATGACTGATTTCGTCCTGAAAGCGCAGCTAGGTTTTGATTATTGTTTATGATGGTGGTTTTTATCAATTAGGATAAAGTATCATTACAACCTGAATATTACTCAGATTTAATTTCACTATTATAATCTGAATAGTATTCACGTTATAATGATTCATTAGAATAAAGTATCTTTATAATCTGAATAGTTTTACATCGCATGAACGGTAGTAAATACATTGTTTGAATGAACATGTGTTGCTGATGAACATTAACCTGATTAACATCGACCTGAAACTCTATCATTACTGTAAATAATAGATTAAAGTCTCCACAAACATTGGGAGAAACTCTCTAATTATAGCAATAGATAATTGGCATTGCAATTCTATTACCCTGTAATACTGATCAATAAAGCCAACACGTGAGCGAGAAAACAATCAACTCGAACCAAACCCCAATAAAACCTTGTGGAAGCAATTAATTCAGTTGACCATGTTTGAACGTAATAATGGCAAACAGTTCTACTTGATGCTAAATTACTCAGATAGTTATTAGTTGCAGAAGAGAAGCTCGTTCACTACGAATGTTACACATTAACATTAACTTACATATAAACTTCATTGTGTAGCGGATATAACTATAAAGGATAAGATTTATAGTATAGTAGTATTAGTATCAAAGTTTAAGGAAGTACAAATTCAAATTCATTTATTCAACATTTACAAACAAAAATTATAAAGTTTCTTACATTCAGTACAGAAAATAAATATAAAAATGAAAATTAACAGTAATGTCGAATAAGCTATTTCAGGTACCCCAAGAAAATTCCGTGTGGAGCACCATCACGTATTTAAACACAATAAAAGATCAAAGAATATTTTTTGAAAAAATAAATACAAATAAAAGTAGAAGCATAGACTAACTAAAATGTTGTCTGTGGTAGAAGGAAGTACAGTATAAATCGAATAATTGAAATATCACACAATGTCATGTCTTGCAGCTTTTTAATCCCATGAGCTGATCAGATGAACGAGATGAGGCAAGTAAAAATGAAAAAGCAAGAGGGAACTGTCCTGAAATCATCAGCTCTTCACACATTAGTAGCGAGCTCCTATCAGAAAAGAGCAGCAAAAACGTAGAAGAACAATTCTATGGGAGGTTGGCAGAGCAGGCTCACAGATTATTCTCGTACTGTGAGAATCTAATTCCCCTAAAAGCCAAGGTGGATTTTATCCCTACGTGATCTGGGTAGAGGTACAGGATTTCTGGCCAGCGAAGTTGCTACTGAAACTGAAGGTCGGATAGAACTGGGTTCGAATCTCTCAGCGTAAAAAAGTCGGAGCATGGAATAGCCCGATAGCCACTACCAAAAAGCATTAAACTTGTTCTTTTCTCTGGTCATTTCCTTGAATTATTTCAAGCCATAAAGTATACACAGAGTCAGTTATTGGGTTGGAATTGGTACATGATACACAATCAAATAGATACATTGATTGTGTTCGAATTGATACATGTGGACACAATATTGAAACAATCAAACGTTTTTCAATTGCTCATATTGAAATATTAAATATTTACATATAAAATTGCTTATATTGAATATTATTCATTAATATTTAATGTCATACAAGAAATTTGCTAATCTTTGTTATATTTCGAAATTTATTGTCGAAGGAATAAAAAGAAAATTAATTTATAATTGAAAGTTAAATCTGACACTATAATAGATGAGTAACTTTTTGGGAATATTGTATTTTTTGGTCTTATTCAGGGTTGACATTATTGTGATAGAACAATTTTAATACTGTAATAAATCACGTCCTCATTTTTAAGGACACAATCTCTCACAACATGCATCTAGAAAGCTAACTAGGAATCTGCAAAAACGTTCGGTAAATACTGTAACTTCTTCAAATACCCGAGGGAAATCAACTCCTGCGTGTGATACAATCGTGAAAATCTCTAATTTGGGGCCCGCGTCGAAAAAGTGGTGAGGTAAAAGAAATCTATATTATTAAATTCGTATTCAACTACAAAAAGGTTCTTTATAATTTATTTCAGTTGTGAAAAATAACGCAAAGAACTCTCCATAGTACTGTGTAGCCCTCGTTTTAAAGCCTGGTGTTGAAATTAATTTGAATTTAAATTTCATAAACTTTAAACTTTTATTAATTGAAAATTAGGAGTATTAATCCGGTCTCCTACAGTACTAGATTTCTCAACTTATTATTTAATTTATCTTCGTGTGAGGATGTTTCATTTCATGATCGTTCAAAAATTTACTTGTTTGTTTTAAATTTACTTCATAAGATAAAGATGGAAGGGAATTTCGAATTTCCTTACTAGCTATTAATCTGTTGTCAATATTTGCAAAAGCAGAAGTCTTCAGAATATTATATCGCACCCCCAGAAGAATAGTGGCACAACTCAAAAATTGGCGATTTTGAGTTATGCCGATATTCCATATGCCTGGGACGATCTCTATCGTTTGCACTAACTCCCATCGTCCTATCTCAAACGGTTGCCGCGTGGCAGCACAAGTGTCAGTGTTCTTCTTATCAGTTTTTCAACATGATTGCGGAGAACAGTGGCATTTTAGACTTAGATCAGGAGACATCGCAGTTTGAGCTCGTCAACAGTGGCACTTCTCCAATTTCCCTTGAGGTAAGTCTAATTATCTAAGCATTCCATTGTTGAATACTGGCACATTTTGTATTATGCCAGTTTTCCGTATTTCTATTCTCAAATATAATAGTTATCCCAAGTTGAAAACAGGACTATTTGGAATTATGCCTGTCTTCCACGATTTATTGTTGAAGTTATTATAGTATGCAAGTTTGAATACTGAACCATTATGGAATACGCCTTTTTTCCACTACTTCATTAAAAAATTCATGAGATTTGTTTAATTGTGGAAAGGATCATTTCGAGTTATGCCTGTTTTACCTAATATATTTAATCAATTTTCTTGAGATGGTACATTTTGCGTGAGTATACATTTTGCATGAGTATTATGAATGATAAGGGGATTTACAGTTTTATAAGGGCTCCAAACCATCAAGTGGAGACAATGTCACTGCAACTGGGAGCAGAAAGTATTTACTATTCCTCAAGTCATTGTTACTCGTCTAATTCAATTAACAGTGGTCTAGTAGTCTTATCTTATACAGGTAAAGATAAAGATTTCTTTCCTCAAAATTATAGTCGTGACATTCTTCTAAAGTCTCCTTCTGATGTTCAAGTTTTGTAAATTTATTAAGACTTGTTCGTTTTTTACAGGAATAATGGAGTCCAGAGAGAGAATGCTAGTTCAAAAAGCGAGAATGCTTGTCAAAAAAGCGAGAAATATCAGTATCATTGTAAGGATTGCAAAAATTTCATAATCGATTGACTTTTTTGTATGTAACTTTTTATATTTATATAACTTATATTTTCATATATCTCTTTATAACATCTTTCATATTTTGTATTGTCGATTAAGATGATAAGTTTTAATTTTCGATTGGATGTAGCTGGAAGGAAATCAGTTACTGGCTTTGCTACCTTTGGCGCCAAAACAACCTATAACATTATAAAATTTTGATAACTGCTTGCATTCAGTTTCAATTAAGATTGGAGGCTTTTTAGTCACGCCCAGTGGATATTTCGACATTGTCAACTGCGGGTTACATGGAGTGATGGCAATAAGGGGCTTGTCTGAAATAGGCAAAACCCTGGTTACATCTGCTTAAATAATATCAATGTCATTTTCATGAGCGCTCATTGCCAATTCTCGAATCATATAGTTGAAAATAAGATTCCTTTAAAACTTCCGAAAGTATATTTTATAATTGAATTCGTAGACTGAAAATAATGGAAAGATTTTATTGAATACATTGAAGGCAGCAGTAGAACGAGAGAAGAGAACAAAGTAAAAATTATTCCCTGTTAATAATATTCATTTTATGTTACTAGGCAACTATTACAGACGATGATCTGTAGGGATATGACAGTATGATACAGTATCCAATGCATGTATTTTTTCAAACATTCATAAAAACTTCAATTTTTTGAAATAATAAGAATGCATGTTTTACAGATCAAACAGAGTTTAAAGTAAAAACTATAATTGATATTGTGCAAACAGAACTATTCTGGAGTTGGGATTGTGAACAACCTCATGCTGTATTCAAACTTTGCTCATAAAATTATTTCCTTGTTTTCTAGAACCGTGACACAATAGGAGGGAAGGTGGAAGAGGACAAGACCAGAGAGTACACAACTGTAAAGGACAAGACTGAAGAAGACAATGCTGGAGAGTAGAAGACTAAAGAGGACAAAGCTGAAGATGGCAGGATTATAGTGGATGGAATGATTGAAGTGTATGAAATTATTGGAGTGGATGAAATTATTGAAGTGGATAATAATGATGACTGATGAGAACACAACTATTGTCACACTAGGAGAAGAAGCTGGAGGAGATATGAGTGAACAAGAGATTGAAGTCTTCGAAAATGGCGAATGGGAAATACATAAATCAGATAGTCCTACTACAATAAAAGTAAGCCGTATTTCACGAAAAAAAGAAAACAAAAAGCACAATGTGGCTTTAAAGAACAATGATTCAGAGTCTGTTGATGAAGCTGATGACTCTGACCATGACCCGGACTTTGATATAAGAAGTGAATATCCAAACAAAGTTTTTGTTTCAAACTTAAAGAGAAGAACAAACTCAAAACCCAATCTATTTTACAAGAAAATGTTTCAGAAAATACCAGATTTAGTTAATTACTTCATAATCAGAACTGATCTTCATTGTGTTTCTATTGTAATGATGTTCACAATATTATGGCGTTAATTAGGAATTTCGTTCAATTAATTATTATACTTCATACGACCTACTATAAGCTGAAACTACTTAATTAAGCTATCATAAGCTAATAAACAAATTACAAATTACAAGTTGACGATCCTTCGTCAACCTGATAATAAATTTAAATGAATTTTAATAGTTTTGGTCAAAAGCGCTTTTACAATTTCATCAATGAATCTCCCAATAGTTTCATTATTCTCTTTAGTAATCGACGTTGTCACAGTTATCTTTCAATATGTTAGCGTGCGATAATTGTGTATTGCGTTCAATACATGACAGCAGTCACTTATCCCCAATCAATTACGATGTATATCAATTTGACCCTTTGCAAATATATGAACTTTGATGGGTAATCAACGCTTTGGAACGTATGCATACCTAACAAACATGCGACTACCAGAACGGTAACGTGAGGTAAATTATTCATTAAAACACAGAGCAGACTGGAACGTCAGTGCCAGTTATCAACCAGGAATATTGGATTACCTGTTTGGCAAACGAAACGAAGTTTAAAAATGGACATTACATTGCCGTGCGGTATTGAAGATGAATTAATTTCCAGCTAACATGGAACATGGAACGTTAATTAAAAATTCAGATCAATATTTGTTACATGAATTGTTCATTGAGTTTTTAGTCCTGCTACTATCAGGTTTCACTGGTCTCGAATTTAATTATCAACATCATTAGATCCTCTCTCGTAATTAGATTCTCTTTTGTAATTAGATCCTCTTTCCATTTTTTTCAGTTGCATGTAACAATAGCTGCAGTACATCATTAGCGATTAGCGTTTCATTATGAAAAATTCTAAATATTTTCTGAACTTTGTTCACATCATTAGAGTGCTAATTAGTTGGAAGTTTCTAAATATTTTCTAAATATTAGTTGGAAAAACTCTAGATATTTTCTGAATTTTGTTCACATCATTAAAGTGCTAATTAGTTGGAATTTTTCAATACATATAATGATAACATATGTGTGGCGTTTCGCTGGCCATAGTATTGAAGAGAAAGCATACTAAGCAAGCTTGACTATACTTGTTTTATACTTGGTTTATGCTAAGAGAAAGCATATAGCAAACTCTATGATAATATGTTGTTTCATAGAACCGTATTTTTGAAAAAAATTACTTCAAACTCATGTTCATTACATTAGTTCAAACTTATAAGCCATTAATTCAAATTTTCTCAATTGTATAGAAGCTCTCATTAAAATACTTTCATCTCTGAATGTGCGTAGGTATTGTAGCAGAAAATATTTCTCTTGATTGAGGAAAACTCATACTTTTTTCAGTTGAATAAATAATGCACCACTCTTGTGATAGAGCAGGGCTACTAGAAAGTGATACACTCTGAATTTTCATATCGCTCTCATATAATCATTGAAAAAAATCAATCATTTTCAAGCGAGGTGTGAAAATTCTTCAAACATAAACAATTACAGTATTTCAACAAAGCATTGATTAACTCGAAAATATACGAACACATCTATCCAAAATTATTACAAAAACAATATGTTTTCCACATTGTGAAGTTACGTAGGCTCTGCAACACTTCTATTCATTAACATCGCTCCAGTAAACATGAAACGTGAACTGGATGTTTTCCTGTATTTTTTCCTGTGAGTTTTAGTCAAAACAGTTTAGTTGCATCAAATAGTAAATCTTTCACGTGAAATCCACCACATTTGAACAACGTAATTGCAGCTTCACTTCAATGCTACGACACACTTGGAAAGCAATGTATAAAAATTAAAAAAAAATAAGTTATGTCTACAAAGTTCAAATTAATGTGAAGTTAGTAAAGACTGCAAAGACTGTAGGCTATAATAACAGAGTGGGCATTTTTGATGTCACACTTTCGATTGGGCAGCTCAGACAAATCCACCATATTTTTACCAATCCCCATAAGATTCGCATTGAAATAAAACGCAAATTATATGTTCAGTATTCACTTTTTACCTACAATTCACCTTTACCAATGTAAGTTTTCATTATTTTAAGCTTTCAACATACAATGCCTAGAGTAGAGAGACAATTTTTAATGTTAGGAAAGTTATTTTTGATGTGGCTTTTCTTGAAATAAGTCTGAAAAATGAGTGAAAGAGTTGATGTTTGCCTGTAATCTCATATCAAATTTTGAAATTTGGCAAAAATGGCGGTAGTTGGAACAAAAAATATTCCAATACAATGTTATGGACCCATTCACACCAATGACCACACTGTTATACAGTCTTTGTAGTAATGAAGTTACAGAGAAGACTAAAATGAGATTGGTTTCATAGGAATTGACAAAATTCAAACGAGCGTGATAATAATACACAATATATGTTGTTGTAATGATATATAGCCTGTGTATTGTAGCGTAGTGTGATATATATTTTGGTAGCAGCAGGTAGAATCATTGTTGAAATCAAGAGAAGTGTGTAGCGCACTCACACACGACTGAATTATTAACGTGACGTTATGAGCAGGACACACAAGGGAATTAAGTCCCGAGGCAAAGTTTATCCGCCACAACAGGTCGTGGTTGTTTCCAGCTTCTATTTTCGCTCGCCAGATGGCAGCAGTAGACCATGTTAATTTGAGTACGGCAGCACAATGCTAACCACTCACACATACACACTCGATACACTGTATGTTCGAGATGTATGGGAGAGAGAGCTACCCAGGAGAAATAGATGAGATGCATAATTAATTCATAACTGATTGAATTGTTTTTTGAATCAAATTTCAATTTGAATTGCTAAATTTAAATTATTTCTTATTATTATACATAAGTTAGGCTAATGGAAAAATATAAATCTGAGATGACAGTGTTCATGTGGTATGCTACTGATTAAGAGATTTATGTTATTTTTTCCCATGTGAATAATATTCATCAATCATTCAATAGATCTTAAATGCCATAGATTACAGAAAAAATATTGTATATTAAAATACGTAATATGCATTTATTAATCAACAAATCTTTAACAAAAATAATGAACTTCAAAAATTCAGAAGATTTCTTCGATAAATTAATGTACTGTACACAAAAAAAAAAACACTTTCTGGTCCATACACAAGAGTCTATGTCTATAAATACTATATAGAAATTAGAAAATTCATCTTAATAATATCAGTATGCTGACTAGATAGGAGAATACAGTTTAGCCACAGTCGACTTTAATGGAGTCGGACGTACTTTAGCACAACACTGTCACAGGACAATATAAAAAATAATATGATTGAAAAAATACTAGTCACAACCAAGGAAAGACAACTCTCATCACCGACAGGAAATGGAAATTTTACTCTGAATATGATAGCAGTTCTCTAAAATAGCAGTACTTCTAAAATCATTATTTGAGTTGAATAGTGGCATTATCTCAAATTCTATTTCGTTTGAATAAACAATTTTTGTAAGCAGTGTGAATACCAATTTATCAGTGGAATTCAAATTTGAGAAATTTTTATATCAATGGCAATATTGGATCAAGATAGACTAACTTCCACTAGTACAATCACCATTCAAGAATGAAAGTATTCTATCTCTTCTCCCTTCTTTTGTATTAGGCCTACTTTCTAATTGTGAGGAATGTGAAAATATATGTGAACTCTCAAAAAATTCAATTTACAAATTTAAATAAATACGAGTATATATTGATGGGGAATATTGTCATTCAATGAGTCGAAGGAAATTTGATAATTCAATGAACATCTCTAAGGAGGGTGACTTAAGGATTCATCTATGGAGACCGGTTGGAGTGGGTGAGAGTGAGAGAGAAATATGAAATTTGTAGAGTAAGAAAAAGAAAGACTGAGAGGTGGTGGAGCAATAGCTTTTAGTGGAAGTAAAGGGTTGATGAAATGAGTGAGAGAATGAATACATCTGATGATTAAGAGGAAGAGGGATTCCGAAGAGAGGACACTCAGTAGCACATACAAAGGATACGTATCCTGGGAGTAAGCAAATATTGCGTTTCCCGTTGACATTGTTTCAACAACGGAAATGGACCGGCAAGGAAAAGATGACTAGAAATTGGGCTGTATATCTTTTGGAAAAGCTCATTTTCCTAGTAGCTAGGATGAGTGTTGTAATGTAAACCTACACTCAGCCGTGCTGAAAAGGATGACAGATTAAGTAAACACATAAAAGGGTCCAGCTACAATGCTCGTATACTGTCGTATGTTGATAGTGTTTGAGTTGCAGCCCTAAACCTCTATCAACAGGAGATTTTTGGTTTACTATGTGAGCGCAGCCCTTTATGGCTTTGGATTTTCGACACTTTACATTGACGCCTTTGCAATTCAAATTTGACTTTGAATTTCATGAGGCCAACGGGATTTGAACGATATTTGCAATCAGCTTCCAGGCGAAAGATAGAAGGTGAAAAACATTCATCATTTATTTTCATAATTTGAACTGGATTGGAACTCCACAATGTTTCCTAATTTTTTTTTTGCTTGTTTGGCCACATCGGACCACTTGAAGTCAATCATACCCGTGTTCATCTGTTTGCATTCTCTCTTATATTCATACAATCAAAATAGACTTTCCTCAATTAAAATAGAAAATTTCTACTGGTTTACGATCCAACTAATACCTGATTTGTTCTCCGATTCATAATTATAAATGTGTTTATCGATGATTCAAGATTTTTCAGAATTACTAGAGGGCCAAGAAACAAGAATCAGTGGACAAATATTGATTCTTTATGAATTTTCTGCAATGTCTTACCCCTGAAATCAATATAAATATTTAGTTCTAATAGTATAAAATACTTGAGATGGGTAAAAGCTTCATAGACTCAAGTCCTTATCGAAAAGATTGAAGACAAATAAGTACCTATCTCTTCAAGCCCCAGGGAAAGCTCACGTAGAACAACTGTGACAAAGTAATAGAACCTGGAGTTATGAAACGGATCCCAGAGGGCTGTCTTCTGACAAGAGTTTCCAATAATTCATTGGACAACAAATAACGATAGGAAAGTAATTCCTGAGAGGCTATTTTCAGAGAAATACCTGATAATAAACTGCTGGTCTTTGAGCACATTCCCTTATCGTTTAAAGGAAATATTATTTCTACGTTGAGGAAAATAGAGAAATGAATTTTTCTGCTGGTACTGTCAAAGAATAAATTTTCTACGTTGAGAAAAAAAGAGAATTTTTTTTTGCGAATGATACAGGTATGAAAAATACAACTAAAGAAGGATTTAACTGTAAAAGGAATACAAGAATGCAAAGTAACAAAATACGGTATGCTCTTTGAAGTGAGGAAAATGTAAGAGATAAAGACAGAGCACCTGATCTTCCTTTTCTCTCACAAGTATTGTCTAATTCCTTCCTTTATCGATACTTATTGTACAATTCTTGGTCTCTAGCCAATTCACCTCCTCGTGGAAAGTGCCTTTCTCTCAGTGTACTGTTTTTTCCCAGCAACGCTCTTGTGATTGCTCGACCCTGATGCATCTAGACTTTTCCTGGGAAATCTCTAGAGTGCCGCTTTCCTTGCCGTTCGGTTTTCCTCGATCGATTTTCCAGCAAGATTCTCATCACATTTTACCTAATTCGGTGTACTCCTTTGAGAGTTGCTTTAAGCCGGCTTTCCAGTGCCACTACGAGTCTCTTCTAGGAATTACTATCCTTCGATCCTGATCCGAATGCTACTTATCTTATTCCATGAATTTTTAAGATGTTTGAAAAGTTGAATATCAGAATGCTTATAAAACAGCCTGTACGTTTATATGAATCCAAAGGCATGAACAGTTACAAGTTCCATGACTCACAGATACATTCTAACACTGAAATACACTACTGCACCGAATTTTTTTAAGTGTTATTTAAAAGTTTCCACGATATATAAATTTTGCAAAATGCTGATAATATGGATACTGCACAATTATTTGAACATATTATTTTGTAGATCAATTGCATAATTTTATTCAATTTCATTGCTGAATCATGGATTGCAACATATGAGTATAGGAGGTCTTAATATTATTTACTTATTAATTTGATGAAAGCTTGAAGAAGCATGGCCGTAACCTGAATATTTAATGTGAATTTGAATAGTACAGCTGCCAATTTTGACAATAAATGCTCAATAGATGCTCCAAATAGATGCTGATTTTATTACAGTATTGTGATTAATGTCAACGCTCTATGATTTCTGCGTTTGAATTTGATATGGTAGTCTTATTGATCCTCTGTAATCAATGAAATTTGTGAACTAAACACGAATTTGAAATGAGAAACGCTGAGAAGTGGAATATAGGTCATCATCATCATCCACAGTCTAACGTTTTAACATTGATCCATGCAATCATTTAAATAAACCGTGGTAATCTAATATAGAAATGTGAGAACATAATTGTAATGAGAGCTCCACACAATATTTATACAATATACAATATATTACTAAAAACTATTCAATTGTTAAAATTTCCTCTCAAAGTACCTCGTTTCATTGTTTCTCAATATTACTAAGCTTTGCAATCAATACTTTTCTATTGTGATTATATTCCTTTCGCAATAGATGCTCCTTCCTGTCGTATTATTCGACTAATTTATAAAATGTTATCTTAATATCTCCATATCCATTACACAGATTCAGACTTCATGGTTTGAGTAGGAAAATCGAAAAATTCCTTAGTTGCACATTCAAAGAATAGAGATTTTTCTAGAAGTTTGTAACAACGGAATTCTATCTTATATTTCACTGGACTCATTCAGAGAGTTCTTGTTCTGCAGTTCTGGACACAGAGCTCTGGAATGTCCCTTCAAACTTTAGGAGGAACTTGAAGTTTTTATGTTATAGGTTAATGGCCATAACAACTAAAGTTTGTTACAAATAGTATTCCAGGGATCCAGGGTCGTACATTCCAATGCTATTAGCTAGGCGACATTCTGCCTTATCACTGTTCACTGCATCTACTTTATTAGTGCACGGAAAACAAGAGGAAAACAAAGGAGTTCAATCTTTTCCTCTTTGTTCCCATTTAGAGGCATTCTACCTTGGAAAAACATCTCGGAAAATGAGTACGGCGTTTAGACTTTCCCGTGAGAATACTGAAAGTTTTTCCACGACTGCAGTCATCCCTTGAATTTTAAGTGTCATTGTGTATCACACTCATTTCAAACTGAATATTTAAACTCGAGTTCCATTCTAGTTTCATGATTTCAAAGAGAATATACATCTTCATTTGGAGACAGTATCCAGTTAGCCTATCCTACTATTTTTCAATTTAGTAATAAAATGTCATGGAATAGTTTTATTGACCTTATAAATCTGAACTCTAATTGAAAACAGAGTCATTTCAAACTGAATATTTGAACTCGAGTTCCATTCCGTATAATTTCAAAGAGAATATACATCTTCATTTATAGACAGACAGTATCCAGTTAGCCTATCCTAGTATCCAGTTAGACTATCCTACTATTTTTCAATTTAGTAATAAAATGTCACGGATTAGTTTTATTGACCATATAAATCTGAACTCTAATTGAAAACAGAGAATTGGAAAGTCGTGCCTTTCCCAATCATTCTCATTCAACTTCCTCTACTGTTATCATTCATCATGATAATACCAAATATTGAATAATATGGTTCATACTCCTAATCTTTAATTACATGATCTATTTTTGCATAATATGATCTATTATTATTATGCATGATCTATTATTATTGCATAAGACTATTTTTCATTCAATGAAATCGGAAACTTGTGATTGAGTATTATTGACTGTTATTGAATGTTATTCAGTATTATTGAGACGATTGACTGTTATTCATCTGACAGTAAGATCTTTTAGATTCAGCTGCCCGTGAGCAACATGGAAGGACAGGTGTCCAATAGATATTCAAAGCATACCTTGGTCTTGAGTAGCTTCTAAGGACCTTGATGAGATTCTCTGTGTGGATCATGTGGGAGGGGGTGATCAGCTTCACTTCATCGCATTCAGATTCACTTCAAAGGAGGCAGCACTAAGGAACCGCAAGGATAATCGACAAAACATACCAAGTTGAGTGACTTCCTTACTCTTGTAGACTACGTTTGGTATAGGAAGGTTTGAATGAATAGACTAGTCAAATAAGATTTTACTTTTAAAATGTCGCTAATGCTGTAATAATGTTTTCCTGAAGACTATGTTAATTGAATGAAAACAATGTTGCCATGTGCCTTAAAGAATCATCTGGAGAAGACTTTCATCTTCTGTCCTTTCTAAAAAATTATTCAACGTGATCTGATATTCTTTGACAATTTTAGTGTAGAAAACTTGGAGGATCGACAATTAATAAATTCATCACCCATCAACAAATGCGTGATGGAAGCGACTCTTCATTCTTTCGCCAATTCATAAAGGGTCACTCTCTGGCTATCGATCGCTTCATTATCATCTTTCTCAATATTATACTCAGTTCAAATTCTTATAACTTACAAATTCATTTACATAATTCACAGTCATACTTATCAAAGTATCTTGCATATTCTATTAGTTCAAAATTCATTTGAGTTCCATTATAACATAAATGGAGATTACTTGAGTTATCTTTACCGAATCGGAAATTCATTTAATAAATCTATAAAAATTTCACTCATTATTAAATATCAACATAACTATGTTAGCCTTGTATGTACAATGATGGAATATTTAATAATCTTGGAAGTAGACGCGAGTAGGAACATGGGTAAAACTCACCATTACATGAGCTTGAACTGGGAGTAATTTTTGTTGTAAGCTAATTAAGTCTACTCGTACATAAAGTATACTTTTCTCACGTCATCATTTCATTACTCACTTATAGCAGGATCCTTTTAACTTGTCAGAAAACATATGTTTCGACGAGCAATATCACAATTCTTGACCTACAAATGCTGAATCTCGCAGATTACTGAAAAGGTCTTTTAAAACGTTATTCTTTGAAAGGTCTTCTTTAAAAAGGTCTTTTAAAGACTTTGAAGGTCTTTAAGACTTTTAAGCCTTTTGATTATTGTGTCGAAATCACTGTTTAATTATTACAGAAACAGCTGATTTCTGACAAGTTATAACGATCCTGCTATAGTAGAGATAATTTCAGCTGACAGTGGCAGTTCTTTCGAAAAGAGAAGCAAGAAAAATCTTCCGCCATCAAGGAGACGGAACGCTTTCACCCTCAATTAAGAGACCAAAGACCAGAACGTTTCTCTCATCCCACTGCAAAATTCAGAGAAGGGATTTGGTAGTGAATAGAGCTGGCAGAGAAAACTGTTTGTTTCTGTCGCGAAAGCCCTCAATTATTCACAAGCATCGGAAATAAATCTTCCAATTAAGAATGCCGATACGACTCGGCTTCAATTAAATCCAATTAGGCGTTTATTCATGCCAATCCGCGAATAATTGGAGTGTCTGTTTTGAGTTGAACAATCCATTCATCTGATGTAATGCCCATTCTTCAATGGCTGAACGAGACACAGCTGTCACTATCAGAAACACTGCTTTTCAAATACTTTTGTTCGAACTTTTGGTCCCATTGATAGCTTTTTCCACTGAGAACCTTTTTGATCAAATGCTTCTAGTAGTATATTGGGCTGATAGACCCATTGAAGAATGCTGAGAGATGACTGATTGTATTGAATTTTCAATTATTTCTCCCCATTGAAAAAATCTATGTGAGAGGTTATTGACTCTAATGGCGCGGTTTGACGATACCAGTTAGTAGATGAGTAGGTTACTGGCGAGCAGGTTGGTCATATGATCTTCCACTCTATACAAACAAATAGGGCAATGCACACAGACAGTGTGCATTGCCCTATTTCTTTGTATAGAGTGGAAGATTATACAGTATGATCAACCTGCCTCATAGTAACCCACACGTTTACTGGTATCGTGAAACCGCGCCATTATATTGTAAAATTGAGCATTACCCCTCTCTTAGATCATCGCTTGAGAGTGTAAGTGAACCTTCGCTCTCCTTTATTTTCCGTGAGGATCAGTACTTGATGGTTTAGTATTGACACAGAGAATGTGAAGGACAATTTCTGGATCTTTGTGGTACTCAGTTAAATACATTCAATAACATCACTATATAGGGATTTTATTTCAATCAATAAAATTATCAAGTATGAATCTTTTCTTGACTTGAATCTTTAAAAGAATTCTGATCACTACAGAGAGTTCAATTTTCATGAATAGGTCGTTGTTTTTGTGTGCTTTGATTGATCTCAATGTTTGAATTTCAGTGTTGTTTGAATTTAATTGTTAGGAGGAACAATAATAATAATATTATTAAAAATTAGGAGAGATGACGAGTTCATTTCCAATTTTTTCGATTTTAAAAATCTTTATTGAAAATAATCGACTTCTATATTTTCACATTCAGCACCAATCTTCCTTGAGATCATCTTCATGAGCCCTAGAATGAAGGTAAACATTCCTTTGTGTTCGGAGAGCTTTAGTACGTGATTGTTCAATACTGACACATGAAATGGAGGGGAAATTTTCTCTGAATTATTTCGGGTATTGAGTTCAGTTCATTCAATAAAACTACTGAAAGTATTGTTTAATCAATAATTAATAAATTATTGTTCGTCCTTAATTATTGATTATGTTTAATTATCAATAATTATACATAATCAATGAGTAGAAACCTCCTCTTGACTTGAAGCTTGTGAAAAAATTTGATCGCTACAGAGAATTCAATATTTATGTATAGATTGTTTTTTTTGTGTTATAATCGATCTTTTAAGGTTAAACTTATTTGTAGAAGTCTTATAGATGTTGTGGAACTCCATGAGGAAATAAAACACTAAAAGATATTGTCCAAAGATAATGTTTAAATTTCAATGCTTTCACTTCCAAATCGATTTTTTGTACAAAATTGGAATATCAAACTTAATTTTCTCAGAAAGAGATAATTGTACGGTTTTTTACAATTCAAATAAGTTCTGATTGGATATCTATGTCTTTCGAAAAATCATGAGTAACTCACTATATTTAGTGATAAGATATTGTTCCACATTGTGCCAGTGAGTATTTGATTCTCTTGCCAACTATTCTCTAATTTTCCAATTTTTTAGTCGTAGTCGTATTCATTCAAAGCTCCTAACTGACTATGTAGTCGCGATAATCCCCATTATTAAGCAGTCAATAAGCCAGTACCGTTCGATGAGAATAATACGAATGCACTCAGGAACGAGCTGAAATTTCGACGAATAAATAGTCGTTATAAGCTACGAGTTTCGACCATTATTCTATACAAGTTGATAGGACAAATGAAGCCCGCCTTGTTCGCCATCGTTTATCATTAAACTCGAAATTCAGTGCTCAGAATTGGAATTCAGCAATGAATATTTTCCATTCCATTTGGAGCCCGAGGCTTGAGCTCGAACTGAACGCCCAGTTTTCAGCTGTTATGAGCGTTCGAGCTCACGTCAGTGAACACTGAACGAAGATTATGAATAATGAATGGTTGCACTAATACAAACTACATTTCATTTACTGTCAACTCCCTAGCGAAAGTTGATAGTTTTGAACAAATAAATGATACAATATCATTTTGCTCCTGGCAGATAAATCACAGTAGGATGGCTTCATTTGAAAATCAAAACCTGTATCGATGTATCCGATTTGATTGGTGACTGCACACTTATTTCATGTGCAGTATCTCGTAATATGAATTATGAACTTCATGATGAACTATTGTTTGAGTTTATTAGGAAAGTAGAATGGTTTAGTAAGTTTAGTAGGAAAGTGGAAAGGTTTAGTAAGTTAAGTAGGAAAGTAGGAAGGTTTAGTAGGTATTGTTAAGTTCAGTAAATTCACAGCTCCAATTTTCTCAGTAAACCACAGAAAGCTCTAAAGTTAAATTCCAGTTCTTTTTTAATATCCACAAAAGTTGTGGATGAAGAGAATCACAGAAAAAAATGTTTTTATTAGAGAGAAAAATTCTAATGTTCCTTACAATACGTTTCCATATCAACCAAACACATACAACCGTATCAATTCAAAGAAAGAAATATCCAGCATCAGACGGTTTGTTCCTTATTATACTGTAGGCTACTTTTAAATTCATATTGCTTATAATAATGTGCTATCATTTTGCGATAAACGTTTTTCCTTTAATTGAATCTTATTGTGATTTCTTGTTCTTCTCCTACCAATTTCATAGATTATTCACAGTCGATAACTTGAATTATTTAAAAATTCCATATCAATATTCCAGTTCATATTAAATGTTATCAATAGATTTATCCTACAACGTGGTCAGTCATCGAAGATTAATTGTTGATCAAATTCTATTTAATTTATCTAATTCAATCAACTAAAAGACAATATAACAATAAACAATTTTACCGTTGAGTCCAATAAGTTTATTTAGAGAATTGACAAATTAAATTTTGAGAGTGAAACTTCTATTACATTTGGACGAAACATAACTACTAATACTATTGTCAAACACAGAACTAAATTTATGAGTAGAACGGTCGATTATGTTATATAAAGTGCAAACGTTGTGAACAATAAGAACAATAGCTCGTGAGTTGATAACTGGTAATATTTTTCCAATAAAAAATTGACAATAAAACTCGTGAACCATGAAATTTCTATCGTGAAAGTCACTTGAAATCTGTCGCCAGTTGCCGAATGCCAGTACCAATATATTTCGACACAACGGACAACTTTTAGCGTTACTGAATTTTTTCAGTGCAGTTGGCTGTTCTCTGCAGGGAATATACCAAAAGAATTTACGACTACAATTGTTTTGAAACAATCAACATTCTGTCGGTTTATTTGGTGCGAATGGTTTGGTGCGAGGATTTCAGATTTCTATAACGGTGCGATTTTGACGCTCGGTAGGCGAAAAAATAATGTGCAAAGAGGGAGGTGGAGAAGAGAGAAGAAGAGAGAGTGAGAGAGGAAGAGTAAGAAAGTAATAGAGAGAGAGAAAGTGACAGAGAGCGAGAGAAAGAGACAATCAGAGGAAGAGGAAGAGAGGAAAAAGGAAGAAATAGAGAGAGAAAGAGATAGAAGAGGAAGAGAGAGAGAGGAAGAGATAGATAAAAAGAGAGATGAAGAGAGAGATTGAGAGGAATAGAACAGAATATAAAATAGAATATAGAATGGAATATAGAATAGAATATAGAACAGAATATAGAATAGAATATAGAATAGACTATAGATTAGAATATAGACTAGCATATAGAATAGAATAAAATAGAATAGAATATAGAATAGAATAGAATAGAATATAGAATAGAATATAGAATAGAATAGAATATAGAATAGAATATAGAATAGAATATAGAATAGAATATAGAATGGAATATAGAATAGAATATAGAAAAAATAGAATGACTGCCTTCATTTTAACCTGGGAGGGCGAAGTTAGGACGCAGTCGGCCCTCTCTTACACTTAACCCTCAAAAGAGAGAGAAAGAGAGTAATAGAGAGAGGAAGAAAGAGGGAGGAGACTAATAGAAAGAGAGAATGTTGTAGAGAGAGAGTTAGAGATATAGAGTTAGAAATAGAGAGTTAGAGATAGAGAGAGAAAGAAATTGAAGATAGAATGACGTAGTGTAGAGCTTTGAAAAGTGAGAGCAGAGGGTAAGAGGATAATGATGCGAGCAAAAAGAAAGATAAAGAGAAAATGAAAAACCGAGACGGACTCTATCCCGAAATTTGGTCCTTTCACTCCCCAACCAGGGTCCTGGTGGCAGGATTTTTGCTGCCAACCAACCCAACGTAAACAGGATAACTGTGATTTTTATCTCGCACATCGGAACTGAGTTCATGTCACCGAATTCCACCCACCAACATCAGAAATAGCTGACGATGAATACGAATGTAAATTGAACGAAATAAATCTCAACTCACTGATCGCATTTTCCGATTTCAGTTTTGATTCATGAATTTATTTTCGATTTTGCTGGCAGATGGTTGGCTTTTGATCTTCCACATGACGTCTCGAAATAAAATCTGTCCACTTTGTAGTCTACTTTATTAGAACTGGATGGTGTTTGGTTATCAGCCTTTCGAATTTCATCCATTTTTGATGCAACTGAGCTCAGAACTGTCTTTTTTATCTGAATTTATCAGGTTCTCAGACAACATATCAAAGAGAATTAAGTAAATAATTCTTGATATGTTGTAAGCTTCAAAAGATGATTGTGTTTAGTAGTGCTGTGTTAGTATGAGTAGCCTATACGCTGATATGCAAATATCAATTATTCATATACAGTAATAATAAATCTTTCCCATGGATTTAAAGTATATGTGGATATGTGGAGAGATACATCACCTTTATTTCTTGTATAATATTTTCTTCTTGTAATCTATTGTGGAAAGTGAATTGAATTGAATCGAATCAAATTCAATTCATTTCCCCTCTTTACAATATACACAGAGAAATTGAGATACAAAAAAAATCAAAACAAAATAAATAAATAGATTGATACTCCGATGATTAGATCAATCAATATTCCACTGTACTGATGAAGTATTTCGTTATTTGTTTATGAGAAGAGTGGTCGTAAGTCGTAAGAACATCGGATCTCGTATTTTCAAGGGTGAATTATTCAATTTCAAATAATAAAATTGAGTATTGTAAACGTAATAAGCCAAAACCTTTCACACGTTTCATTTGAAGTTACTTTCATCTCTATAACAATGAGTTTGTATTAGGGCGGCTACGTTTCTCCCTAACCATGAGCCCTGCTGTAGGGCCTCCATCAATCAGACAAAACGGAATCCCAACAACTTTATTCGCACAAAATACGCTTCGGTCATACACAGACCATTATAACGGTCGATTCGATTTGCTGGGAACGGAATAGGTTGATAAAGATGGAGGATTCTGAAGGTTGTAGCTGGGAGAAAATCGAAATGAAGCCGCAGGAAATAAGCACGTCAGAAATATTTCCAAGTTGATCGGTCAGTCTGTCAGCTGCAGTACAATGCTTTCACTTTGTCGAACAGCAAGAATAGCAGAAGCAAGTAGTTCGTTCTGACGTCGTTCTTCCATCTGGGAATTATTTCCATTGGTTATTCCGATCGGAATCGGGGCCGAGACAGTCGAAATGGCTTGCAAATAGCTGGGGGAAGGTATGGTAGATATTCTAACATTCCAAAACTTCTCATCATCTATTAGATCTCCTCGTTCTTGTTTTGTGATTAATTAATTTCCAAATTAAGGTTGAATACCAACTTAGCCTATGCCTGCCTGCAGAGATTTTCCTCAAACCCATTCATCTATAATCCATAATTCATCACTGCGATTCTGTAAAAGGAACCATTCTGTAAATATCCTTACTTCATGATAAGAGAGATCACTATATTTGAAGTTGTCATGGCTTCTTCTACAAGGTGTTTCACAACTTTTTTTTCACAGTATTTTTGTGATGATTGTATAATCATTGTATGTTGTGTGTCAAAATAAAAACTATTTTATTTTATTTGAACTTTCTACAAAGTTTTGAAATCATTTCAGCTGACGAGGCTTTGCAGCTCTTTCCAAAAATCAACGGGTCAATATTATTTTATTGCAAATTCATCTTAATAGCAGGCTAATATTGTTATTTGCTGCCTTTGAAACCGTCAAACATTAATATGACTATAGAGAAGATTATATTTCAAGGACATGTCGATAAATATTGCAGTACCGAGATTTTCACATTGATCAGCTATAATAGTAAATAGATTTTGAAATAATCTTAAATAATGATTCCAACATAATCCCTTGTATATCCAGCTCCGGTGTGATGTATGAGATTACAGTATTATGAGGTGGAATAAGAAATTCATTAAATTCAATCCAAAAGACATAATATACTACCAAAGTCTTCTAATTCTCCTTTTCCACAAAGCTGAAATTTTTTCTAGATACAAATAAAATTCATTTCGAATATTAATCCATTTGAAATAGTTTGCAATAAGCTTATATGAGAATTAGTCAGGTATGATTCCTCCAATAGTCTACAATCTACATGATCGATGATTCATCTTAATAGCAGGCTAAGATATCAATTCAGATGAAGAAGACAAGAGGAAAAGGATAATAAAATATGTGGGAAACGAGAGATAAAAGGTAAATTAGAAGAGACAATGAGAATAGCACAGTGAAGCAACATGTGGGAAGCAAGGAGATTCACAGACTGTTAAGAATATTGAAGTCACATGGCTTTGAATATTTTATTTCCTGTGTATTTCGATTCCATTCCCGGGACAGAACAGCTTGGTAATTCCAGCTGCATGGGGCTGTCATCGGGAATGATGTTTTGGGAGTAAACTCCATTCTTTTCCTGAACATTGGTGCGTATTTTTCTCGGTATACTTCTATTCTCGAAGCTTTCGACAAATTCCTGAGAAATGGAACATTGATTCAATAAGATCAAGAAAAGCTTTCCTGCATCTTCCTTCGGTTTTACAAGAGATTCTTTTTCGTTTCTTTTTTGAATAGGGTCTGTTCATTCACACAATAGATTTTCGCTCGAAGTCTCAAGCTATGTTTAGACTTAGGCTATTTCCAGTTTCGGATCTTCCAGTCTTGGAAAAATGGAGGTCTACTCAGTTTCAGGTTGAATGGAATTAGATCAGTGTGGAAAGACGAAATGCTTGTCAATGGAAGCCAAGCGAAGAATGAAAGAGAAAACTAATATCTTCATAATAAAAATCAATTTTTTTTTAAATTCATACTTGACGAAAGAGGATGATTTTGATTAGCAATATCAAACTGAGGTAGACAAGATTATTCCATCTCGTAATAAATATTTAAATAGGGACGCAATAATGAAAATAAGTAGGCCTATACAATTTTCCTTTTCATTATTTTTTAGCTTCATGATAGTTTTGTAGATCAAAACTACAGATTTTGTGTAGTAGTAGAGGTGATATTGAGGTAGTTCTCGATAATGAATAAAAAGTCTCAGTTTACCAGAGACTGATATAGTGTATCAACCAAAACCGGTATCTTACGGTTTTAATAATTTCGCGTTTTAGACAACTTTAAGTGATTTTATTAATTGAAACTACATACAATTATTGTACTATATACAAGCTCTTTCAAATATATTACTATTCATGATATTATAAGTATTCGATACACGTTTTTTTATTTAACAACTTTCTGTAACACTATTAATAGATTGGTTCCTGCACAAACTCAACTACTTATTAACTTTGTTAAATATAAAAACTGCAATCTTATATTCTCTTCATTTTTAAACGGGTATTTCTCTCTACATAATTATTAAGCGTAAAAATCCATTAGGGGGTACTAAGTTTGTATCGATTATATTCTTTTAACACTATTGAATTACCAGCTCGTAGCCAATAAAACGATGTTCACAGGGGTGAAATAACATGTTCCTGTAGTGAATCAAGTTTATTTTATTATTTCGGATTTTGAAGGGTTTTAAATGAGTTTCCTCTTCGGACACCGAGAACTGGGAATAGCAAATCTCATTCTTTGAGACCCATTACTTGTCAAGAACAATGTATCTTGTTCCAAGTTTCTCCCATAATTCAATCGAAGAAAGGGTAGATAATGGCATTTTGGCTTCAAGATTTTTAAAAGTTTCACCTACAGACCTTCCCATCATTAATCATCGATAACAGGAGTTTCTAAGGAAGAATAATTGAAAAATGATTCCAAGTAATTTATCTGAACCTGAACTTGGGGTCTCAACAATAGAAGTTATTGTTCGGACTGGAGACTTTTCTAGCAAAGTTCCTACCTATTCTCCAACTCTTTCCCCGGCAGTTATACTTTCTTGATAAAGGGCTCTTCGATGGAACTGGGTTTTCTCAATTTCCGAAAAGTTCCATTCACTAAAATTGGAACTCTCAAAAATAAATCGATCAAAAATTTCTAATTTTGTTCTAATTATCTTGAAATTTAATTTTCATTATAATTGTTTAAAAAGTTCGATATTTCTATGTGATTCAGTTAGATTTATAGTAGGCCTATTTACATTCACATCCATTCAATGATATAGAATTATGGAGTGTATAAGTAGAAGTAAGTAGATAAGGATTTCTTGAAAAGGATAAAGTTTGGTTCATTCTAATCCAGTAGATATACAATTTTTACCTGGAAAATATTCCGAAGTCTATGAAATTTTTACATGGTGTCTGGGGGTACTCTGGGATGTATAACCTGAGTTTTCCTCCAGAACCCTGTGCTAACTTCGAGGGCCAAAACTTCAAGATTTTCGGTATTTTCTATGTTTTCGTGTATATCTTGTAAATTAAGCATATTTTGTGTACCATTGTGCATTACAAAGTTGTAGAGCATAAAATTTGCTAAATTTTGGTTGGTGAAACAATTTTGTAGACTCAATATTAACTGGAATACAGCCCACCAAATTTTGAATTTTTTTTTTTAAAATGTAAACAAATTATTAAAAACTTTAGTTTTCGGCCCTGTTACTATTTTTATTACTATCATATTTGTTATGTAGTTATTTTAATAGTTCATCAATAACAATATCTTGGAATATCTATCAACGAACCTCCCCCTTTTTAATTCTTGGTTAGTAATTCTTCATCTTTTGAGAATAAGATTCGGATATTGAGCATACAGGGATGGTGAAAATGATGGAAACGGCTTAATATTTATTAAACAAAGATAATTTGACGGTAGGTGACATTGGAGATCGTACTAAAATTGAAAATACTACTTTACTGTGACTTCAAAAGTCTGGTCCGCCATCTTGAATCCGCCATATTGATTCTAACTTCATTTTATTAAATGAGAAGGTGGTCATGTTATACATGATTTCGATACAGAATTTCAAGAGAAAATTAATGGCGAAAACCGCACATCGATATGTGGAGCCGTTTTTAAGATATTCCAATTATTAATCAGACGTATTAAATCGACTTCACTTACTATCTAAAAACGGGTGAAAAAATTCAAACTTTGGTGGCTGTATTCCAGTTAATATTGAGTCTAAAATTGTTTCACCAACCAACCTTTAGCAAATTTTATGCTCTACAACTTTGTAATGCACAATGGTACACAAAATATGCTTAATTTACAAGATATACACGAAAAACACAGAAAATACCGAAAACTTTGAAGTTTTTGGCCTCCTCAGTTAGCACAGGGTACTGGAGGGAAAACTCAGGATATACATCCCAGAGTACCCCCAGACACCATGTTCAAATTCATAGACTTCGGAATATTTTCCAGCAAACCCACTTTTTTTCATTATATCGACTGGACTATTCTTTCCCATATTCAGCGAAGTTTTGGTCTAGACCTAGACATACATCTAAAAAAGACAGCGGTTCGTATTCGTTCAAACTAACTCTGAAAAACGTAATTTTGACTGAATTCAAACTATAAACAAATATTAAACTTCAATTTGTAAAACTTGGTTTAAAAGCAAGGATGATGTATACAAGCCTGGAAGTGCTAGAGTGTGTAGATAACATGGAAGATATAATCTACATACTTCCCACACTTGAATGTAAACGAAGTCTGACACCAGATTAAATTTCCCCACCAGAGTGGCTGATAACATGACCGCTGTAAGGAGAGCAGCTCTGTTTTACTCATGCACCAGATGTTGGAACTATATAAAGCCGGATCTATGAAATTGCACTGGAGAGAGGATGTTACTGGTGCAGTTTTGCATCATTCAGAATAATGTAGGCTATCTGGCGCATTCAGCCTAGTTCGAAATTCAAATTAGAGTCGGTAGCAGTACAAGCGTCTATCCTCTACAACCAGCCCTTTACTCGTATTCAGAGCCGGAACATGATCTAAGCCTCTTCAATTCCAAGCCGGCTCTCATTGAAATAAGGTTCATGTTCACAGAATTCTAGCTCGCTTGCCTGCCCGTAAAGAGATGGCTTCTTGCTGAATATAAACAATTGTTTTCAACGTTATTGAAATTCTGTACATGATGTCGGTATTGGAAGCGATGGTAGGTGGATATACGGAATACGAGGCTTTCGAATGTACGAAGCGGTTCTAATGCTAACTTGCGGTTCTTGTATGGAGTTGGAATTTGGAATGACGTTTGTGATTGTGAATAACATGAATAATAGATTCAATATACATTGATGTTGATATCAGTGATTTTGGAGATTTCAAAGTAAGGCTAGGCGTACACCGGTTAGTCAAGACGAGATTAGTCACGTTTAGTCACAGTACTTCACATAGTTGCTTATGAAGCAACACACACCGATTAGTCATTGCATCAGTGTGTGCTGCTTCATGAGCAACTATGTGAATTACTGTGACTAAACGTTACTAATCTTGTCTTGTCTTGTCTTGACTAACCGGTGTACGCTTAGCCTAAGAACAATGTTCAGTCCCAAATAGTGACTTCTTATTAGGCTATATTGGACTAGAATGACTTCTCTACTTTTCTGACGTGGCGAAATTTGGACAGTCATGTTCACTCCACCATTTAAACACGTAAACTGCTGATAAATCTGCATCCATAATGTCACGTAACATAGATCACAATACTTAGGGCCGGTTCATGAGCTCGGGATTTAGCCAAGTCCTAGACTAATACGGGTGGCCAGCGTAGCATCGACAAACGTTAGCCTATACTATGTACTAAGGGCTCTCTATGCTGCCAACCCACTAACCTGTCGAGACAAACGTTTGTCGATGCTACGGTAGCCACCCGTCTTAGTCTAGAACTAAGCTGAATCCCGAGCTCATGAACCGGCCCTTAGTTTATCAGAAAAAAATGGTCTGGAACTGAAACGATCACTTGCCATCGTTACCATCAGATTTTAGTAGTAATCAATCAACTGATAAAAATCAAATATATCCTACTTTTCCCTTGAAGGCTACCTTTCCCTTTTTCCACTTTCCGAAACCATAAATACTCCCTTCAAGTCTCCTTTTCCTTCTTGTGATATTATTCACTATTATTAACCTTACATCGTGTACTTCAAAAACTTCACTTAATTTGCATACTCCCCACATTACTCTTTAAAAATACCCACACATATAGCAGGATTCTTTTAAATTGTCAGAAACAGCTGATTGATGTACGCTCGTTTACTAACGTTAAATCAGCTGTTTTCTGACAAGTTGAAAGAATCCTGCTATATCAATATCAATAACCGCACGTGAATTGCATTGAATAGCTTACGAATAGCGAATACTGTTATATTAGTTAGTTAGTAGAAAGTTTTTCGTTTCTCAAGTAGAACCCGCTCTTTTCTCACAGACTTCTGTCATTGTGATGAGCTCCTAGGTAATCATATCACGTTATGTTTTAATTTGACCTCTTTGAATTTCTTATGGAAAATAAAAATATTCCAATTTATCTATTTCAAAGAAGCCTGAATTACAAACTCAATCGAGTGTACTTTACGTTCATGTACTTAGCAGCTATTCAAACCTCTTGGAAGGGTTCCTGTTATTGCGCATGAACCCTACTCCGCAGTGGTGTATTTCAATGGAGCAATACGATGAGATACAAGTAGACCGAGTCATCTTAAGTTTCAAGTAGAGAAAGTTGAGAGGCCCACGGTAAGGAATTCCGCTGTCACATCTTTGACCCGTGTCTCATTTCCAGTGGAATCCCCTTCAAATTGGACCTCTTACAGAACTGGCACAACACTCGAAAGCCTCCTTGACGGCTGAATATTCGCTTCCCTAGGTAAACATGACGCTGTAAAGCTCTCTCGTGATTGGTTGGTTGATGCTTCGACACAAAATACTGTAGACCTAATACTATTGGAACCACGAAAGTGGGCTCTCAACGTTGATTGAATATACGTACACATACCCTGAATAGTTTCTTTGTGAATAATCATAGACCCATACCCATTCGAGTTATTTAGAAGAGTATTATGATCACCCCGACACATATTATTATAGTGGGGCATCATAATTAGGATTAGAATTATCTCAAGTAATTTATTGAGTCGGGATTCTCTTAGATATCTGTATTATATGTATCTGTATTTGAAAATAAACTCCTCTGAATGCATATTATTGGCATTCAGAGAAATTATTATTCCTAAAGGTTCAACTTCACAATTTCAGCCAAGAGGGAATACCCACATACGATTTCCCAGTGAAATACGTGTCAAGGAAAGTTACCAACGAAAAGAATCATCCATCATTTTTACAATTTGAAAGCTATTAGGAAGTACAAAACAAAAGCAATGTAGCAAATAACCAACATTCACGTCCATGATGTGTGTAGTGTACGGTCACGCACGTGTGAATCAGGAAACAAAGAGAATAAAAGGAAAGAGTGATAAAGAGAGTAGAAAGGAGAAGGAGAAGTAGAGAAATCAAAAGATAGAACACGCCCTGGATAAATACTCATATCATCAATCTTAAGCTGACCAACCGTTTTGACCTCTCTGGAAATCCACCTTACCACTCCTACCCCCTCCCCCCATTTTCCTCCTTCCCCCTCTTCGTCTCATTCCTTTTCTCTCGCTCAACATCTCAACAACCATCCATCATACATTATTTTTCTTTTTTTCTCTCTTCCTTTTCTATTTTCCACCTTTTCAAGATATTTCGTAACAACCATTTTTCCTCGGTATCAATCCGTTTTCCATAATAGCATTTCCATATTTTTTTCATGTGAACTAAGAAAGTGGAATGGAAATCCAATAATCTTTTGCCCACTTGGAGATTTGTTTCATATGAAACCTACTTATCAGAAATAATACCTACCACTATAAACATAGTAAATGTGTACCATGTGAAACTTTCTTATCAGAAATAAGGACCTGTTTACTCTTTTCACCCCTCTTTTCACAGTGAGCACAATAATTAAAAATGTTGACAGTATCTAGATGGATTTAAAAATAAGAAACGTTGTTTTGTTTTGAAAGTAGTTGAAGTTCATGGTATATTTATCTAAATTCTAGCAGTAGGATCTATGTGTTGTGACTTTATTACTCACATCAAGAAAAAATTATTATGAGTCAACGTCTTGTTTTTCCCTTGACTTAAGTTTATCACGAATTGTAAAATGCTTATGTAAATAATTTAAATAAACCAAAATTATTGGACCTCATCCAGATTATCTAATTATCCGCCTTTTTTGAATAACCTTGAAAAAAGCCTACACGTTTTATTTGAGTGGAAAACTTTCTAAAATTTTCCATTTTTCATTAGAGGTACAGTAGAGGGTCTAAAAGAAATCAATTAGCAAACTTTTCAGGTTCATGCACCGTATCGTATTCTATACATAGCAACATGTGAGAAGAAAATACTATTTATATTACTCAATTTATATTGAAAATACTGTTCTACTCGTGCTATTATTACTATTCTTACTATAACATACATTTACACAGAAGCAAATAAATGTTCAAGTAGCATCGTACCATCTTCAGTGTGATAGAATTAATTTTCGGAGTTTATTACAATAGTTCTCATGAATTTAACCATTGAACAATACTCACGCTGAAGATAATGAACAAAAAATTAATGACACTGAAACAAGTATGTGTAATCATTCCAATTACAGTATTATAAGAATAAATTAAGTATTAATGTTAAATGAATTTGAGTATGATAACTGACGATATTCCAGTCTGAAGCACTTACACTATGTTTAAATATCAAGTCTCACCAGACACTATTTCAAACTATATCAATGATAATATGAATCTGTTCACCATTATCAATCAGGAAGCATAATTTTAAAAATTTCATTTAATATCGTTGTTTGATATGAACACAATAGGAACTAATTAGTGAAATTTCAAATGATAATAATCACCCAACCAAGCACAACTCAATCTCTAAAAACTTCCAGCTTAATTTAGTCGTGTTTCCTCGTATAAACTCACTAATGAGGAAGAGTTGCGGACTACAAAAAAGTTACGATGGCATCAGTCGAAATAATTTCAACTTTCATAAACTTTTTTAAGCGTTTTCCTTATTTCACTCACCCTGCAGTAGTTAAAACAAGCTTTGACCACGGCATGCGTCTAATTGGAAGAGGAAATTTAATCTGAAATCTGAATGAAGTTTTTTACAGCCTCTGGTGATTGAGATTTTAAAGCTTAACTGCAATTCAGGCTGCGTTAACATTTTCCAGCCAATAGCAGACGAGGCTTTTATCATTCAATGTCGATTGAATGGGAGGAATACAAGAATTATCTATGCAATCAACTTTTCCATTTCTATTTCAGTTCATATGAGAATGAGAATTTATCGAGGTTTTACCCACTCAAGTAAATAATGAGAGCCTGGAATGTCAAAAATGATCTTTCATAATGGTGATCGTCATAATGGATAATATGTTTGCATCATGGTGAAGCAAAGGAAGTTATATAAGAGTTACTAAAAAATAGAAATTATCACAAAATTACAAAATTGAAGTGGAAATAATATGTGAAATAGACGTTTATTGTAATAAAGAAGTAAGTTACTCGTGAACATAAAAATGAGAAGAGCGATAATAATTTTGGAGAAATATAGCCAAACCTCAAATTTTACGTAGCTCAAGAGACCAAGATTCAAGTTCCGTTGCATCGGGATACTCATAAAAACAGAGTTTATTTTCAAGTTAGAATGTACTTTCTATTTAGTGTAACACACGTTTCAAGAGGATTCGATATGAATACTTGATACCGTTGAATCAGGGTTTCACTGTATTCAAATGAATCGTTCGTAGAGATAATAAGTCCATACGCGTTTTCCAAGATGTTATATAACTGTCTCAATATAATAGAAACACTAGGATGTAGTCAACATTCACAATACAATACAGAAACACTAACAATAAGGACCAACACAATAGCTTTATATAAGCTTTATATCTTCATATAATTATAATACAGTCAAGCTTCACAATTAATTGATTGTAGTAACCAGAAGAAAAACGACTACAACATCTCCGCTGATTTATTCTTGCAGCACAGCTTTCAATGTTCTGAAGACTTTAAGGGCTCCATAAATTTATGGAAAGCGTTTTCAAATGAGAAGCAAGAGCTTCAGTAATTAGTTCCAAAGTAAGATAAAAAGTTAGGAGAGAATTAAGAAGTTCAGACTTTTTCTGCACTTGCCATACAAGTTTCGAAGTGTTCAACAACAGGCAAATTACCACTTGAAATTCAGTGGCTGGGGTTCACTGGGAGGAGATGGAGTTGGGTGAAAAAGCGGTTGAAAATAATGAGAATGAGGATGTTTTTTCAAAGTTGAAGAGTTTTCTCTATCACCTGTTCAATCCCGTGAATTGGAAAAGTTTTCAACTCGCTCTCCATAAGTTTTTGATTATCCAGAAGGGAATTATAGAATGAGGAAATCTATGAAAATCTTCAATATTCCCTCAACCATTGGCATAAAAACCTAAACTTGATCTAATTGTACAAGGACACTGAAAAGATCATGATTACTAAACTATTGAAAAGAACCTAAACTTGAGCTAATAGTACAAGTACACTATTAAGGGCCGGTTTCTCCAATTTTAGTTTAAACTTACGTTTTACCACTCACTAGAAACTTTTTTGTCAGAAAGTCCGATGTTCGAACAGCTGACCATTTGATTCAATGTTAGCATCATTGAATCAAATGGTCAGCTGTTCGGACATCGAACTTTCTGACAAAAAAGTTTCTAGTGAGTGGTAAAACGTAAGTTTAAACTAAAAATTGGTTTAACTGTCGTTGGAGAAACCGGCCCTAAGTTCATGATTACTATTTCAAAATATCTTCAACTTGAACTAACGTTAGACTGGCAAGATCATTTATCATTTCAATATGTTTGAAATACAATATTCTCTCGTTGACAATGTCATGAATCTATCTCTCTGAGCCTGAAACACACACGAGCGACAGTTGCAGCAACCGCTCCGCAACCACAATCAGTTGCAGCAACTTGACAGATCATGCCAAGCGGAAGCGACTGCAACCTACCGTACTTTTCTGATCCATTTTTGTCTTTTGTGGCCTGTTAACTTATGGTCATACTGCAACTGACACTTGTATAAACCCTTCTCTTTTATTGGATTACTGGAACATAGCTTATCAATTTTATTCATGGTAATGACGGTCTAGTAAAGAGGGATTCAGATTACAGTGAGCATTGGTTCATTCATTCATTTCCGTGTCTAGGTCTGACCTCTTATTAATCTTGCAGTCATGACCTTGTTGTTGAAGGATTCTCGGAGCTAGTCCTTAGCACGCACAAATTATTATTCTTCATTTGTCTTTTTCTAATGTGCATTGAACCATTGGTCTATTCAGACTGTTTATATAAACACCATTTATTCTTTCAATGCCCATTCCATTTTTTTTATTCATCTATACATTCATTCATCCATTTATCCACTTATTCATCCATCATTCATTCATTTCATCCATTCATTTATTCTGAACTACATCCACCATTGGTTGATGCTAAACTCTGATGAACTCTTCCAAACTTATTTAGAGCTCTATATCAATCATGATCCATCTCTGTGTTGTGCTCCACATTTTCATTACATTTAGTTGCAACGCATCCAGTTACAGAGAGCAGCACTAGGAGGCCAAATGAGAACACGGGAACTGAATTAGTGATCTGAGTTGGAAGTTTTGTTTTGCCCACGAGATAATGCAATTTCCAACCCAGTCCATTGTCAGACTCACTACCTGCTTATAGGATATTTTACTCGACTTCCCTACAACCACTGGTTGCATTAGACTTTATTACATATGTTTGTATTGTGTTTGAGTTATACTTTCTATTGATTTATTGGAAAAGCAAGACTTCATGATTATGAATGAAAGTTGGAGAAAGCAATGAGAAGTTTTATTACTCAAACACAAAGAAAATGCTCATCGTAGAAGCAAATACAGAAGAGTTCGCTCTGTTCAAATGGATAATCTTATTCATGAAATTAGAATCGGAAAATTTGGGTAGAAATTATACATTTTTGAGAGTGTCAGGAATGATTGGAAAAGCATTTCAGTTGTAAGATAAGATTAATATTGAATTAATATCTCCTTTTCTAATTTACAAGATTGAGCTGTTTTGCACGATCTCAATACACTATGGTTTTTATAAATAAAAGCCAACAAAATTATTTACAAATATAATATCTACAAAATGCTTTATAAATAATATCAACAAAATTCATCAACTTATATTGGGATGTTGTAATGTCTCAAGTCAAAATTTAATGATTATTTCTGTATAATGAGACAAAATGCTTTTTAAATAATATCAACAAAATTCATCAACTTATATTGGGATGTTCGAATATCTTGAGTCAAAATTCAATGATTATTATAATGAAACCGAAATACGGATCACTTTATGAATATTTCTTTAACTCCAAATTATTCATAGAGATTATTGTTTCCTATGGAGCAATCAAACAAAACAAATAACATCGATTCAACACAACATAATTCTTAAATCGAGATTAGTGCCATTCTTTTAACTGATATCCTTTGCTTCTCTACTCAGAGTTTCAATAATCTTGAGAAAGAAGCCAGTCACAAAGTTATGGATCCTTTTAAACTCTCCCTTAAAAAGAACTTGACATCATTCTCTCTCTCACTCTCTCCTTCAGCTTCCCACATCCAACACGACTGGATTTCAAGATTTCATTAAACTGCCTTTGGAATTCGTTTCATCTGCTAAGCTGTTTGAAAGATATCATCCGAATTATAATTGAATTCCCCGAAGCGCCGTTTTCTTGTAGCTTTTGAAAAGCGTTACCTTTCACAACTTGAAATGTCTTTTGAAATTAGGTTATGAAAGAATTTGCTCAGCTTGAAACAATTCGAAATGCTGAGATTACAACGCCTTGACTTGTGTCTTGCTATTTACCTTGTTTGCTTGCTGTAAGCAGGCGGTGGAAAGCGTTCCATCTATTTCGCTAATGCAGGAGGTGAAGCGGATCAACAAATAAATCCCTGGAGAAATTAATTGGACTTCCTTCCAAGATGTCGTTAGCCTATTGATAAGGTGGGCTCATGGCTTATCCCTAAGGATTCAAGCGGGCTTAATAATCTCCTTGGGAAAAGGTTCCTGAGCTTAATAATCTGCTTGAGGATCGTAGATTATTTTGAAATCGATTCCAACGTTTTGCTCTGATTTCTAATTCCAGTTTGATATAAGCAATTTCCGTTCAACAATGATGGGATGAAATCTAGAGGAATGAAGAATATTTGATCAGCCATTATTCGATTTCGTCTCCAATCTTGAAGTGAGAAAAGTAAATTTCTTGGAAAAGTACATCATAGTAATGTTTGGTACTCGCAAGTAAGTAAGTAAGTATCTGTAAAAACTTGTAAATAAATCATTTTGATGTATTCCTTTATCTACGACCGCGTTAAAACGCAATGATTACAGTTTCATAATAATTGAAATCGAAACAGTAGCTAATACATTAATACCCTATGTTGAAACGTTAAAAGTTAAATGTAAAAAGAGTAAGTAAGTAATTCGCAAGTCAGTGCATAGTTTTGGATGTAGCCAAGTTTGGATCCAGTTTAAATCGAATGCATCCTAGGCTTGCATTCAGTTTTCGATGTAGTTTTTTGTACTTATAATACGATAGTTGTCTGTGGAGTAAATTATAGTGAAGACACTGTGAAAGCGTCTGTAATTATTCATGTAGATACTTTGTTGCGTACAAGCTGGAGACCTTTAATCTTCACACTCCTCCGAATTATCTATGATATGTATAATAAGAAAATTCTCTAGTATAATTTTGTAGTGCAAGTTTACATCATTCTCATCACAGTAACCCGATAAGTTAATTACAATGTTTATCAATCAATATAAATATTTATTGGAATGCTATTCATTGGACTGTGTGTGGTACCTGATAAAATACATCTTTTTACAATTTTTGTCAAGAAATTGGACTAATCTATGTTTGACAGAATAACATAAACATGTTTCACATACTAAAATAACATGTTTACAATCGTTGAGGGATGAATAGATAAAATAGTTTGAGTATAGCCTACCCGCGAAACCTGATTCTGAAATCAGCTACTCTCCGTGAATTGAAGTTTCCAAACTTACCTAGAAACTGAGTAAATTGGTGAAGGGCGAACTCACGAGCAAAATCTCTAGCTCACTCTAGCTCTGATTTCAGAAGTTGGAGTAATGAACACGTACAAACATCATATGCACGAGTTAACTGATGTGAAAATCCGTAGTTGGTGGATTCCAGGCAGCAATCCCTGGTATATTGTTTACGGAGTCGGGAAGTTTATAGTCCTTATCACATTTTATTCAACTGCACATTTCAATTTTAATAATTTAGAACGATTTATTTTTTGTATGATTCAATACGATCACTTATCAAAATTTCAAAATAAACGTTCAAGAAAATGTAGAATTCTACTTGAAAAATTTAACTATTTAGCTATCCAAATCAAATACTGTACCTATTTTAGTCATTAATGATTCCACATGTACCATCAATTCCCATCCAAATTCCTAAATTTCTCATTCTAGAGAATCGTGGGATTTTTCAGTTCAGAAATTATAATCAGTATCAATCAATTATTAATCAGAATTAGTCAATAATTGATCAATCAATATTATAATCAAATATTGATATCAGTATTGAATCAATAAAGAATCCTGTTACATGAATATTTATTACTAAATTATAATTAACTGAAAAAAATATCTGTTTGTGTTGTAAATTGTTAACTCCAATACTTAATGGAAAAACTGGAGTGAGGTTTCAGTTATAATTATGTTGTTGAGACAATCATGTAATACTGCCTGACAATCCCCACAAGCGAATAGCCGAATAACCTCCTAAAATTATCTTCAGAAGTGAAAAATTAATATAGGTTACGATTGTGGATGAGGTTCATAGTTTTCCTTGAAATGTTCGTATATTTTCGTCAATATTTCCTAAATTCACGATTTGTGTTTGATAAAAAATAAGCTCATGATAAATTCTCAGTTATATTCAACAGTTCATCTAATGCTTAAAGGTGGGTTTTCGTTACTACGACCGAGTGCCGCAGCGGAGCCCGAACCAGCGTTGCCAGATGCAATTGATGAAAAATCTCCACCATAAATAGTTGGAATTTTTCATCAATTGCATCTGGCAACGCTGGGTCGGGCTCCGCTGCGGCACTCGGTCGCAGTAATGAAAACCCACCTTAAGGGATGTTACTAATTTCTACAACCTATGCATCTTTCCTGGAATCTATAATTGAAAGTAAATGTTTTCATAAGAGTCTTTTAACAGACTCCACATCCATTGAAAATTTTTTTCGATAGAAAAAAGTAGACAAATGAAAATTTTCATATGCAATCATATCTACTCTTCGTTTTGATGATGAATTTTATGTAACAAGTAATAAAAGTAACAATGAACTTTTTCATTTGAACAGACTTCAATGCTGTACAAAAAGCCTCTTCCACGTGAGGGAGGTTGAGAGATAATACTTATGAGAGTTGAGAAAAGAGTTTTTTCTACAGTCCCCTTGTTCCAGAAAATAACGAGCTATAAAACCTGACATTCTCCACTACTAAGACTTTAACGAGTACACACCACTCATCCTACTTTATTGTTCTGCAACATAGGATTGACTTTTTTGCCTCAGACAATAGAAATATCTCATCCCAAGAGGATATGGATGCTTGGGAGTTTGGGAGACTCAGGTGGAGAACAGAAACTATTAATTATTGATTTTGTCGTCTAGCATTCCAAGTATTCATTTCCTGTAATTGATATTGTGAGAGCTAAGAATTGAATTCCTCAACAATCTGTTATTTTATCTTATTATTTTATCATTTGCAACTGCATTCCTCACATAGATCTATCTGTCTATGTTCTATATTCTATTTATATAAAGAAGATTACAATCAGACAGAAATAGATGAAGATATATACACAAAATACAGATACAGATATTCATCTTCATATCAACCTCAATGAATACATGCTTCAAAAACACATTCAAGTCTCCAAAACGTTTCTTAGAAACAATGTTTTTTCCGTTCTTTATAAAATTTTCCTCTTTTATTCCAAATACAGTAGAATAATATGATTCAGTCGTGATAGAATCTTGATTCTGAATATCCTGATCAGAATTTGATCTCGTTCAATAGTTTCGATCAAAATCTTGTGAATAATTTTTTTTATGTGATATTTATCATCCAATGATAAGTCAGATTAAGAAATACGATTTTGATGATGATAGACCTACTTGTGTTGTTAGAAAATGCCTAAAACAAGCAGAGATCATAGAAAATATTAGTTTTTAGAGCAATCAAAGGAAGAGAATTCTTCTTCTGTACTCTCTGATAGCAAGATCGATATTGATCGAACACATTTTTAAATAATTGACAGTCCAGTAGAGTATATCAAACTACCACATTTCTGCTGCCATCAACTCCTCATTCAGTATTAGAGCTATTGAATCGTAACTTTTTTTTACTGGGAAGAAGTAATAAATTTCCACAATGAGTCTTCTAACGAATTGAAAATTTTCTCATACTGTAGGCTATTAATAAAATACAGAACATTACTGATACAGTTGGGAATGAAATTTTTCAACTAAGGAACATCACAACTCAATTCATCAAAATTCATAGAAATAATATTAATCATAATTCATAAATTCAATAAGAAAATTCATCAAAATTCTTAATTCTCTCTTTATTCTCCTGAGTGTTTTATGGTTGGATCGTATTTCTCTGCTGGGATACAACGCGATGCGGAATAGAGTCTAGGTAGAGTGAAATGAACCTGTCTCCAACTTGAATTTATAATCCTTGTACAATTCTGAAGATTCACTGCAAACACGGAATTCCTTCAGTGGAGTCCAATGCGAGAAATGCCGCCACTTTATCATCCATCATTCATTCATACCACGGAATACCTTTTTCAAAAGAACTGCAACCAAGATTTCTAGATCCGAGCTCCTTTTCACAAATAAGAAACTTGAACAGACAAGAATAGAAAATTTGTGTACGTATTTTCAACAGAAAATTTTTCTTGTTAGTAAGTCAACCATCCCAGGTTGGCCAACGTTACAAGATGAAAAACCGCACAAAGTCATTTACATTTTCTCAAGGATCGTTCCTTTCATAATGCCTTCTGTTGATCCAGCTATTTCTCAACGCTTTGGGGGATCTTTCTCACTACCGCTTCCCAAATCGTTTTTCCTGGATTTTCTCGCCGGAAAATGGCGAGAAAACTGAATGGCTATGGAATGATAATGAGATGAAAAGCGAGGAGACTGAATATAATGATCTTGTGGGTAGGACGTTGTAAACGTTCAAGTCACAATGAAACTGAGAAATAATATGAATGGAATTTCTGATGATAAAATATCTTTAGAATAGACATTTTTTCATTATTTGTTTAGTTCAGCTGAAGAGGTTTCGAATAACAATTTTGTCTGGAACACGATACTTCATCTTAAGCTAGAGCATATTTTTTTGTAATTTTTTAGAAATCATTTGTTTTGAAAAATCATTAATTGGTAATTGGTTACATTCATGATAATTTTTTTCGTCCTTTTGAGTCTTCTTCATCATGTCCTATTCTATTTCTTAGTGAGACTCCCATTATAATATGATCCAACAATAGAAACATTTAATATCAATTTTTTTCTTAAGGATGATGCCCACATGAGCGCTAGGCTTGTGCGTGGTTGATAAGGGGGTGATTATGAGAGATGACGACTGTTTTTTAGGCAGTCGGGACCGACGGCTTTTCGTCTCCTCCGAAAGACGGGAGTGACCATTTTTGTTAAAATCCGTTCCCTCAACTGTATTCGAACCAGGAACCTTTGGATTATCAGACTGGCGCTTATCGCCCTCGGCTAGGGACCACTCCAGTTAAATACTCAATGTATTTTTAGGAGAGAGTGTGTATTGGTAATAAGATAAGACACTTCTTTTATTTGGCCGATCTTTGCTCGTAACGTCTGTATTAATTCGTTTTTGAGATCCAAAAATTCAATTTTTTATCACAGTGCTATTAGGAGGCTTATTGATTGATTATTTTTTCTTCTAGCAGATTTAGGATTATGGTGAGATTTAACTAACAATCTTAGTCACATAGCTAAGAAACGTTTAATCATTATGTTTCTACCTCACTTTAAACGATACTTATTAAATAAAGAATGTGAAATTGATGAGCGAAATCAACCAAGGTAGCAGAAATTCTTATAGAAGAAGCCTTCTTCGAGAAAAAGTGGATGAAGGGGTTCTAATGCATCGATGAAAATTCACTTTTCCACTCCTGGAAATGGTAAATGATGTGGAAATGCGGCCTAGGCTGGAAAGAAGCAGTAAAATGGAGCCGCAGCACGATGAATCGATTCTGTTGGGCATTCAGAGCTCTTTTAACGCTTCCACTTACATTTGACAGCAGATAATGTTATTGGGAAAGACTTCTTTTTATCGGAACTCAGTGCCGTCTCATGAACCAAGATTTCTCATCTGCAGCAAGATTTTAAGATTTTCAAGACCCTGTTATATTGTTCAGTTCAGTGATGGAAATCGTTATTTAACCGTACAAAATGCTTTGTGTGGTTGCAATGTAAAATTTCTTCACCTTAAAAAAGATTTGAAACAAATGAAAAATGTATAAGCATAATATTAATGTATTGAGAAGAATAATAATTGTATTCGGAACAGATAGCCGTTTGATCCGAAATACGAGTATGTGCACAAGTCCAAAAGATAATTTATCATAAGATAGAAATTAAGGGAAGCTCTATGACTTAATGAATTGAAATTATGAAGGACATTGATTGGATCACGTTCATCATGATTGAAATATTATCATTATCTCTAGTGTGCAATAAAATGAACATGGTATATGCGTTTGAAAAAAGGGAATTAAATGTTCGCAATTGGAAAATTAGAAGAATTGTGGAGCTTTTGTTGTATAGAGAGGAAACTTCGATTTATTTCAAGAAGAAGCTTCCATATTTGGTTCAAATCCCCATTCCCTTCCTTGGAACGGTATCTTAGTGTCACAAAAAGATCAATACTGTTTTTAAAAATATCCATTTAAATCAATCATTCCTGAATTAATCATTAGTATGAGTTGAGTCGTAAACCACTCACATTTCTCTTTCCCTACCCTTCAATCAAAGATGATGGAGATGATTTCGATGCAATCAAAATCGACTTCCTCATACATTATTCCATTACAACAAATCAGAGTCAGATGTTAGCCCTTCACTAACAATCAACTTTATTTTCAAGGACTTAACTGGGAACTAGTAGCCTACACTTTACAGCAGTGGAACTCTGAACTAGTATTTAGTTTGGAGCTTTAAATTACATCCTCATAAATTCCATGTAACCACAGCACAATCAATACACAAGCTTACTGCAAATTCAATATCGCAGTCGGCGGTAAACCGCTCCAAACGGTTGACTGCAACAGATTACCGGAACACACTTTGTTCTAAACTCTCAACTATGAATAATTGATCACATACGAACTTCGCATCCCACACAGGACAAGCTCCGCATGAATACTGAATCGAGAATAACTTGGTGAAATATTGAAACTGTTTGAATGAGACCCGTAGATGAGAGCCTGACAACGCAAGAAAGGAAGATTTGAAACTCGTTAGCTGTGAAGCACTGCTTGTTTGAATATCTTTGTACGTTTCGAGGCTCGAGGCTGAGAGCCAATCACTGCAGTCTTTGCAGTATGTCACAATTACCATTTCTCTGCAACGGTACTCTCATTTGCATTGATAAGGCTTCGATAACTGAACTTTGACAATTGTTGAGTAAGGGCGCCATGTGAGATTACAAGTTGTATTGCAATGGGACACTAGTATTAACCGTGGCGAAGCGTGGTATACTTAACCGGTCATCGCCGGGTATATTTCCTATAGGACATACTGTATTAAACAAAAGACAATTAGAATACTTATAATACTTAATAGCTTCCTATCGTCTTTGATTAAACACAGTATAGAAATAGGAACAGTAAAATTTGAATTGAGTATTGTACCGAATCTCTTAATTGAGGCAGTTTTGACAAAGAAATCTTGCAAATCTTGCTGAAATAACAGAATGAGAAAATCTCTTTGAAAAATTATTTTGTCATTATTTTACTGTCGAGGTCTCCAGAATCGTTGATGTTGATCGAAACTATTGCTGCTCAATTATGATCAATGAACAATGGAGACATAGTAATCAAACTATATCAACTTTTTAGAGTGATTCTTTCGATAAATATGATAAATTATGTATTGGACGTATCAATCAGTGCCGGCTCCTCCGTATCTAAATGATTTATGTGATCATAGTTTTGTTTTTGACATTCTACATACTTGTCATTATCTTTTTATCGCTTGGAATATACTCTGCAGTCTTCATTGCTTACAAATTATCAATGCAATTGTTGATGTTCGATTGTTTGTACAAGAATATTAAAAAAAATCATCGCTATCCAAGCTGGTTATAAAAAGGAACATTGATTTCATTCAATTAATTTTTTCTATCACCATGAAACTCGAATTTTTGCAGTTTCGAATGTCATCTGTGCAATCTTATCAATAAAATTGCATTTTCCCTGTTCTTCTAAAAATGCAATTTCCAAAAGAAACAATTTGGAGTCGCGCCAAAGCATAGCTAGCCTTTTCACATCAAATGTTATATCCGCTCTTCAATTTGAAAAATTCATTCTACCAATCCAACTCTGGAGAATAGTAATCCTATTATTCTCTGAGCGAGCAAAGAATGTTTTGAGTGGGTTGATTTTTCGAGAAAACTTTCCTCAATGTTATGTGAATTGTAGTTGTTCTACAAAATCTCATATTATTTTTACAAAGTTTGAATAGTAGAATATTCTAATTTGGCGGATGGCGAATGAAAATAACAAGACTCCAGCCAAATCTATATTAATAAAAGAGAGTTGGTGTCTGTACGCTCGCTTATAACTCGAGAACGGCTGAACCGATTTAGATGATTTTGGATTCGTTTGAATTTTTAAAGCACTGGTTAACATTTTGTATTAAAATATGAGAAAATCTCTTTATAATTATTAAATAATTAGTAAATTAATGACCTAACCTATCAAACACGACATCCATTTTGATCCAGTCCAAACAATAATGCTCCTATGAAATCGATGTGTAGTTGAAGATGCTACTATAAATAGGTCTTCCCAAAGACGAGCGGTAGTGTATTGGATAGCGACTCTGCCTTCCACGCAGACTTCTCGGGTTCGATTCCGAGACGGGTGGAATTTTTTTGGCAACTTTCAGCATTGATTAATATTGATTATTATCCACTCGCTTTATAAAAATTAGTATATTGCAGATTTCTTTTAATTTTCCATCAATAAAGCGAGTGGATATAGGTATTTTTACTTCGTGACATTTTTTTTCGTGGGGGTTGATATGAAGGAGACATTTGGGGAAGAGGTGGGTGACATGAAGGGGGTTATTTGAGGGTGACATGAAGCGGGTTATTTGAGGGTGACATGAAGGGGGACATTTGGGGGGTGAAATTTGGTGGGAAAGAGGGGGTTGACATGAAGGGGGATTTGTGGGGGAATGAAGGGGGACATTTGGGGGATGACATTTTTTGGGGGTGGCATGGAGGGGGAACATTTGTGGGGAGAAGAGGGGGGAACATTTGGGGGGGGGGAGAGGGTGATACGAAGTTCGCCGGGACAGCTTGTTATTAATAATTTGAAGAAAAACTCGATGTTGAAGTTCATTCTTGAAGATACAGTGACGAGTAGGTTAAGAAATTAATCGAAAATAACTTCGAGCAAAGACATTTTGTGGAGTCATTCACAGTAGAAATCGTATTTATGAAATATTGCATCGATCAAACTTAATTGTAGAAAACTGACTATTTTCAAACATTATTGATAGTTCAATATCTATCAAGGTAAGTAGATAGATCTACTAACCCATCATCACTAATGATACTAGATCTATCCAATGATACTAACATCTAATGATACTATCTAAAGTATCCACTAATCTTGCATGATTATCTATTGTGAGAGAATCAGCTTATCTACTGAATAGAAAGGGTTAAATGCTTCAATAGCAGGTATGCTCTAACTAAGGTATGTAGAGAGACATAATTATTGACTAACCTTATGTTTTGACTACTGACTTGAATTTTGTAGTGCAGTCTATATTTTAAATGAATTGGGATAGGGCAGAGGGAACCTTGTCACCCAATACCGTAAAACTCCTTTTTGATGTAGGATGGATTAATGGATGATAATATGGAGGATGAATATATGGATGATAATAATGGAGAATGAATAACAATATCTTTCGGTTCCCTAGAGAAGAAAACACTAACTCGGGAAAGAAGATGAAGTTTCATACACTTTGTGTTTTCCTTCCATTGAGAAACTTGGGGAATTTCATCAAACCCTGTCGAAATAAAACATATGAGTTACGCTGGAAAAGTGAACTGTCAGCGAAAATGCGGTCGCTGTCTACAAAGATGTCAAGATAAGAAAATGATTGAAATATAAAGTTTTTATAAGTCGCCTCGTATCATATCTACCGCTCTATATAAGAGAGCGGTGGTGTTTTCTTGGTGGAAAATGAAAGAAGTTTCTAGTGTTCTGATATTGTTGAACTTTGAAATTTAAGATTGGAATAACGTTTTGATCAGGCAAGCAATAAGCAATGTTATAATAGCTATTTGTGTAACATGTGTGCAAAGTGGGTCATTACCAAACCAGATAGAAGATGGCCGACCGAAGCGCAGCTGAGTTCGGCCATTCTATCGTGTTTGGTAATGAACTTTTGCACACTAGTTACACACAAGATTTTTCCCACCACTCTAGTTATTATTGAGAACATATAAA